>CM076851.1:54047828-54379647 GCA_039519185.1 Astragalus membranaceus
AGAGTAAAGCTCAACCGAGGTAGATAAAACCGGAAGTACATGCAATTAAATTTGTATTACAAGCTACCCCGGATACGGCCAGGTCCTCAAGTTCAAAAAGATGGCAAAACATTACAAATTCCGGTTCTGCCCGGAACCCGGAGCTTTCTTCCCCACCGGTTCCACCCGGAACCCAAAAAACAACTAACCCGGAACTACCCTTTCAACAAAAGTCACGACAGGGATGGGCGAGAGTAAATGACCTCACACTCTTCAGAGTCGGAGCTGAGCTTGACAATCCGCCCACCTTCCACTGTGTGTTCCACACTTAGAATCCCCAGGTCAAGAGGCAAAGAAGGATGAATAACGGCGACCTGGGCAAGCGCTTTCTCATAACTCTCCCCAGCCACATCCATTGCCATCTGGGCCACCTCGACCATCTCTTTCTCAGCGTCCTCGGCCTTGGCGCGTGCCTCCTCGAGCTCCTTTTCCAACTTGACAATCCGGAGCGAGGAATCCACGCTAGTCCCAGCCTGGACCTGTCCCGCTTTCCGAATTTCGGCTTTAAGCTCGAAAATCCGGGCCTTCAAAGAGGAAACCACCTCCTCGGACTGCCTCCCTTGGCTCTCAAGCTCGGGAATACGGAGCTCAAGCTCCATGCATTGGTTAAGGGAAGAGTCCCTCTCCTTTTCAAGCTTATCCGTCACTGCCTTAAGCGCGATCTGGTCTTTCTGGGACTTCGAAAGAGTCGAGGACAGCAACTCATACTTTTTCTGAAGGCCTGCTCGAAGTTTCCGTTCAGTATCCCTCTCTGCCAGGGCCCTTGAAATAGCAGAAACAAGAAAGTCAGGAGTAGAAAAAACCAAGTAAAACCCTTCGGAACCTGGTGTTACCTTTCGTCTGGCTCTCAGCCTCGGCCCTTTGAAGCTTGGAAACGTCGGCCAGATGCCGAAACAACCTGGCAGCGGCCTCAACCCGATCGACCCGGGAATCCTCCAGATGCTTCTTCAAGAACTCGCCATCTATCGAGATACCAGAAGATCTCGAAGTTTTATGCTTCCCGTGGCGACCTTTCTTTGAAGCTCGGGGAGAACCGGCTCGACCAGCCTGCACCTGCTGCTCCGGAGCATGGGAGGTGGAGGCAGGATCTCCTTGCGGCAAAGGACGCTACCTTTTCCGGTGTAAAAGATCAGCCGCCTGATCTTCAGTACCGGCCAAGATGGCCTCTGATAGTGTTGATCGGAACGGCAAGAACGGGCTCATTCCGGGGAGGATCTTCCTGCTGGACCCCGGCCTTCCTTTCCGCAATAGCCCTCAAGCGGGAGAATTTGTCAGGCCCCATGCTGTCTGCAAAACAAGGAGAAGAAAATGTTAAAAGAGACAGCAATCGAAAAATTATGGGCGATATTGGCTATCAAAAACCTACCAAGCACGACCGCCACTTGAGACTTAGTGCCCGCCCCGACCAATCGAGCTACATCAATCCCGAATTTTTTGGGATCCCGGTGGATAATCAGATCGGCGAAGTTGGTCAAGATCGCTAAAGAGTCCTGATCAACCGGGGATAGCCGGCTTAAACTGACAGTATAGGTGTGGGGTCGCCGATTGAAATGAGAAAGAGACCACCCTATTTGGAACTTGGTGGACTCCAGGGATTCCTCATTCACAGCATATTTACCGACGTGCCTCACTGCCTCCTCATTCACAGGCTCGACAAAGAAGTACTTGTTCTTCCAATTTTTCAAGGAATCGGAATAGGGCATGAAAATTTTAATACCCCTCCTAGCCCGAAAGCTCACGTGTTCCCACCGATCCTTGGTTCCATCCTCGTGCCTCCGGTCATTCCTTTCCATTTTTGTACATTTCAGCTATTTTTGTACCTTCCCGAAGATTCTAACACCGCTTAGCTCACGACCCTTCTTCTTCTTCTTCCTCTATTTTCATTTTCAAGTTTTCTTAGAAGAAGCAATGGCAAAGGGTCCTGGTCTCTACACTGACATCGGCAAAAAAGCCAGAGGTACTCTCTCTCGTTCTCTCTTACTGTAATCTGCTAAATTTATTTTAATTTATTTTGATTTTGTTTTGGTGTTACTGTAGATCACTACAAAAAAAGAAGCCATTAGCGACGGAAATTAGCGAGGGACTAATGGTCCCTCGCAAAAATTGGGATTAGCGACGGAATTAGCGAGGGAATAGGGGCTGTCGTATTTTTAAGAATTAGCGACGGAATTTTAGACATTAGCGAGGGAATTTCCGTCGCTAATGGCAAAATTAGCGAGGGAATGTCAGTTCCGTCGCTAATTTTTTTACTTTTCAGATGATGGGACTCAGTTGCAGGGGTTGGTAAATGCACAGGAATTAGCGAGGGACAGTTCCCTCGCTAATTCCCTCGCTAAAGTTAACTTTTCAGATGATGGGACAGTTCCCTCGCTAATTCCCTCGCAATTTTTTTTTCTTTTTTTCCTTAAATCCGTTTACACTCATATTTCTCACTCACTCACTCACTCTTCACCCTTCCTCTTCACCCTTCCTCTTCCTCTACTCTCCACCACCACACAACCACCACCACCACCACCACCATCATCACCACCTCCTCTCACACTCTCCTCTCTCTTCACTCTTCCAACACCACCACCACCACATACCTCCTACCACTCTCACTCACTCTCTCTTACTCTTCACCACCACCACCCCACCACCACCACTCTCACTCCTCTCTCTTACTCTTCACGCCACCACCACCACCACCACCATCATCACCACCTCCTCTCACACTCTCCTCTCTCTTCACTCTTCCAACACCACCACCACCACATACCTCCTACCACTCTCACTCACTCTCTCTTACTCTTCACCACCACCACCCCACCACCACCACTCTCACTCCTCTCTCTTACTCTTCACGCCACCACCACCACCACACAACCACCACCACCACCACCATCATATCCACCTCCTCTCACACTCTCCTCTCTCTTCACTCTTCCAACACCACCACCACCACATACCTCCTACCACTCTCACTCACTCTCTCTTACTCTTCACCACCACCACCCCACCACCACCACTCTCACTCCTCTCTCTTACTCTTCACGCCACCACCACCACCACACAACCACCACCACCACCACCATCATCACCACCTCCTCTCACACTCTCCTCTCTCTTCACTCTTCCAACACCACCACCACCACATACCTCCTACCACTCTCACTCACTCTCTCTTACTCTTCACCACCACCACCCCACCACCACCACGTGTAATTTTTTTTTTGAAAAATTGCAGTCATTAGCGAGGGAATTAGCGAGGGAATATCCCTCGCTAATTCCTACGCATTTACCAACCCCTGCAACTGAGTCCCATCACCTGAAAAGTTGCAGTCATTAGCGAGGGAATTAGCGAGGGAAAATTCCCTCGCTAATTGGCGAGGGATTCAAATTCCCTCGCTAATCCCAGTAGCGAGGAGGGAATTAGCGAGGGAACCAGTCCGTCGCTAATTCCCTCGCAAATGACCATTAGCGACGGATTTTGGTCAATTTGCGAGGGAAATGTCCGTCGCTAATGACCAGTTTTTTTGTAGTGGATCTTCTTTACAGAGACTACCAAAGTGATCAGAAGTTCACCATCACCACTTACTCACCTACTGGAGTTGTGAGTATTTTTAGGTTTATTTTATTTTAGGTTTGCAGTTTTGGTTTATTCTTGTGTGATTAATCTGCTTTTATTCCGTTTATTGTTGAGGTTTGTTTGGAAACTTAAAGTTAGAGAATCCATTTCTGTTTGTTTATAGTTGTAGTAAATTGGTGGTGGAGATGATTGTTGTATTGGAAAAATTGTAAGTGTAGGGAAGGGAATCTATGTTGTGCTTGTTTTTGTGACATTATTTATTCTTATTGTGATAGCAATGTTGTGTTGTGGGTTATTATTGTTCTGTTGTGTGTGTTTTGGGGTTGACTTGTTGCTAGGTCATGCATGATTTTGGGAATGATGCTTATTGTGATAGCAATGTTGTCTTGTGGGTTATTATTGCTCAACTATGTGTGTGTTTGGGGCTTGACTTGTTGTTAGGTTTTAATACATGGAGTTGGGAATGATTCTTATTGTTGTTGCAATGTTGTGTTGTGGGCTATAATTGTTCAGTTTTGTGTGTTTGGGGGCTGACTTGTTGCTAGATGTTGATGCTTGGATCTCGCTCCACCAGTTGCTGAGGAGGAAGTCATCTAAAGGCCACCCCATGGCCTCTTTGAGCGAATTTTATATGGCTTATCCAATTCGTGTAAATCAGAAGCACTTCCTGTTGATTCTTTTTCATTTGTATTCCCTGTAAGCAATTCTACTTTCAAATACAATTTAATCAATTTAGCAAGGCTTCCTTGTTTCTAATTCTGATTCTCAGTAGATAATGGAGCGAATTCTCCTGTGCTCAAAGAAAACAAAGTTTCATGATGATTTTCTTAGGATTTTTTACTTACACCTGGATCCCCATCTACCTCTTCCTAGGGTTCGAATGTTATCGGTAATTTTCCCAGCGTTTTATGCTATGTTCAGTTGTCCATTCTGTTTACCAATTGTTTTCCATCTGATTAAAACTCTTTTCTACAGGTCCTTTACCATGTCCTAGGCATTGTTCCAGCTTATCAAGCATCCATTGGACCTGCTCTAAATGAGTTGAGTCTTGGTTTGCAACCTGATGATGTTGCCTCCGTAAGTATGCTTTACTCTATTTGCACTGCTCTCTCTTAGTCTTTCTGAGTTATGCGTCTCTGTAACAATGCTTATATTAGTGTTAAATTGGATTTTGAAGGCACTTTATGGAGTTTATGCAAAAGATGTTCATGTGAGAATGGCATGCTTAAATGCTGTGAAGTGTATCCCTGCTGTTGCTAATCGTTCTCTACCCCAGAACACCGAGGTTGCAACAAGTATATGGGTAGCACTACATGATCCTGAGAAGGTTAGCCCCCTTTTCCCCAAGTTTTACAAGGACCAAATTTTGCTCCTTCCATTTATCTTGCCTATATGGAATAAACCGTGGCTTTGCAAAAAGTGTGTTATGATGTATTTGCTTATTTCTTTTTAATTGTATTTCTCTTTAGAGTAGAAAAGCAACCTGCTTTTATATAACTGTCACGACAACGAGGTCTTATAGGCAGCTTGAGGCAGATTTGCTTCAACGAGGTCTATTTTCCACAACTTACTTATAACTGTGTTTCCAGAACCTGCTTTTATATCTCTGTTTTTATATAACTGCTTTTATATCTCTGTTTTTCCAGAACCTGTTTATAACTGTGTTTTTTCAACAGCTTCATCTCTTTTATTCCTTTGATGATGTGTGTTATAAATCCGGTATATTGTTTTTAAATCATTTGTTTTTCTCCCCCAGCCTGTCTCTCCTTTCCAGCGGACTCTACTCTTTTATTAGCTTGCATACGTATTTGGATCTGTGTTATCAACATCTTTTTGGTACATGATTCAGTAGGAATGACATGACATGTATGTAAAATAGTAAATGTCTTTTGTAATAAAATTCAAGTGGCACTATGTATCCTTGACACCTAAGATGGATTACTTCACTGAAATACTTTGCAGTCACCTGAAATGTGGGTTACCTTTGTAATGGTTATGCTTCTGTGATTGTGTTATTTGAGTTTAGCTTGTCCCTCCATTAACATAATCAATGTTAAGCTTTTTAAACATTCGTGGTCAAAGAATAATAATGTGCATTCGTGGTGGTCATTAAAGGAATGCAATATGATAGAGTATTTGATTTATTTATGACTCAGTGCCTGCACTTTTGTTATAGCCCATAAGTCTGGTTTGAAAATGAGCTGTCTTGATTGTGATTGTAGGTGTGATTCTATCGCCATATACCTTTCATCTTTGTATTTTTTTTGTATGCTATGTTTGTTTCTTGGTTGGGGGATCATATAAAGAAATATTATTGTCTCTTATCTCCTGTTATGCTTGATTTATGGCAATTTTGCAGGTCAAAGAAGCAGAACTGTCGTCGTTGAGTCAGCAGAAGAAGATTGAGGAGCTTGAAGCTCAGCTCCAGGAAGCTGAAGATTGTCTCTTATCTTCTGAATTAGTTTTTTTTGCACTGCCCTTTAAGCTTGTACTGAATTTGTTTGTACTGAGTTTGTACTGAATTTGTACGTAATTTGTTTGTTAAGTTTGTACTGAATTTGTGTGGAATATATAATTTGATATTGTTGTAAGATTGTGTTGATATAAGATTATAAATGAAAAAAAGTGTGTTAATGTTTGATAGTTTTTGGTTTGATTTTGGTCTGTTAAAATTAGCAGTAATTAGCAGTCATTAATTAGATTAGCTGGCTACCAAATAATTTTTTTTTTAAAAAAAATGAACTTTTAAGGTCAGGCGAAACTAAAGCCTGACTTTAAATCATACTTACGAAGTCAGGCAATAATAAATGCTTGACTTTAAATCATACTTATGAAGTCAGGCAAGAATAAATGCTTGACTTTAAAACAGACTTACGAAGTCAGGCAAAATAAATGCTTGACTTTAAAACTGACTTACGAAGTCAGGCGAAATAAATGCTTGACTTTAAATCTGACTTACGAAGTCAGGCTATCGCTTGACTTTAAAACTCCTGACATACAAAGTCGACTTAATAAAAGTCAAGCGGGCGCCTGACTTTAAATCCCCTTTTCGCCTGACTTTAAATCCCTTTTTTGCACTAGTGAGGCCTTATTAAGATCGGTATAGTCAACGCACATTCGCCACTTTCCATTGCTTTTCTTAACAAGTACAGGGTTCGAAAGCCAAGTTGTATACTTGAATTCTTTTACAAAATCAGCTTTAATTAAATCATCTACGACATTGGCCGTAGCAGCTGCTATCTCCTGGCTTTGAGCTCTTTTGCGTTGGGCGACCCACTTAGCCCCGGGGTTAACTGCCAGTTGGTGACAGGCGACTTCAGGGGGGATCCCGGGCATGTCTTTTTCCGACCAAGCGAAGAGATCGACGTGAGATTTCAGACAGAGGGCGAGCTTTGCTCTTACTTCTTCAGGGAGATCGGATCCGATCTGGATAGTTTGGGTCGGGTCCTCTCCCAGCTGGATCTGTACGAACTGTCCATCAGGTTGGGGTCGCCTGATTTTCTTCTTCAGCTCCCGTGCCAGCTCGTCATCGCTCTCTTCCTCAGAGCTGTCAAGATCATACCTCGCATCGAGGTCTGTGACGTTGACCTCGGCAGCTCGATCGCTTCTCTTCTTTTTTGGGTCTTTCTGAGCTTCTGCTTCTACGGGGGGAACTCCCTCTTCTGAGGCCTGCCTATCTGCCTTGACATGCAGATAGAAACATCTCTGGGCGGACTCTAGGTCGGCATCAAGGGTGATTACATGGTCACTCAAAGAGTAGAACTTCATTTTCAGGTGAACCGTCGAGGTTACAGCCCCGAGCCTTCCTAGAGTCGGTCTTCCGATGATGCAGTTGTAGACTGAAGGTCATGGCAACACTAAGAATTTGGTCTTGACTGTCCTCTCTAGTGGTTCCTCGCCATAGGTGACCATCAGTTCCAGATAGCCGAGGGGTTTGGTTCGGGACCCGTTGAAGCCCGAAAGGTCTGATCCTCTGTAAGGGGTGAAGTCTTCCTCTGAGATCTGCAATTTCCTCACAAGGTCGATGAAGATGATATCTGCGGAGCTTCCTTGGTCGACCAAGTTTCTACTTATCTCGTGGTTGGCCATGACTGCCCTGATTATAAGGGGTATGTGCTTATTAGGCTTGCCGTCTAGTAAGTCTCGGTCTCCGAATGCCAAGGGGGACGCTCCGGGGTTGAGCTTACTGCTGAGGTGGAAGCAGCACACATGACCTCCTTCCATTTCTTTTCATTGTTTTGCCCGATGCCTCGACGGGGTAGCCCCCGGAGATAACCATCATTACCGGTCTACCCTTCGATTTTCGAAAATCGCGCTCATCCTCCGAGTTTTCTTCTCTTTCTTGGGGAGCTTTACCCTTTTTCTTAGGGTCGACCTTCTCTTCCTTACTCTCGGCCTCATGCTGGGGTGTTTTAGCCACGTACTGGCTCAATTTCCCTTTCTTGATCAGGTCCTCAATGTCGTCTTTCAGAGCATTGCATCGATTGGTGTCATGCCCTTTGCTCCGGTGATACCGGCAGTACTTGTTAGATCTCTGTCCCGGCCTGTGTGGGAGCGGACCGGGGAACTTTACTTCCTTGAATTCAGCGTTCATCCATTCCGCCAAAATCCTAGCTCTTGTTTCATTAAGGTCGGAATACTGTTGGTGTCGGTTGCGAGGTCTGGGTTTACCGTCGTTCCGGGCCTCCTTCTCATATCGAGGCTTGCTCATC
Source organism: Astragalus membranaceus (assembly GCA_039519185.1). Lineage (NCBI taxonomy): Eukaryota > Viridiplantae > Streptophyta > Magnoliopsida > Fabales > Fabaceae > Astragalus > Astragalus membranaceus. The sequence continues at coordinate 54,056,148 of CM076851.1, forward strand.
CCAGGGTCGGCATCCGACTTTCTTGCAACCACCCCCTCTTCATGATCAATGTACTTCTGAGATTGCTGGAGGAACTCGGCAAGCGACTCAGTTTGATTTACTCCGACATCAATCTAGAATAGACTTCCTTCACGAAGACCAGCTTCCATGAAGAACAGTCGGAAAGAATCATCTAGGTTCCGGACCTGAGCCACTTCCTTATTGAATCTCTCGATGTAGTCTCGGAGAGACTCGTTCTCCCCTTGTCGAATTGCTTGTAAGACTTTCCGAGATTTTGGTTTCATCTTGGAGTGGGCGAAATGGGCCGAAAATAGCTTCGCCAGTTGGTCCCACGAGGATATCGAGTTTGGCTTGAGGGCTCTGAACCAGTCCAGTGCCAACTTTTCCAGGGTAAGAGGGAAGATCCGGCACTTGATCTCTTTCGGGACATTCCGATATTGCATCATTGTGTCGAAGTAATCAAGGTGGCGATCAGAATCGCCAGTCCCGTCATGCATCTTCAAACCTTCAGGGGGTTTCTCCAAGTGTTTGGGCACCAGAAAGTAGTCGATCTTTGCTGTAAAGGGCCCCTTTCACGTCGTCGATCTCTCCCTCGGGGGAGGTCTCTCGATAGGGCACCGAACAGGGGACCTCGGAGAACGAGGGCGCCGACGTTCATGCCTCGGGGGACTCTCCCGGCTTATAGAACGTCGCCTCGGGGAAGAGGATGCTAATGACGAGCTATGGTGAGGAGAGTCCTCGGGGTAATAAGTGTCGTCCCGAGACTTGCTTGGGGGAGTTCCAGATCCTCGTCTTCCTTTTCCGCGGGGTGGCGAGCGATGGTGGTGTCTCCTTCAAGCCGGAGATCGGTGACGCCTTTTGCTGGACGTTCTTCTGCTGGGAGAGTAGGTTTGAGGAGAGGACCGATCCGGGATATCTCGGGCCCGGATCTCAGCAATCTCAGCCTCCACCTGGGAGTAGCGCTGACTCCTTTGCTGTTCAGCCTCGGCTTGCCTTGTCAGCAGTTGGACGAGCTGTTGAACAGCGTCGACCGGTACCGGGACGGTCTGGACGGGAGGTGGAAACTGGTTCCTGGCGGAGCTTATAGGAACCATTGCTCTGGACGAGTTGTGGCCGTGGGCCGAGCTGCGAGGGAGAGTGACTGCTACCCCCTCGGGCGTTTCTTACTGTTGATCGGGTCTAACCACGACGCTGGAGACGTTCCTCCGTCGTAGTTCTGGAGTCATTGCTGACCAAGGAGGTTGGGAGAGGGACTAGAGTATAAGAAGCTTCCACTGTGGTCGCCAATGTTCTGTACCGTATCTCTGACTAAGTGTCCGATCTTGAATACAAAGTCCGGTCCGAGATAGTTGGTATTTATGGTCTTGGTCAATCCGAGTTGGTGCTCCGATCCGAGGTGGGGTGGTACCTGCAATGACACTCCGACACTCAAGTCAGTGAGTGAGTCAATTACAAGTAAGAGGATTGAAAAAGTTAGTACCTTTAATGCTAGCTTTGAATGCTTATTTATAGGTTTTTGGAGTGAATGAGGACCATTGGATCTAGGTCTTAGATCTCCACCTTTGACTGGATTTGACCCTTTATTGTTGGGCCTTTAGGTGGATTGGCCATAGAGGCCCAATCCGTAACAGTCTCCTTTGTATTATTTGCATCAACCAAAATATAAAAAGATTCACTCATTTTTCACATTTTTCTTTAGAAACAAACGTAAGCTTGAATAAGTAGATATTATCGTTATAACAACTTGTTGAGAAGCAAAAGTCATTGAGAATCCAATGTTCACAAAAAAAAAATTATTTTTCAGAATTCAGATCCTACATATTGACTTATCCATAGCAATACGTTATTCAAGAGGTATCGAGGTCATCACCGACCTCCCCAGATTCAGCTAATTGGATCAATGACACATCAAACCATACATCATCGCTCGCATCTTCTTTACCTCGTCGTCCTGCTCATGGCGCCCGGTTGACATTAGAGATTGCCAACCAAAAACGATCGGCGCGAGCCCTTTCTAGGGAATACCTAAAGGTGCCCGTCGCAAGCGATTCACTCGGAGGATAGACGAACATCCTATTGCCAAGTTCTTGGAGACACCGCCCACTCTCAACAGGTACGATGGTGTGGGAGACCCCAACGATCGTTTCAACTATTTCGATATGATGCTTCGATGTCGAGGTGCTGAAGACGAAATCAAGTCACTAGTGGGAAAAAGACATTTTATATCAGTAATTCATATCGGTTAAAAATGACCTGATATTAAAAGTGACGCGGTGGCAGTTTTGTAAATATATTTACAAAGTTACATCGGTTGCTTCTTGAACCGATATACAAACACAATTCTAAAGGTGAATTTGAATCTTTGATATCGGGTCTACGCTACACCCGTTATAGAAAATGCTAATTTACATTTTTTCATCTCGGGCCAATGCTATACCTGTTATAGAAAACGCAAAAAAAATTCGCTCTGAAACCTAATTTCTTCCGCGTCTCTCACTCTACTCGCAAAAACATAAACCCATTCGCTGGAAAACCAAAAACCGTAAACGCACATCTCTCCCTCTCGCTGAAAATCGCTGACGAACTCAATGGAAATCGCAAAACCATCACTGCAACTGGATGGAAATCGCTGCATCTCACCTTAAACACGATGGAACTCGCTGACGAAGTCGCTGCAACTCGCTGAATCTCTCTTCTTTTCTCTTCAACATTTCGTTTCGGATCCGATTGGTAGTGTTTCCTTTACTAAATTTTTCTCTTTCATTCTTTTCTTCCATTTTGCACATTTGTTAGGGTTTTCGTTTTGATGCTTCCTCTACACCCGGTTTCATTTTGCTGTCTGAATTGGGGTTTTGGGTTTTCTGTTGCCCTAATCGCACATTTGTTAGGGTTTTGGGTTTTGATGCTTCCTAATTGCTGTCTGAATTGGGTTTTGGGTTTCATACTATAGTTGAAATTAGTTTTTTGGGGTTGTCTTTCAGTTATTCTAATCACCAGATGATTTTAAAATGCTATGCTAGTTTGAAATATAATGCACAACATACAAGTTATTTTGGTTAATAGGAGGATTTGTTAGGACGTTAATTAAAATAAATTTTGGTATTGATTTGATTAAGTATTTCAAATGAATACCTAAGACCCAATTTCTCTAGATGATGGAATTCATTAGTTTCAAGTTGGCATCAGAGTGGAAGACTTTTCTTAAATCAGAATATTTCTTATTAAGTAATAACATGGTTTGTGTTCCGGACTGGGCCGGGGCCCAACATTGTCACAGGGCCGACCGCAAGCGGCCCAATTAGCGAAGCAAAGAGGCTTGACCTAGATTCGCAAGATCAACGATTCAGATCAAGCCGTACGCGATCCGACGGTCGTCCGCAGAGCCTCTGACACTATATATAGAGGTTTGACCTCAGCTGACAGGTACGCTTTTTACACATAACGTTACTCTGCTCGAATATTACCCCACTAACTTGGGCGTCGGAGTGTCATCGCAGGTACACCCCGCCGGAGCTCTGAACGCGATCAGCAACTATTCAGCCCGACTTCACCATCACCTTCGTTCAAGTAGCAAGCGACCTCAACAAGCTGGTAACGTGACCAGGCAAACCAAATTAGGTTGATCGCCCACATTGGGGCACGGATCATTGGCGACCACAGTGGGAGCAATCTGTCCCACCCTCATCTGATATGCCACCACGGGGAAGACCACGTGGGGCCCCGCGCTTCGGAAGCGTAGCCGCAATCCCCGAATAGCAACCGCTCGGTCAGGAGGACCAAGCCGCCGACGTCGAAGACACAGCTTCGAGCGCTCAGGCGGGCCTGGCACAGCCGGCCAATGTGGTATTACCAAGCGCAATTGTGCAGGAATTACGCAACCTGCTGCACGTGAGAGACAAACATATCGAGCAACAGGAAGAGCGGCTCAGTCAGATAGAACAGCAGGTCGCTTCTGGAAGGCCGTACACTGCGCCCGAACAGCGTCGCCGCGACGATGACTCTCCCGTGCACAGGCTTAACCAGTCTAGGAGGCATCGATCGCCCCCGAGAAGACACCTTGTACACCGATCTCCACCCAGGCGGGCGGGGAGAGGGGCTCCCCAGGGGCGGCCAAGGACGTCACCTTCCCCGCCCGACCCAACCTACTGGCCCGAAGAAGAGCTTTATCAAGAGTCCTTGTACAGTTCAACTGATTCGTTAACCCGGTCAAGGAGCAGATCGTTTGATAAATATGCTCGTTTACACCCCAAGGAGCATTCATCTAGCCGACATCGTTGTTACAAGTGTACCCCCGAGCGACGTGGTCATCGAGACCAACAACTCGAGGACCGACCACCTCACGGGGGAAGGGGAGACACCCGGATAGGACCTTTCACTCGAGAAATCCGACCTCAGGATGTACAGTGGAGTGAGGGACCCCGACGCCCACTTGAGATATTTTGACCTAATGATGCAGTATAGAGGAGCGTACGGGCCGGTCAAATGCAAAATCTTTCCACTGACCCTAGAGGGACCCGCTTTGGAGTGGTTTACCAAGTTGAAACCTAGCACGATCTCATCCTGGGAACAGCTGGCTAGGGTTTTCAATGTCGGTTTTACCGCGTCTAGAGTAAAGCCCAAATCACATGTCGTTCTGAAGGAGATCAGGCAAGGTCCAGACGAGACCCTTCGCGATTATGTTGAACGATTTAACAAAGAAGCCGCCAATGTTCGCGAACTAGAGGATGACATGCGTCTATGGTTCCTTCGGGACGGGCTCCGTACTGGTAGTCTGTTTGAGATTGAAGTTGGAGTGAACGAGCCACCGGACCTCGAAACTTTCCTTCGAAGATCCCAAAGGTTTATGAATTATGAAGACAGAGCGATGGCCATCCAAGCGGTCGCCGGAACGACAAGGGAGCCCCGAACTGAGCGGGATCAGAAACCCCGGAGAGACCAGGAAAGACCATCAAGGGAATACAGTCAGAAGAAGTAACCCGAACGGACAAAGCTGAACACATCTTATGCCAAGATTTTGTCCGAGTGTGCGAATGCGGAGTTTAGAGATATTAAAAGACCAGAACCCCCCGTCCTCAAGGAAGGGCAGAGCCCGTCTCGCAAATACTGCCGATACCACAGGAGTAACGGGCATGAGAACAACAATTGCATGGGCCTCAAAGATGACATCGAGGAGCTGATCAGAAAGGGTAAGCTCACCCAGTACGTAAAAAAGGGGCAAGCAGGTAGACAGGAGGAGAAAAGTGAAGCTCGTTCCCCTCGAAAGGGGAAGGCCGTAGTGAACGAGGTCAGCAAAGGGGGAAAAGAAGATGACGACAAGGAGGAAGATGAAGAGAACGACCAAAGAAAGTCAAGAGGGCGCCCAGTTGCAATGGTGATAACTGGAGGATGCCCCATAGAAGGAGGGGAAACAAACAAATCCATGAAAAGGCGGTGGAAGGAGATTATGAGTGTTGCGTCAACCTCCGCTCCTAGAACTCCCTCGAACAGACCACCCTTGGCATTCGATGACGACGACCTGCTTGATGGGAAACCAAACAAGTATGTCCCTTTGATAATCACTGCAGTAATGGCGAATGTCGAAGTTAGGAGAATATTGGTTGACCAATGCAGCTCAGCAGACATCATCTTCGAGGACCTTCTGGACGTCCTAAGGATACCCAAGAGCGAGTTAAGGGCCTATCGAGGGTCCGACCTAATAGGCTTCAATGGATCGTCAACTACCCCCTTGGAATGATTGAACTAATGGTAACCTTCTGGGATGACAGCGGAAAGAAACCAAAGTGCAAGACCGCCAAAACTGATTTCCTAGTGTTACCATGCAAGTCAGTATACCAGTGCATGAAGTTTCACTCCAACAGTAATGAAGTAGTCACCGTTCCGTCCGACTAGCAATCCGCTAGAAGGTGTCATTACATGAGCCTTAAGGAACAAGGAGTAAATGAGGCGAAGAAGACGGACGCTACGAACAAGGGCGGGAATCAAATCAACGTTGACGATTTAGACGCCAGGTATGACCCGGACAGTGATATAGAAGAAGGAGATGACAATCTAACCCCGGGAGCTCAAGAACAGAATTAAAAGACCAGAGCCGGACGGTGAGCTCGTCCAAATACAACTAAGGAACGACCTCGAGAAGACAGTGGCAGTGGGGAGCGACCTTCCCCCGGAAGTACGGGATCTGTTGATCCACTGTTTAAGAGAACACGCTGATGTATTTGCGTGGAATGCTGCCGATATGCCGGGAATTCCGCCGGAGGTAGCTTGTGATCACCTGGCCATTAACCCCGCAGCCAAATGGGTCGCCTAGAGAAGAATGTTGCAAAGTGAGGAGAAAGTACAAGCGGCCATAAAAGCAGTCGACGACTTGCTGGAGGCCGAATTCATCAAAGAAATTAAGTATACAACATGGTTGTCCAATGTAGTTCTGGTCAATAAGGCCCATGGGAAATGGCGCATGTGCGTCGACTACACTGATCTTAACCGGGCATGCCCCAAAGACGCATTTCCGGTGCCTAGTGTGGACTGGTTGGTTGACAGCGCAAGCGGGTTTCGATTGCTCTCATTTTTGGATGCTTACTCGGGTTACAACCAGATCGCAATGCACCCACCCGATCATGAAAATACTGCTTTCATGACAGAAAGAGGGAACTACTGTTACTTAGTCATTCCCTTTGGGTTGAAAAATGCGGGAGCTACTTACGAAAGAATGATGAATAGAGTTTTTCGAGCTCAAATCGGCAGAACGGTCGAGGTATACTTGGATGACATGATCATTAAAAGTAAACAAGACATTAATTGGATAGATGCAATGGAGAAAATTTTTCAAACCTTGCAATGCAGGGAAGAAGAAAAGGTAATATGTGCGGCAAATGTGCTCAATGAAGATGCCCACACCTGGTGGTGTAATGCAAGGCAAATGATGGAACTCCAAGGAACTCCCCTCACTTGGGACAACTTCAAGGAATTATTATTGAAGCAATATTTCCCTTCAGTGAAGAAACTAAGCAAGCAAGCAGAGTTTGTGAACCTCAAACAAGGTGACTTGTCAGTTGGGGAATATACTGCGAGATTTGAAAGACTGTCTCAGTTCTATGAGTTGGGGAGCTACGCCCCAAATGATATGTGGAAGATGCAAATGTTCAAAGAGGGTCTCCAAGCTGATGTGAGCCAAGGCCTCAGTTCTTACACTCTGGTCAATTATCCTGCCTTAGTGCAACAAGCATATGTTGCTGAGGAGGATCTGAGGAAATTGTATGCTGAAAGGAAGGATTATTGGAAGGGTAAGAAGAAGGTGACTGAATCTTCTACTCCAAGCAGACAATTCAAGGGAAACAATTATAAGGGGAAGCAGGTGCAATCGTCCGATCCATCAAGGTTTAGAAATTGTCCAAATTGCGGAAGGTATCACCGTGGGGATTGTCAGCAAAGATCCAATCGGTGCTATGTCTGCAATGAAGAGGGCTACTATGCAAATGAGTGCCCAACAAAGAAGAATTTCCAAGGAGCACCAAATGCGCCTAAGCACGGGCGAATCAACACTTTGGATGCTCGGACCATCACACATAATGACAACTTACTGAGGGCTACGGGATCTCTTTTCAATAACTCAGTCAATATATTATATGATTCTGGTGCAACCCATTGTTTTATAGCACAAACAAGTGTAGATCGGTTGGGATTAGCATTGTCTGAGCTATCCGAGCCGATAACCATTTTAACTGCTGCCAAGGGTCGGGTCCAGACCCAATCATTGTGTGAAAATTGTCTACTTGTCATAGGGGACAGGAATTTTGTTGTAAAATTTATTTTCTTGCCTATGGGAAGTATGGACATCGTTCTGGGTATGGATTGGATGGCTACAAATCATGTAACAATCAACTGTGCCGATCGAACCATCAGCTTCGCCTCTGAATCTGTGGGATTGATACAGGCAAATTCTGAAGCGGCTATCTCTTTCACCTCAGCAAGACAATCATTATTCCAAGGTGCGGAAGCTTACATTATTATGTTGTCTGCATCCACTGAAACAGGTTTAGATTTGTCATCTGTACAAGTGGTGAATGAATTTCTGGATGTTTTTCCGGATGAAGTTTCTTCAGTACCTCCTGACCGAGAGGTAGAGTTTTCTATAGAGTTGGCTCCTGGCACAGGATCAATAACTATTGCTCCTTATAGAATGTCTCCTTTAGAATTAAAGGAATTGAAGTCTCAACTTGAAGAGTTGATCTCAAGGAGGTTCATTCGACCGAGCGCTTCTCCATGGGGTACTCCGGTGTTGCTAGTCAAAAAGAAAGATGGTAGCATGAGATTATGCATTGATTATCGACAACTCAACAAAGTGACGATCAAGAATAAATATCCCTTGCCAAGGATAGACGAATTACTTGACCAACTTAGAGGTGTTGTGGTATTTTCAAAAATTGATCTAAGGTCGGGCTATCATCAAATAAAGGTAAGAGCCTTAAATATTCCGAAGAAAGCTTTCCGTACTAGGTATGGATATTACGAGTTCGTAGCGATGCCCTTTGGTTTGACTAATGCTCCGACGGTATTCATGGATTACATGAACCGAGTTTTCCACACTTACCTAGATCAGTTTGTTGTAGTTTTCATTGATGATATATTGGTGTACCTAAGACCATTGAGGAACATGTTCAACATCTCCGCATTGTTCTGAATGTACTCCGAGAAAAGAAATTGTATGCAAAGTCGTCGAAGTGTGACTTCTGGATGCCTGAAGTGAAGTTTTTGGGACACGTGATTTCTCAATCGGGAGTCGCGGTGGATCCCAGTAAGGTAGAAGCTGTATTGAACTGAGAACGACCAACGTCAGTCACTGAAATAAGAAGTTTTCTGGGTCTAGCCGGTTACTACAGGAGGTTCATCCAGGGATTCTCACAATTGGTTCTTCCACTTACTCGGCTAACTCGTAAGGGTCAACCGCTTACGTGGGATGCTGATTGTGAAGAATGTTTTCCAGAATTGAAATTTCGGTTGACTTCTGCCCAAATCCTGATTCTTCCGGATCCGTCTTTAGAATTCCAAATTTACAGCGATGCTTCTGGAAAGGGTTTGGGATGTGTTCTCATGCATAACCAACAAGTGGTAGCTTGTGCGTCCAGACAGTTGAAGATTCATGAGGAGAATAATCCAACTCATGATTTGGAGTTGGCAGCTATTGTGTATGCACTGAAGATTCGGAGACATTACCTGTATGGGTCTCGTTTCGAAGTCTTTAGTGATCATAAAAGTTTGAAATATCTGTTTGATCAAAAGGAGTTGAATAACAGGTAGAGAAGATGGGTGGAATTTCTGAAGGATTATGACTTCGAATTGAAGTATCATCCGGGAAAGGCTAATGTTGTACCTGATGCACTAAGTAGGAAATCCATTCACATAGCAGGGTTAATGATGCATGAAATGGAGTTGTGGGAGTCTTTTAGAGACTTAAGTCTGAATACAAAGCCAAGGAGGGACCAGTTAGTGTTGAGCCATATGAGGATCTCTAGTTCCTTAAGAGATTCTATTAGCTTAGCACAGGAAGTTGATGTGAAGCTACAATCACAAAAAGTGTTGCCAGAGTTTACCGAAGATAGTGATGGAGTTATTTGTTTCAACGGTAGGATCTGTGTGCCCGATAATGAAGATATTAAAAGGCAAGTACTAGAGGAAGCACGCCGAAGTTTATTTTCCGTACATCCTGGGTCCACCAAGATGTATAGAGATTTAAAGCAGATGTACTGGTGGCAGTGAATGAAGCTAGAAATTGCTGAATTCGTATCTCAATGCTTGACTTGTCAAAAGGTTAAGATAGAACACCAGAAGCATGCTGGTCTGTTGCGGCCACTTGAAGTGCCCGTGTGGAAATGGGAAGATATTTCCATGGATTTTGTCATGGCATTGCCAAGGTCCCAAGCCGGTAACGACTCCATTTGGGTAGTTATGGATCGATTAACTAAGTCAGCTCACTTTATTCCAGTTCGTTCGAATAGCAAAGTATCCAAGTTAGCTGAGGAATATCTGAGAAACATAGTGAGGTTACATGGGGTTCCTACCAGCATTGTGTCGGATCGAGATCCGAAGTTCACTTCTCGATTTTGGAAAGTTGTGAACGAAGCCTTAGGAACTAAGTTATTTGCTAGTACCTCTTATCACCCGCAGACAGATGGTCAGACCGAGAGAACTATCCAAACTTTAGAAGATATGCTTCGGGCTTCCGTGCTCGATAACGGAAAGAAGTGGGAGGATCATCTTCCATTAGTGGAATTCGCTTACAACAAACAACAGTTATCATTCCAGCATAGGAATGGCACCATTTGAAGCTTAGTATGGGAGGAAATGTAGAACTCCAGTGTGTTGGTGGGAAGTCGGTGAGAACCGATTGTTAGGGCCTGAGATGATTCATGAAACTACTGAGAAGATCCGGCAAATCAGAGAAAGAATGAAAGCTGTCCAGAGTAGGAAAAAGAGCTATGCTGATAAAAGAAGAAGGCCGTTAGAGTTTGAGTCGGGTGATCATGTATTTTTGAGACTGTCACCGACAATTGGCACAGGTAGGGCATTACGGGTGAAGAAACTTAGTCCTCGGTATATTGGACCTTTCCAAATTATCGAGCGAGTTGGGCCACTAGCATACCGTATTACTTTGCCTCCCCCTTTATCAAATCTTCATGATGTGTTCCATGTGTCTCAACTACAAAAGCACATTCCCGATCCAAGTCAACCATTAGATTTTGAAACGATTGATCTTCGACCGGACTTGTCCTTCCAACCTCATCCAAATTACATCATGGAACGTGGCGAGAGGACGCTGCGGACGAAGACAATTCCCATTGTCAAAGTGGTTTGGGATGGTTTTTCCGCCGAGGAAGCTACTTGGGAGTTGGAGGATGACATGCGGACTTGCTATCCGTATTTGTTTTCATGAGGTACGTTGTGTTAAATTTTGAGGACAAAATTCTTTCAAGTTGGGGAGAATGTAACATCCTCAAAATAATTAATCGAATTATTTGAATGTTAACCCAAATGAATTATTTTTAGTACTTGATCAGTGTATTTATGGAGTGCTAAAATTAATTATTTGGTTGTCTCGGGAACGTTAAACCGATAAAACGAAATAAAGGTGATTTGGGGAATAAATAAGAGATTAAGGGCAATATGGTCATTTGACCATATTACCACTTAATTGAAATAAAAGAAAGGAAAGAATTAAAGAAAGAAAGAGAAGAAAGAAAGGAGGCGTGAAACAGAGAAGAGAAGGAGAAGAGGAGAAAGAAGAAAAGAAGAAGAAGAAGAAGAAGAAGAAGAAGAAGAAGAGAAGAGAAGAAGAAGAAGAGGAGCTTCACCCATCACCCCAAACTTTCATCTTCACCATCATCCTTGTCTCCCCTTCCACCCTCCCAAGCTAGGTGAGCTAAGGTTCCATTTTTCCCTCCCTTTTGGCTTTCGAATTTCTTAGGGTTTTATGAGGAATTCCGAATTTGTGTTGATTTCGATCGGTTAATCTTGATTAGAAGCGATCTTGAGGCGGATTGAACGCGGTTTGAAGCTCGATTCGAAGTTGGAAGCGGATTGGAGAATATAGGGTTCCGTTTGGGGATTTTGAAGTCTCGGTGATTTCGGCTCGGTGTCGACTCTCGCTTCAAGGGTGAGTTTTACTCACGTTTAGGTTTTGATTGAGGATTTCGAATTGTCGACATTGAGTTTTGAAAACCGTTATGTGAAAATTTACGTATTTTGACATAAACGATAAAAATTTTATGTTTGTGTTTGTGATTGTCAAATGATGATATGATGATGATTATTGTTGTTTGTATATGTGTTTTGGACTGTTTTTGTGTTGGGACAGGACTGGAACAGGTATCGGATTTGATCGGGACGACGAAATTTGCGAAAACGGGATGAAAATTCAGTGTTGTCAAAAGAGCACGACCTGTGCGTCCCAGGGGAACGATCCGTGCGCCCCTTTCGGTTTGTATTTTTCAAAGAGGACTTACAGGGCGCACGACCCGTGCGTATGGGAGCACGGACCGTGCGCAGTGTTCTGTCCAAATTTTCCAAACTTGCCCGAAACGATCCCGATCGATTCCAATCCTCTTTTAATCCTTTCCTAACCCTTTTCCAATGATATTAGGCTTATAATGCCATGATTTTGAACATGTTTTCAAAGGTTTTTATAAATGGTTTTAAAAGCGGCGAATTAGTATGCGAGAGTAAACTTAAATTATGTTTATGACGCGAACTCAATGTTCAACTATTGGCCTAATGTAAATGAACTAAATGTTCATGTGAAAGTAGATATATATATTATATCGAGTTTGGGTGACGACCCATAGGTCTAACATACTAAGTTGGGGTAGTCATGCACCCTTACCTTAGGCCCCGTGCCATTAGGGAAAGTACTATTGGTAAGGGGGTTCACCGGGAATATAGCAGAGTTGCAGTCGGTGTTGTGTTAAAAGTTTGTAGTGCGGTCCACCGGGAATATAGCAGAGTTGCAGTCGGTGTCATACTGAGTCATAACAGGTTCACCGGGATTATAGTAGAGTTGCAGTCGGTGATCTGTTAGAAGTTAAATAATAGGTTCACCGGGATTATAACAAAGTTGCAGTCGGTGATCTGTTAGAAGTTAAATAATAGGTTCACCGAGATTTTAGCAGAGTTGCAGTCGGTGATCTATAAAAAATTAAATAATACGGTTCACCGGGAATATAGCAGAGTTGCAGTCGGTGCTGTGTTAAGTTAAACAGGATTCATAATTGGACCGAGAGTGTTAGTAGGGGTCTCGGTAGAACTCACTGAAATTGTATCTCACTGTTTATATGTTGTTGTTTTACAGAGAAACAGGGACAGCGGAAATTCAAGAGGCACGAGTAGGTTGATCTCGGGCGACTGCTGACGACTTAGCTTTTATGCTTAAGTTTATATTTCCTTTTCTTGTCTATGTACTACAACTCTATGTCGTTAGTGTTATGACTTTATTCCGCTTTCTTGTATGATATTGAGCACTATAGTTTGCTAAAGGTTATGGTCAGGGAACCTTTTGGTCTTATTTGTATTTAAGACTATTTTGTTGTTATTCAACGAGAACTATATTCCAGTGTTCAGTATATATGCAGGAATTTTATATCTCTGATGTTTTAGGGATGGTGCACTTGTGTATTTTTACTCGATAAAAATACCGGGGTGTTACACGAGACACGTTCCAGTGTAGGTTAAAACACAGCATAACATCTGCTGCCCTGAAAGAGAGACTACTGCGTAAGGTGCTACCGGAGGGTGACGAGCATGAAATAACTAGTATAATTTATCGAAAACCAGCTTGGGTTAATGGACGTGTGCACTGGTCTGCAATGGATATCAACAACGACGATGACGTCCAAGTCATGATGGCGATTCATGTTATCTTTAAATGGAAGGGTTATCTACATTTATACGTCGAAACCAGAAGGACCATCGCTGAGATCCTTCGTCGTTTCACTCCACCATCTCTGTAGTTTCTATTATGTTTTCGTTTTGTCTGTTGTTGCAATCTGTTATTTTAAATCAATGTAGAAGGCGTTTATAATTAATCAAATAAATGTTTCATTTTTTATTTTTGCACTCCGGAAACACCATATTATGATAAATTCGGAAGGCAGTTTTAAGGGATTTCCGGAAATACATCAAATCTAGATAAATTCGGAAGGCAATATTGAGGGATTTCCGGAAATACCTCAAATCCAGATAAATCTGGAAGACTGTTTTTTTGATTTTCCGGAAATATCTGATTTTACGGTATTTCCGGAAAATTAAAAAAAAAAAGCCTTCCGGATTTATCTGAACTTGAGTCTGGAAATTTTGTGGATTTAAAGGGTAGTTTCGTCCGTTTGGTCATTTTGGGGGGTAAATGGTTTAAGAGGGGGGGGGGGGGTACAAAAAAAACTACCTTCTTTTTTCCGTAGTTTCAGCTATTATAACTGTGGTTGTTCTAATAATTGGTATGAGGCATTTGGCTGACAAGACGAAAGAGAAAACTCATTTCTCAAAGGAAATGGCGCTCATGGGCAAAACAATATTTTTGTCACTCGTGTTTTTTTTATAAGCAATGTTAGTGGGGGAGGGGGGAATATTAGTTTTTCGGGTTTGAACCTGGGACCTCCTTCTTGCACTCCTTTGGTGCACTCCTTCTGTATTCCTTAGCTCGCCAACTGAGCTACCTTTTGGGTTTTGTTAGTTTGCTACCGGTATACAATGTACAAAGTATCTTTTCACAAATCAAGTCTAAATTTCTAAAATAAAAAATATTTTTTTAATAAGATATCAACTAAATATTATAAAAAAAAATTAACAAAAATGATTTTTCGGAAAAGCTTAAACAAACGCAATTGGGATCACCAAAAAGACTTTTTACTTAAAAAAGTGAATTTCTCCTAAAAAGTTGTAACAAACGAGCTCTATATTCAATTTTAAAGACTTTTAATAGTAACGTACTCAATTATAATTACATACACTTCCCATTATTTAGTTTATTTGTTATTTTATGTTACTTTAAAATAATTTCATTTTAATAAAATTTAAATTGAAGTTATATTTATGTGCATCACACGGGTATAATACTGGTGAATGGTAGATCAACTGTTAGAAAATAAATGAGAGCTAGGCCCAAATCTGCAGAATTAAAATATAATGGACACATGACAATAATATCTTGAGAACAACTGTCCAATTAAGACGAGAAAATTATCTATCGAAGAAAATAGCAAAAAAGAAAGAAATAGTAAAGTATATTGTAGGCTAAATTATAGTTTTGGTCCCCTTATTTTCAAAAATTCACACATTTGGTCCCCTTATTTTAAAACTCAGACATTTGGTCCCCCAATTTTAAAAAATCAAATACATTTAGTCCAAAGAGAGACCAAATGTCTTTGATTTTTTAAAATTTGGGGACCAAATGTCTTTGATTTTTTAAAATTGAGGGACTAAATATCTTTGATTATTAGCCATAAAAAACTGAAAATTCCTCTTGGGACTAAATGTCTTTGATTTTTTAAAATTGGGGGACCAATTGTCTGAGTTTTAAAATAGGGGGACCAATTGTCTGAATTTTTGAAAATAGGGGGACCAAAACTATAATTTAGCCTATATTGTAATATATAGCTAGCTAGGTTGGGTTTGGTCTCCATTTCATTTGATCACATAATATAACTGCTTGCTTGTCCTGATTGGCTACAACATTATGTGTGCTTCCCTCCTTCACGTTCCAACTACGGCTGCAACATTCTAGCCCAGATTCAGCGCGCTGACAATAAATCTTAAAAAATAGTTATACAAAATCATCCTATATGAGAATCAAGCTCGAATTCAGAATATGATGTTTCACAATCTTGTCGATGTACTACACTTGTGTATTGACAGATGGGTAATGCTCAATCCCACAAGAATTCATTCGTAAAATCATGTCGAATGAGACATGATTGGTCGGTCAACATATAGTGTTAGACTTCCCTATTTCATGGCTAGCCTTTCCATGATTTGTGCATTTTTTATTTTTTTTATAACAATTAAAACAACGCTCGTGGAATGAAGGGGATAAGAGCTGCGTTTTTTGCTCAAGAGAAGACGAAACGGTTTCACACATATTTCTTCATTATGTTGCTGCAAATTCAGTATGGAAACAGATTTTTCGGTGGTTGGGGGTTTCGAATATGGAAGAGGATGACTTGAGCACTTATTTTGTGGCCTTTGGGAAATTGATAAAAGGGAAGAAACAGAAACGGGTAAAGCAACTTATATGGTTGGCGGTCGTTAGAAAATTTGGTTGGCGCGTAATAAAATAATATTCAAAGGGGACATAGTTTCAGTTCTTACTGTGGTAGCGGCTATTAAAGATAGTGCGTGGGGATGGTTCAAAGCAAGACAAGGGAGAGCTTGTGAGGTTGGGTGGTCGGATTGGTATAATTGTCCGACGGGTTGCTTATATTCATTGTAATGTTTTACTTGTAAAATTTATGTAACAATCATGTTAGTCGGGGTACTCTTTTTTCCTCCCTAAGTCTTTTTCACATTGGGTTTTGACTCTCGGAGGTTTTAACGAGACCCCTAGATGTAAGGGAAATTGCTTATCCAAAAAAAACCATTGCCGTTAACTGCGTTTCCCTCCGGCGTGAATTATTATTATATTTTTTTACAAAGAATCATTATTATTATCATTATTATTTTAAAAAATTGGAGAAAAGGGAAATTTTATTACTCAAAGTAACCCTAACGGCCATTTTGCAACTTTATTGGAGGGGATTTGAACTTAACAATTTGAGAGTTATTATTACTATTATGCGTAACAAATTCTTACTATACCGAGACTTTGACTAAAAGATTAATTGCTTACCTTTGAAGGACTTTGACTTAAAGCTTATCACGTCAAAAAAAAAAGGACTTAAAGCTTATGATAATAAAAAAAGTTTTTTTTGTTGTATTAAATTTTTTTTATTTTATACAAATATAAGAGTGTATAAAGACCCATCACATAGATTTATCATCTCTTTTTTTTTACAAAACAAAGATTAACCACCACACTTTCTTGAAAAAATAGTTCATTATATCTAAATATGACTTTTTAAGTTTATACTAAGGTCAAAATATATACTTTTTTTTAAACCTCAATGAATCGGCATATATATATATATATATATATATATATATATATATATATATATATATATATATATATGATGCAAGACTTCCTAAGACAAATATTTTATTTTATAGGCTTACAGATATAGTATACCTAAGACAAATATTTTATAGTCTTATATATAGTACCAGTATTTTACCCGAGCATACGCACGGGTGATACTGTATGGTCGGTGTATTGTCATGAAAACATAATAGTAATTTGGAAGATAATCATAAGTTGTGAACAATGTCCAAAATGTATTATTTGAAATTCAAAGTGGAAAGAGATAGCTAGGTATTATGTCATATAATATACAAATGAAAATTATATTGAGTCGAAGAAAATACATGAGATTGACAATCAGAATTACATTGATCCATAATAATGTATTTGGACATTAGAGGTAAAATATGCATCCCCGTTGACACTCCCGTTTGCACACTCGTTGACCCTCCCGTTGGCACTCCCGTTGGCGCTCTCGTTACCTCTCTCGTTGCCACTCCCGTTGCAGCTCCCATTGCCCGTCTCTCGTTGTCGCTCTCGTTGCCCGTCTCTCGTTGTCGTTCCCGTTGCCACATGTTAACTCATATTATTCTATATGATTTAATATATTCGTTTAATTATAAGTAAGTTATTTTGTAAAGTTTGGTAGTGGCTAAAGTTGTATTTTTATAATTCTTAATGGTTAAATTGATTGATTTTAATAGTTTTAATAGAGAGATTATAGTAAATAATAAATTTTAGATGGAGTAAAAATGAAGAAAAAAGAAAATAAGATTTTTTAAAATATGCATCCACATTGGCGCTCTGTTGGCGCTCTCCTTGCCTCTCTTGTTCCCACTCATATTCCCGTACTCTCGTTGTCGATTGATCCATTGCCAGTCTCGCATTGCCGATCTCGTTGTGTTGCAAATTTTGTCTTTTAGTGGTGAATTTACTAAAATAGTTGTGTTTAAAATAAAATCAGTATCTTCTTATAATATTAATAATGGAGTAAAAGGTAAAATAAGCAGCCCCGTCGCTCTCGTTCCCTCTCTTGTTGGCACTTCCGTTGGCACTCCCGTTGCCGCTCTCGTTGCCGATCTCGTTGTCAGTCTCTCGTTGCCGCTCCCGTTGCCACATGTTTTCTCCTTTTTTCTATATGATTTAATAGTACAATTGTTAGTGGTTAAATTGATTGATTTTATTTATTACATGAAAAATTGATTGATTTTAGTAGTTTTAATAGAGAGACTATAGTAAATAGTAAATAGTAAATTTTAAATTATTTAATTATTGAGTGTGATAGTCATTTAATAATTTATTTTTTTGGAATAAATAATTTTCAAACTACTGTTAGAGGTATGGTTTTTTTTGACAACTGGTAGTAGTTAAATTGATTAATTTTAGTAGTTTGAGTAAATTATAGAAATAGTTAAAAAAATTATGTTTTTAGTAAAAAAAACTGACAAAAAAGTGATTTTTTATGGAAAGAAAAACATAAAAAAAATGGAAAAAAACTGAAAAAAAAAGTTGGTTCTAAAATTTGCTGATTTTTGTCCTTTTGCTGCGTCAGTTGCAGCTTCTGATTACAGTTTTCAATCAGTTTTTTGTCTCTCACTCTATCGTTGCCACTCCCGTGGCCTCTCCCGTTGGAGCTTTCGTTGCCACTCCCATTGGCGCTCTCGTTGGCATTCCCGTTGGCATTTTACTCTTTTTTATTAATTACAAAATAGTTATTTAGTAATTTTTTGTAGTGGTTAAATTGATTGATTTTAACAAAAGTAGTTAAATTGATTAGTTTTAGTAGTTATTTTGTAGTTTTTGGTAGGGGTTAAAGTTTTTTTACAATTCTTTTTTTGACAATGGATAGTGGCTAATTGATTTATAGTGAATAATTATTTTATTAATTTTAGTAGTTTGGGTAGATTATAAAAATAGTAAAAATTGATTTATAGTGACTAATCTACTTTCTATATAATCAAAACATATGCTAGCACGTTTACATTTTTAGACATCACCAAAATTTGACATTTGTCACCATTTAGGGGCAAAATAGACAATTCACCACATAAAGACAAAATGCTACATATCACTACAGTGCGCTACAGTGACGTTTCTGACGCGCTACAGTACCGCTTATGTAACTCTATAGCACGCTACAGTGACGTTTCTGCGTGCTACAGTACCAATACAGTTTTTTTAAAAAAATTCAATTTTTTTTTTAAAAAAACTGACTTTTTTTTAAAAAAATTTATACGCTGTTTTTTTAATTTTTTTTTTAAAAACAGTTGTCAATATTTTTATAAAAACAATTAGTTTTTTTTAAAAACAGTTGTCAATATTTTTATTAAAACAGTTAGTTTTTTAAAAACAATTAGTCAATATTTTTATAAAAACAATTGACAACTGTTTTTAATATGGACTGCTACCATCATCTGGGCGTTATGGAATGCACGCAACAAAGTCATCTTTGTGGGATCAATTTTTAATGTAGTAAATGTTGTAAAGTATGTAAAACTGGTTTCTTGGGGATGGTTCATATCTAGGAAGGGAAGTAAATCAAAGGTGGGTTTTGGGGATTGGCTGAATTGCCCAATAGGCTCTTTGATGATAGTGTAAATAGGGGTACTCTTTTTTCTCATTTGGTCTTTTTACCAATGAGTTTTAGCCCAGAAAGATTTTAACGAGCCCTACAGTCCCGATGTATATGGGTTGGAGCACTCCTTGTGGGCACCGAAATAAATGTTTCTTGCTTATCAAAAAAAATAAAATAATTGCCATCAACTTTATCCAAAAAAAAAAAACATTGCCGTCAACTGCGTTTCCTTTCGGCATGATTTATTATTTTATTTTTTTTACAAAGAATTTTTATTATTATTTTTTGGGTTAAATATGTTTTTAGTCCCTACAAAATCGGCTCCTTCTAAGTTTAGTCCCTACATTAACGAAATAGGCGTTTTGGTCCCTACATTTTTTTTCCGTTTTCATTAATAGTCCCTGTCGTTAAATCCATCTGATCAGTCAACAAAAATGTGACGTGGCTGTTAAAAAGATAGGGACTAAAACACCTATTACGTTAATGTAGGGACTAAACTTAGAATGACCCAATTTTGTAGGGACCAAAAACATATTTTACACTAAATAAAAAAAGCCTAATCAGATGGATTTAACGACAGGGACTATTAATGAAAACGGAAAAAAAATGTAGGGACCAAAACGCCTATTTCGTTAATGTAGGGACTAAACTTAGAAGGAGCCGATTTTGTAGGGACTAAAAACATATTTAACCCTTATTTTTTTAAAATTGACGGAAAAGGGAAATTTTATTACTCAACTTGGTACCTCCTTCTTGTAACTCTTTCATGTCTCTTGACTCGTCAACTGAGCTATTTTCTTCAACCAAATAAAAAAACAATTCATTCGTTTTCTCACAGTACAAACTTAATAGTGGATACGTAGATATTATTGTAAGAGTAATGTTATTTAGCCAAAATTTTCAAGCCAAAAATAGCCAAAAACCACATTACAATACCAATTAACCAAGATTTTTAAGCCATTAACCAATCTACTTTTTCACAGTTTTTAGTCAATGGGCTAGAAAACTGTGAAAAAGTAGGTTGGTTAATGGCTTAAAAAACTTGGTTAATTAGTGTTGTAATGTGGTTTTTGGCTATTTTTGGCTGGAAAACTTTGGCGGAATAACATTACTCTTATCGTAAGAACAATTTGAGAAACAAAAGTCATTGAGAATCAAATTCTCTCAAAAAGAAATATTCTTCAGATCTTTCCATCAACATTCGCTCGTTTATTGCAATATTTTATTCAAGAAGCACAAGCTATAAAGCCATTAATTAGACATGGGCCTTGATTTAATTAGGCTTCTGTCAGAAAACTTAATATTCCAACAATAATTTGACTGACCTGAACGACAACATCAGCATATTTTGGGAGTAAAGAGGTATCATGAATAGGAGGGATACATGGTGAATCCCCTTTAAGACACTCATCAACCGCACCTATGATACCAGATGCTCTACTATACGCATCAGTGTAATCTTTCTCCTTCAAATCTTTTTGAATATCATCAATCTTACCAATGACACCGGTCTCGTCAGTAAAATGATATAAACAAGTCTCATAGTAGTATTCTTCCATTTCATCACCGCGACTCTGTGCAATTAGCTTCCTAATAAGATTGATGGTGTTGGTCGTGTTTTCACGGGCCACGTTATTGGCATACTCTGCAAGGCTAACGAGATCTCTACTTGCACCGGGCTTTGAGTTGAGAAGGGTTAAACAAAATGAAGGGTTTGTGACTTTCTTGCAAATATGGATTAAAAAAATGAATTTTATCATAAAAATTCAACGTATCAATAAGAGTGTAGTAATTGCAGGAGAATTACAATTACAAAAATACAGGCAAAAGAGAGAAATGAAAAAAATCAAAGATGTTTATTCTAACCAAAACGACATCTTCTTTGTTAGAGAATAGAGTTAGACTAAACATATTTTTGTTGCAAAATGTATAAAGGATAGAATAGGCATTAGTTAACCATTGAAAGGGTATATTTGTAGTTTCCCAAATTGACCATTTGGAGTCAATTTGGCTCTCAGCTTTTCGTTATTTTGCTGATGCTATATATACTATAGCTGAAGCAATCATTTGTAACTTTTGGAAAATAAATCCACAATGAAAATGATTCAATAGAAATCAGTTAGTAACAAACTTATTCTTCATTACTGAGATAGTATTCTAACATGGTATCATCGGCCGGTGAAGGAACGCCGACCTCCTCCGCTGCCACCGGCGACGGCGTCAATCAACAACTTGATTTGATTTCAGCGAACACCAAATCGTTCGCCTCCATCTCTGAGAAACTTGATTCTCAGAATTATCTGCTATGGATTCAACAGGTGGAACCGGTGATCAAAGCTCACCAACTTCATCATTTTCTTGTTAATCCTATGATTCCGCTTGAATACCTGTCCGTCGCCGACGCTACGGCGTCCAATGTCAATCCTGCTTTCAAAAAATGGGAACAGCAAGATCAATTGCTCCTAGCTTGGTTGCAATCGACGATGTCGCGCGAAATGCTCACGCGAGTCATTGGATCGAAGCACGCTCATCAACTTTGGGACAAAGTGCATGCCTATTTCCAGATCCACACTCAGGCGAAGTCGCGTTCTCTTCGATCTGAACTTCGCTCTACTACTCTCGAAGGAAAATCGATCTCTCAATTTCTCCAGAAAGTGCAATCTCTGGTTGATTCTCTTCAAGCTATTGGTGAACCGGTTTCGTCACGAGAACACCTTGATATCATCATCGAAGGTCTACCTCAAGACTATGAGTCAACAATCTCGCTTATCTGTGGTAAATCATCGCAACCTTCAATTGAAGAAGTGGAAACTCTGCTGCTTGGACATGAAGCTCGTATGGAGCGTTTTCGCAAGTCCACGGTTCCAACGGTGAACATGACTACGGCGTTTGGTACTGCGAACCAGTCGCAACCTTCGCAAGGTGATTCTTCTCAATCTCAGGATGTGAACTCTGGTGCGATGCGTGAATCTCAGTATTCTGGTGACCGTGGTGGTCGTGGAGGCGCACGTGGTGGCCGTGGCCGTGGTCGCGGTGGCCGGAGTAATGTTCAATGTCAAGTTTGCCTCAAGATCGGTCACAATGCCTTTGAATGCTATCATCGCTTCAAACGCGACTTCGTGCCTCAGGCACCACCAGGTACTATCAATCCTGCACCTCCTTCACCATATGTCGCTAATTTTGCTCAACCCTATGCTGCACCTGCACACTATGCTCAGCCCTATGCACCACAATTGCCACCACCACGCTCACCACAACCACTTTACCCTGCTGCACCGTGGCATGATTACATATGGAACCAAATGTTGAATGCTAGACCTGCACCTATGCCTCAAATGTATCCATATTCACCACTGCCTTCACCGTATGGTTCCCCTATGACACAAATGGCACCTGTTACACCTGGGATGCCACAAGCACGAGCTTATCTCACTGCTGCTACACCTGTGGCCACACCGTCTGCAAATTACACTGGTGACACGGCTGCATCTCACCATGTGACACTCAGTTCACAACAGATTCAACAACTATCTCCATTTGAGGGTCCTGATCAGATATTTGTTGGAAATGGTCAAGGTGTGAAAGTAGCTTCTGTTGGTAATTCTGTCTATCAATCTCCAATTGATCCAAAAAAGGAATTTATCTTGAAAAACCTACTACATGTGCCAAATATCACCAGAAATTTGTTGAGTGTTAGTAGGTTTGGACGAGATAATAATGCCTTCTTTGAATTTTGGCCTGATTATTGCTTGGTTAAATCTCAGGACACCAGGGAGGTCATGCTTGAAGGTTTCACTGGTGCTGATGGTCTCTATGAATTTGCTGGCTTACAACACAAGGCTATCTCTAAACCTTCAACTCTTACCAAAGATATATGTGTTACACCTTCTATTAACATAGCATCCACTTGTAATAACACTTTTTCTACTTGGCACAATAGACTTGGTCATCCAAGTCCAGCTATTCAAAGAACAATTTTAAAGAGTTGCAATATTCCATGTGTTAATAAAGACAATGTTGATTTCTGTGCATCCTGTTGTTTGGGAAAGGCCCATAGATTGCCTTCACACACCTCCACCACTGTGTACACTACACCTTTGGCACTCATCTACACAGATTTATGGGGACCAGCTCCTATGCAATCCTCCACTGGTTTCTACTATTATATGTCATTTGTTGATGCACACACTCGGTTCACTTGGATTTATTTGCTTAAACGAAAGTCAGATGCCTTAGTCACTTTTCAACACTTCAAGGCTTTGGTTGAGAAACAATTTCCTCACACCATCAAAGCTGTCCAATCTGACTGGGGTGGAGAATTTCGACCATTCTCTAATCTGCTCCAGCAACTTGGCATTGAGCACAGGCTCATTTGCCCTTACACTCATCACCAGAATGGGGTAATTGAGCGCAAACATAGGCATATTGTGGAGCTCGGTCTCACACTACTTGCTCAAGCTAAGTTACCCTTCAAATTCTGGGATCATGCATTTATTACAAGTGTATTCCTCATCAACAGGCTGCCTACTGCCTCCTTGAACTTTGACATTCCTTATGTCAAATTGTTCAAGTCTACACCTGATTATAACTCACTGAGAGTGTTTGGGTGTGCATGCTTTCCATTGCTAACTCCTTACAATAAGAATAAACTACATTTCAGATCCAAGGAATGCATCTTTTTGGGATATTCACCTGCTCACAAGGGATACAAGTGCCTGGCACCTGATGGACGCCTATACATTTCCAAAGATGTTGTCTTCAACGAGATAAGATTTCCTTTCCCTGACTGGCAGTCACCTACACCTTCTACTACATTACTACCAGCTCCAATTTCCGCTTCCATTCCCTTAGTTGCCTCACCTTCCCCTATTGAAGTACCAACTGGCACAACCCCCTCCAATACATCTGTTCCAGCTACTGACTTGAACTCTGCTACACCAGAAGCCACAACTCACTGCACTGCATCACTGTCTGCCAGTAACACTGCTACACCAGCAACTTCCGGTCACTGCACAAATCACTGCACTGCATCACTGTCTGCCAGTAACACTGCTACACCAGTAACTTCCAGTCACTCTGCTATATCAGTTCCTGCAACTCCTGTGCCTGCACCACCCCTTACACACAATGATCATCCAATGCAAACTCGCTCCAAGTCTGGTATTGTGTGCCCTAAAATACACCCAACCTTGCTTCTTACACATGCTGAACCAAGCACGGTCAAACAAGCCCTTGCTAGTCCAACTTGGCTTGCTGCTATGCAAGATGAATATAATGCATTATTGAACAACCAGACCTGGTCACTTGTCCCTCTCCCACCCAATAGAACACCAATAGGTTGCAAGTGGGTGTTTCGCATCAAAGAGAACCCGGATGGCTCCATTAACAAGTACAAGGCTAGACTAGTAGCCAAAGGGTTTCACCAACAATTTGGCACTGACTACACCGAAACATTTGCACCAGTCATCAAACCTGTCACCATCAGGACTATTCTCTCCATTGCTCTCTCCAAAGGTTGGCCTCTCCAACAACTTGATGTGAACAACGCTTTTCTCAATGGTTTACTAGAGGAGGAAGTGTACATGGTTCAGCCACCTGGATTTGTCTCTTCCAATCCCAACCTAGTGTGCAAACTCAACAAAGCCCTTTATGGGCTCAAGCAGGCGCCAAGAGCGTGGTTTGACAGACTGAAAACTACCTTACTGCAATTTGGCTTTTCTTCTAGCAAGTGCGATCCTTCCTTATTTGTCTACACCAAAGGATCAACACAAATCTACATGCTAGTTTATGTAGATGATATCATAGTGACTGGCAACGACACACAGGTTCTTCATTCTGTCATACAGAAACTCAATTCTGTGTTCTCTCTCAAAGACTTAGGTTCTCTTGATTATTTCTTAGGCATTGAGGTCAAACCTCAACCTAATGGCTCCCTTTACCTCACTCAAAGCAAGTACATCAGAGACCTCCTATCCAAGACAAATATGCTCTCTGCCAAGCCTCTCCCTACTCCTTTGGTACCAAGCTGCAAACTCACTAAAACAGGATCTTCTCCTCTTACTGATGCCACTGAATACAGGTCTGTTGTTGGTGCACTACAATATGCCACCATCACTCGCCCAGACATTACATTTGCAGTTAACAAAGTATGCCAATTCATGGCATCTCCACTTGAGTCACACTGGCTTGCAGTCAAGAGGATATTGCGCTATTTGAAAGGCACTGCTAACTGGGGTATTATGCTTAAACCGAATTATCACACTCCAATGTCACTGGTTGCATATAGTGATGCGGACTGGGGGTCTGATCCTGATGACAGACGCTCCACATCCGGTGCCTGTATCTTTCTAGGGGACAACTTAGTATCCTGGTGGGCAAAGAAGCAACCCATTGTCTCAAGATCAAGCACTGAGGCTGAATACCGCAGTTTAGCACTTGCCACAGCTGAAGTGCTATGGATTCAGTCGTTGCTCACTGAACTTGGTGTTCCTTTCAAGACTCCAACTGTACTCTGTGATAACATGAGTACTGTCTCTTTGGCTCATAATCCTGTCCTCCATGCTCGCACAAAGCACATGGAGCTTGACCTGTTTTTTCTCCGAGAAAAGGTCCTTCAAAAGCAACTGCAAGTCACTCATGTACCTGGCCACTCTCAACGTGCTGATGTTTTAACAAAACCGCTTCCAGGCCCTCAGTTTGAAGAACTTCGCAGCAAACTCACTGTTGTTTCCACACCCAGCTGAGTTTGAGGGGGCATGTTAGAGAATAGAGTTAGACTAAACATATTTTTGTTGCAAAATGTATAAAGGATAGAATAGGCATTAGTTAACCATTGAAAGGGTATATTTGTAGTTTCCCAAATTGACCATTTGGAGTCAATTTGGCTCTCAGCTTTTCGTTATTTTGCTGATGCTATATATACTATAGCTGAAGCAATCATTTGTAACTTTTGGAAAATAAATCCACAATGAAAATGATTCAATAGAAATCAGTTAGTAACAAACTTATTCTTCATTACTGAGATAGTATTCTAACATTCTTCAATATGCTCTTCTGTAGGTCCTTTGAACTTCTCTCACTACACAAATATCTCCTCTTCAGTATCTCACCCCTTTCTCAAGATTGACTGAAGTCAATTACTACTAGGAATGAACAACTACCTCTCATCTAAATCTCGTATTCTTCCTCGACAAAGAAAAGATAAGCATCATAAACAAAAATAAGAATAAAAAAAAGAAAAGAAATAGGAGATTAAGAAAGAGAAGGAGATGGAGACGAGACATAGAGAAAAATATCGAAGAAACTAATTTCAAGAGCCCTTACCGTCCTGCCCTTACACGTGAGGTTTGCGGCTCTGCGCATATACAAACATATATGGCGCTGAACGCGGCCTTTCCACACCTTCCGGTATTTTCTGTCCCTCTGATCCTTCTCATCTTCTTTATTAATTTCTTTCTTCATCACCTCCTCATGTCTCTCACATAGCCCTTTCTCTCACTTCTGTTTGAAAAGAATTTGAATTTTATTTTGATAAGAGATCACCAGGTCAGTGCAGGCCTCAAGGCTCTTTAAGCGCTTACAGAGGTACTTACAGATCACCCACCAAAAACAAACACGCACATACTTATATTTTCAGTTTTAAAAACAGAAACCTAAGAGGGAAAAGAAGGAGAGAGCATCGAGGGAGAGAGTAGGGAGAGAGGAAAGTTGAGAATTCCCTTAACACTCTCATACTTGAAAAATTGATCTACAACCCTTCACTTCTACACCTTGCTCTTGAACCTTAGTGAATCAAGTACCACATTTCAAAAAAGCCAACAGGAACTTCTCTACATATCCACCCTCTTGGACCATTTCGAGTTAGGGGAGAGTGAGAGCTTTAATGGTGTTTCATGTTTGATTTAGGAGCTCCAATCATCCTTAGTGAAGCTACATTGTTGATTTGGGTGACTATCTTGAGGGTTTGGGTGCTGAAATCGAGATTGGAACTTGGGGTTGCTGGTTTGGGGTTTCTAGAAGCTGTTTTGGGCAAGAAATTTCAGCTTTCCACTTGTAATTTGTGATTTTCATCAGAATCCATGTGAGTTACTCACTTTGTTTGTTTTGTTTTCGAATTTCATGTTATTTTACAGTGTGTGTCTTCATGATTGGTGACTATGCATGTGCTAGTGTTGCAGAATAGAACTTCTGAAATGTTGGTTTGAAGAAATGATAACGGTTTTGTACAATCCGCCGGAAAGTCCCTAAATTCCGTCGATATGTTTGCGGCGGATAAAAATCCGCCGGAAAATCCTGAAAGCGCCAATTTTGAATTTCAAAAATCCCCCGGAAACACCCTAAATCCGCCGAAAATTACATTTCCGGCGGATTCGCCTTTTCACCGTTGATTTTCGTTTCCTCTATATAAGTCTCTTCTCCACTTCTTCTTCACACCCCTACCGATACTCTCATTCTCTTCAAAGAAACAGAGACATACGCCACTCTCTTGAGCATTGTCGGCAGCGGCTCCAAGAGAGTGGCGTATGTCTCCATTTCTTTGTAAAGAAACTTCCACCTTGTCATTAACATCCCCTTCATCTTTTTTGTTAAAAGTAACATTGTCATGAACCTCCACTACGAATTCCTCTTGTTAAGTTAGGGGATGATGCCGAGCGTTTGATGAGTGTAGACATTTACACACATCAAACGTTCTGTATCATCCTCCAACTTAACAACAGGTCATTGGAGTTCCTCAAACTTTCTATTTAGAGCAAGGTAATCAAAATTGGACCGGACATTAAACCGGAAGAGATAGCGGTTCAGGGGTTCTTGGGTTCAACCGGTTGAATCGGGGGTTCAACCGGAGTTAATTAAATATATTATTTAATATTTTTATTAAATATATAAAGGAAAAAAATAATAAAAAACCATAATACTCATAATAATACAACAACATATCCGGTATAAATAAATTTTATATTAATGAATAATGAATAGTGATTAGCGTCGACACTAGTTAACGGTCAAGATCATGCCGACACTATATTAACGGTCAAGATCTTGCCGACACTAAATAGTGAATAGTGCAGCGTGATTATTGAATAGTCAATGGTGATTAGTGTCGACACTAATTAACGGTCAAGATCTTGCCGACACTAAATTAACGGTCAAGATCTTGCTGACACTAAATAGTGAATAGTGCAGCGTGATTGTTGAATAATGAATAGTGATTAGCGTCGACACTAACTAATGGTCAAGATGTTGCCGACACTGAATTAACGGTCAAGATCTTGCCGACACTAAATAGTGAATAGTGCAGCATGATTATTGAATAGTCAATGGTGATTAGTGTCGACACTAATTAACGGTCAATATCTTGCCGACACTAAATTAACGGTCAAGATCTTGCAGAAACTAAATAGTGAATAGTGCAGCGTGATTATTGAATAGTCAATAGTGATTAGTGTCGACACTCATTAACGGTCAGGATCTTGCCGACACTAATTAAATAGCGAATATTGAATTTGGTTAT
Organism: Astragalus membranaceus; assembly: GCA_039519185.1. Taxonomy (NCBI): domain Eukaryota; kingdom Viridiplantae; phylum Streptophyta; class Magnoliopsida; order Fabales; family Fabaceae; genus Astragalus; species Astragalus membranaceus. The sequence goes on from CM076851.1 coordinate 54,084,891, forward strand.
TTCCGGCGGATATATGGGTATTTCCGGCGGATATTTAGGCATTTCCGGCGGATATTTAGGCATTTCCGGCGGATATTTAGGTATTCCCGGCGGATATTTTGGTGTTTCCGGCGGATTTGCGTTTACGAATTTTTTTTTTTTAAAAAAAAATCAAAATCCGCCGGAAATTTCTCGAAATCCACCGGAAACACTTGTGGTGGATAAATCCGCCGGAAAGTCCCTAAATTTCGCCAAAAATTCATCGAAATCCGCCGGAAACACTTGCGGTGGATAAATCCTCCGGAAAGTCCCTAAATTCCGCCGGTATGTTTGCGGCGGATAAAAATCCGCCGGAAAATCCTGAAACCGCCAATTTGGAATTTCAAAAATCCGCCGGAAACACCCTATATCCGCAGGAAATGACATTTCCGGCGGATTCGCGTTTTGGCCGTTGGTTTTCGTTTCTCTATATAAATCTCTTCTCCACTTCTTCTTCTTCTTCTTCTTCACACCTCTACCAATCTATCTTCTCTCTACAATATCTCTTTCTCTCTACCAATCCCTTCTCCACTTCTCTCTACTAATCTCTTCCTCTCGTTGACAAATTTCTTCGATATAAGGTATGTTTGTAACATTAGTTAATATTTTTAGTTTTTGAATTATTTTATAATATGAGTTTCTTACTAATTGTGGTGTTGTTTGTTTAGGTATTGTTTGGGTTCCTCCTCTTTCCTCTTTGTTTGAGTTCGGGATAAGCTTCAAGTTAGAGCCTTTTCTTCACTACGGTTAGTTATCAAAGTAATTAATATTAATATATCAATATATATATATATATATATATATATATATATATATATATATATATATATATATATATATGGATTTTTTGTTTTTAGTGTCTACAAAAATTTTACCAACTTGTGGTCACCGTAAAATTTGTATTTTTTCTTTTAGTCCTTGGTGATTTTTAATAACGCTTATTAGCACCATCATCAAAATTTCCCAAAAAATTATATAATAATGTTCTTACTTTTTTGGTACAAAATTAAAATAATAAAATATTAATTACTTCACTATTTATAGTAAAATTTTATTACAAATTTTGTTTGCAATAATAATACAAAATAATTTATATTGAAAAAACTTATTTATTAAGTTCACTTATAAAGTAATTAATATATCAATATATATCAAAATATAAAGTAATTGATAGTTTATTTGATAGTTTATTTCATTTACGTTGTAGTGCAGTACATTGATCTTGAAATTATGGATCGTAGTTGGATGTATGATCGATTGTTTCCTGAAAGATCTTGTTTAAAGCGACGTTTTATAGAAGGAGTAGAAGAGTTTATTTTTTGTGCTAAGCATCATGAAGAATTTGCGCGACAAGGCAGAATTAGATGTCTGTGCTTGAAATGTTCGTTTCGAGTTATAAAAAATGAAGACGAAGTTAGAGTTGATTTGTACAGTAATGGGTTTAGGCCAAATTATTGGATATGGAGTCGTCACGGGGAAGTAGGACCAGGGGTAGCTGCAGTTCCTGCGGTTAATGTTCCGGTTGAAGTAGTAGCTCCCGCATCAAGTAGTTATCCAGCGACTATGACATCTGGAGGCCAAATTATACAACCGTTAGATGTTTATCAGGGAATGATATCTGACGCTGTTGGAGTAAATTTGGATTTTGAAGAATCGGAATATGATGCTGAAGAAGTTCCAAATGAGCAAGCTCAAAGGTTTTACATGTATTTGAGTGAGACAAATAAACCATTATTTGAAGGATCTAAAGACTCAAAATTATCAATGTGTGTTCGGTTGTTGGGTCTTAAGTCTCAATTTAATGTTGCTGAGTTGTGCATGGAATATATGACCAAAATGATGTTGGATGCAACCCCCATTAGAGGGCTTTTGCCGCAAAGTTATTATGAAGCTAAAAGACTGGTATCGAAGCTTGGCTTAAAATCTAAAAGAATTGATTGTTGTATGTCTGGTTGCATGCTCTATTATAACAATGAGTGTGGCATAAATGATGGAGAGTTGTCGGAATGCAAGTTATGTGGAGAGCCACGCTATCGTGTCAGTAGGAAAGGGATGAGGAGAGGCAAACCGGTTCCACGAAAAGCAATGTTCTATTTGTCGCTTATACCAAGGCTACAAAGGATGTTTTCTTCAATGGAGACCGCGGGTAAAATGACGTGGCACCATCAAAATAGAAACAATAATTCTGGTGAATTACGTCACCCATCTGATGGTGAAGCTTGGAAGCATTTTGATCTTGTTCATCCAGATTTTGCCAGTGATCCACGCAATGTTCGGCTTGGTTTATGCTCTGATGATTTCACACCATATATTTAAGCCTCGGCAACACCGTATTCATGTTGGCCAGTTATTGTTACCCCATACAACCTTCCTCCAGAAATGTGTATGTCTAAACCATACATGTTTTTAAATTCTATTATTCTCGCGCCAAGTAATCCAACAGCTGGTATTGACATATATTTGCAACCTTTGATTGATGGCCTAAAAAGGTTGTGGAATGGTGTTTTAACTTATGATGCAGCACGCAAACAAAATTTTGTGATGAGGGCGGCTTTGATGTGGACCATTAATGACTTCCCCGCCTATGGAATGTTGTCTGGATGGGGGACACATGGTAAGATGGCGTGTCCGATTTGCATGGTTGACACAAAGGCTTTTAGTCTTAAATACGGAGGAAAAACTTCATGGTTTGACTCGCACCGTAGGTTTACCTATGGATCACCCATTTAGAAAGCAGAAATATGCGTTCATCAAGGGAAATGTTGAAACAGCTGGACCTCCTCGTAAGTTGACACCAGAGGAAGTTTGGAATAGTGTTAGGGATATCCCTCCTATGGAAGTCGTAGCGGGTGTTGTTTCTCGTCCAGATGGCTATGGACAATGGCACAATTGGACAAAAAAAGTATTTTTTTGGGAACTTCCCTATTGGAAAGATAATCTATTGAGACACAATCTCGATGTCATGCATATAGAGAAGAATTTTTTTGACAACATATTTAACACTGTCATGAACGTGAAAGGCAAAACGAAAGACAATGAGAAAGCTAGGAAGGATATAGATCATTACTGTAGATGAAAATATTTGTTGTTGGTTGAGCAAGGTACTAGGACTTTGAAACCCAAATCCAATTATACTTTATCTACCGAACAAGCGAAAGCAGTTTATCAGTGGATAAAAGAGATGAAAATGCCAGACGGTTATTCTTCCAATTTATCTAGATGTGAGGATGTGGATAATGGGAGGTTGCATGGAATGAAGAGTCATGATTGTCATGTATTCATGGAGTGCTTACTTCCTATCGCTTTTAGTTCGTTGCCAACACACGTTTTGAATCCGCTCATTGAAATAAGTCAATACTTTAAGAATTTGTGTTTTGCAACGCTAAAAGCTAATGATCTTTCAAAAATGGAACAAGACATCCCACTTATCTTATGCAAGTTGGAGAGAGTATTTCCGCATGGTTTCTTTGATTCTATGGAGCATCTACTGGTGCATCTCGCATATGAAGCTAAACTTGGCGGACCTGTCCAATACAGATGGATGTATCCGTTTGAAAGGTCAATTTATTTTCACACCATATAACAAACAAGTTTAAAATATATGATTATTATGTTAACTAGTACTATACCTGTGCATCCGCACGGGCCGATCGCGTTACGTCATACGATTACCTCAAATAGAAACGTTAGTTTGAAATCTCATTAATCTAAAATCAATTGTAAAATATAGAGGATGACTTGCATATGGACATGTGCTGTCGTGTTCTTTTTAGGAATGAATTTAGAAAGTATTTAAATAGTCTGAACATTACCCCGTGAAAATAAAGAAAAATTTAAAGTAGATAAAAAAGGAACTTCAAATAAAAAATTGATAAATATTAAAACTAAAAATGTAAAAGTATCATTTAAAAACAATATGTGCATTTATCCCGTGTGTTTTTATATATCAGTGCAGTGTTTTTTTTATATATCAGTGTTGTTATCCCATGTTTTTTTATATATCAGTGCAACTATCGCGTGTTTTTATATATGTCATTGCAATTATCCCCGTATTTTTTTATATATCAGTGCAGTTGTCCAGTGTTTTTTTATGTATCGGTGCAGTTATCTCATAGTTTCAATTGATTATTTGAGTTGATTAGTAGATTATTGTAGATAGTGAAAGATATATAGTAGATTATCAATAACAAATATTTATCCCGTGTTTTTTTATATATCGGTAACAATTATTTGTCCTTTTTTAGGTATTAGTGACAAATATTTGTCGCGTATGATTTAAATATTAATCAGTTTAAATAGTCATTAAGCCTTCTTGTTTTTTTAGATAGTAGTTTTCAAAAACTATAATTATCAATGACAAATATTAATCCCGTGTTTTTTTATATATCAATGCAGTTATCTCGTAGTTTCAATTAATTATTTTAGTTGATTAATAGATTATAGTAAATAGTAAAAGAGAGATAGTAGATTATCAATAAGAAATATTTATTTTAAATATTAATCAGTAGTTTAAATAGTCATTAAAGATTATTGTTTTTTAGATAGTAGGTTTATAGCAGTCTTCCAAAAATTTAATTATCAATGATAAATATTAATCATTTGTCTTTTTATATATTTGTGTAGTTATCCCGTGTGTTTTTATATATCATTGCAATTATCTCATAGTTTCAATTGATTATTTGAGTTGATTAGTAGATTATTGCAGTTATCCCGTATTTTTATATTAGATTATTTGAGTTGATTAGTAGATTATAGTAGATTATTGCAGTTATCACGTGTTTTTTTAGATAGTAGTCTTATAGTAGTTTTCCAAAATTATAATTATCAATGGTAAATATTAATTATAAATTGTCAAAAAAATTATAAATATCAATTGATTATCACGTGTTTTTTTAGATAGTAGTTTTTATATATCATTGCAGTTATCCCGTGTTTTTTATTTTTCAGTGCAGTTATCTCGTAGTTTCAATTGATTATTTTAGTTGATTAGGAGATTATAGTAGATAATAAAAGTTAGATATTAGATTATCAATAAGAGATATTTGTTTTAAATATTAATTACTAATTTAAATAGTCATTAAGTCTTCTTGTTTTTTAGATAGTAGGTTTATAGTAGTAGTCTTCAAAAATTTTAATTAAAGTAGTGTTTGTATAAATTTAGAAATTTAGTTAAAAGAATTAAAGTGAAGTGATAAGAGAAAGAGAATAATTATTTATGGGAAAAGTAAAGTAAAAAGAAAAAAAGGAAGAAAGAGAGTGTAAAAGAAAAGTGAAAATGAGGAAAGAGAGTGTAAGAAGAAAGAGAAAAAAGGAAGAAAGAGAGTGTAAGAAAAAAGTGAAAAGTAAGAAAGAGAGTGTAAGAATAAAGAGAAAAAAAAGAAGAAATAGAGTGTAATGACATTTTTACCCTCAAAAATTTGAGGTGTCTTTTAGATAGAATGGGGGTATTGGTAAAATCATACGTGGTGAATTTGTATAAATCTATAGTAGATTAATATCATTTTCTCTAGGTTCAAGGGTGATTCAAAAAGATCGGGGAAAAACAAAGCTAGAGTTGAAAGATCGATATGTTCTTCTTACTTACACCGTGAAACAACACATTTTTGTTCTTATTATTTCAAGAATGAGTTTGCTCCTGGAAGCAGCCGAAATGAAATGGATACTGAATGGCCTAGACATCATTTAGCTTTGTCAGTCTTTTGTCTACCCGGTCGTCCATCTAGGAAGGAGTCAATTCACTGGCTAACAGATGAAGAGTTAAGTTCAGCACATGTTCATGTGTTGATAAACTGTACTGAGGTGCAACCATTTATTGAGTATGTTCCTCAACATTATAAACTATCGATCTTAATTAGTTAATATGAAGTAGAAAAATGTGTAACAATTAATTATTTCTTTTTAGGGAATTCTTGTCATCAGAGGACGTAAGTGAGAAACAATCTTCTGCTCATATTAATGCACATTTTCCAACGTGGTTTAGGCAACATGTTTATGCCCTCCCGCCAACTCCTACCAACCAACACTTGAGGAACATATCAGACGGTGCTCGAAGATGTGTTAAAGAATGACACACATACTTTGTCAATGGATACAAATTTCACACCAATGAATGGACACAGGGCAGAGAGACAGTCAATAGTGGAGTGTGCATGAAGGGTGTCACTGGAGGAGGTGAAGATGATTTTTATGGTGTGGTTCAACGCATATATGAACTTTCGTACCCCCATCTAGATTTTAGTCAGAAGGTAGTGGTTTTCTATTGTCATTGGTTTGATCCGTCAGCTCGAGGAACAAAGGTGAATCCAAAGTAAAATACAGTGGACATTAAAATGAATGGTAGATATCGACTGTATGATCCGTTCGTCATTGCACAAAATGTGAGACAAGTCTATTATGTCCCTCATCCATCAACGCGGACTGATAGGCGTGGTTGGTGTGTCGCAATTCAAACAAAACCAAGAGGTCGCATTGAGACAAATGATGACACGGTGGAAGATGTGCCATATCAAATGGAAGAGATGTCTAATGTAAATGAAGTGATTGAAGTTGAACCCATTACTCGTTTATGTGATGAGCCAAACACCGGCGATGAAGTTGATGACAAAGAAGATGCTGATGAAGATGCAACAAACCACATTGGTGAATCAAGAATTCACTCCTCTGATGATGATGATTTTGAGAATGAATGTGATTTCAATTAGTTATTTATGTTTCAACAATATATGTTATATAACCTATTTTTAATTAGTATGTAATTTATGTTTGTTTAACTATGTTTGTTTAATTAGTATGTAATTTATGTTTGTTTGACTATGTGTAATTTAGTATGTTTATGTTAACCTTGTTTAGTGTATGTTTGTTTGTTTAAATGTATATATGTCTAGCTAGATACAGTCATGGCATCTCACTCAGGATCTGATGACGAGGCATATGTTCCTCCACCTGTCGACACGGGTGATGCCGCCAGCGCTACCAGGCGTAAGACTTCTACTCGCCTAGGGCGTCGTGTTCAGCCTGCTCGTGTTGTTGTTGCTGGTGGCAGATATTTGCCACCACCTGGGTCTGAGAGTCCTAGTACTAGTATTGCAGGGGACCCAGTGATTCCTGCTGCTACTGAGGACTTAGCCCCGACAGATGTTGATGCTGATAGGGTGCGCACATTCACTGTTGACCGTGAGGTGGTCAGGTATACACCTGATGGGCGTATCATATTGGAGACTGCTGGTGATTCGTAAGTATATATTTTATTATTTATTAATTTATTTTTGTTGCCTTTTATATAACTTATATAATTTGGTGTAATAAAATTCATCTTTTTTTAATGCAGATTTCTTTCTTCGAAGGCTACAGCTACCACCATCACGAAAACAATCAAAGAGAATTTCACCAGCAGCTGGAAGAATTGGACAGCTGTTAGAAAAGATACAGAGGCAATTGGGAGGATGTTAAATTCATTTTTGGTAAGTTGTTCTACGAAATAATTAATTAATTTGTGTATATGTTATTGACTTGATTAATTGAATTAATGGTGTATATCTTATTGACTTGATTAATTAATTTGTCTTATAATTAACAACATTATTGTAAATTTCTTAAATAGGAAAAATGTACATGGTTACCAGAGCAGCAAAGGGAAGTTGAGAGAATCTTCCATAAGAGATGTTCCCATCGCTATTCTGAATTACTGTGGGAGGCGCGCGGTAAGAATGCGAAGCCATTTTATATGGGAGACTCAACTTGGGCTGGGTTACAGGAGTACTGGCAGACACCAGAATTTAGGAATTTTTGTGAGAAAGCCAAGAAGAACCGTGCTTCTGAAAAAGGTGGCTGCACACACACAGGGGGGAGTGTTAATACTGCAACGCATCACAGGCGTTTGGTAAATTTATTACTTTATTACTTGATTAATTAATTATTTAAAATTAACTAGTCATTTTCATGTGTGTCGTGACCGGGGTCTCGACGCAGACGGCTCAAAAATTGGTTATTTTAGGAGTCGCCACCCAATTTATTTTTAAATCGAAAAATTGAGAAAAACCTAAACCTAAGATTATCGGCCTGCGTAACTAGGTTGGACTCGGGAGTCGGTTATGCGAAGGGAAAGGGTGGAAACTAGTTTCACTACACCCCTAACACATCTGTCCTAGGACAGGTACCCTAAATTTGATTTGTGCAATAATTATTAAGTCGTTTAATTATTTGTTTACCCAAAAAATAATACTTAATAAGATTTAGTAAAAAAAAAACAATTATTTACAAAGGGTTAATTTAAGAAAATTTTATTTTGAATTTGACAGGGAGGCCCTGTGCCTACGTACTCTCCGGTGCAATGAGAGACTCAAAAGTCGCGTAGTTCTTCCTGAAAAATTTTGGTTGGTTGGTTGATTATATTTTTTTGAAGAGGTTTAAGATCAAAGTCGTACAGCTAAAGTTTCTTAAACCGGGATTGACAAGATGTACATCTCAGTCAAACCCATTTTTATAATTGTTATGAAAATAAGTGTTAAAAGAAAAGAAAAAAGAACTGATTATTTAGGAAAAGAGTAATTTAGCTTGACGGGGAGGCCCCGCTCCTACGTATCTCCGTGTGTGGAGAATCAAAGACTACGTAGTTCTTACTGAAAATATTTGTTTGTTTTGTTGATTTTAATATTTTGAAGGGGTTTGAGATCACCAAGTTGTACAACTCAGGTGTCTTAAACCGGGATCGACAAGATGTCACATCTCGGCCAATCCCATGTTTTTTGGTATTCTTATGAGAAAAAAAAAGGAAAAGAAAGAGAAAAATATTTTTTATGTGAACTAACATTTATTTTCAATTTTTAGTAATAATAATAGTAAGTAAAATACAAGAAAGAAAGAAAAGGAAATGAATAGAACTTGCAAAGGGATGGGGTGTTGCGCTAGTAATAGGGAAAGTGTAAAATAACAATAGCCCCATAAGCAATATTGGGCTTCTCATGTTGCTGGTCTTGCAGGCTTATTTGGGGAGGGCGTACAACTTGCTAGTCTGATGTTTTAATTGTTTGTGTTCAAAGCAAAGTAAATAGATAATATAAGAGAGTATAAAAGGAAAACAACAACTTATACAGAACCCTAATTTTTTTCTCCAACCGCACTCTTCATTTGAAGTGAGAGAAAGAGCCTTACAAGAGAGAGAGAGAGAGTGGAAGGAAAAGAGGAGAGGTTTCAGATGAGAGAATAAAAGGGACGGAGAAGGAGAAGGGAGAAGAGGAACGGAGGTGGAGGAGGGACGACAACCACTCCGATCTGCTCCTTGACGGCGGCTGGGGTGCGGCGGTGGCCACCGTGGCAGCAAGCAAACGACGAGGGACGGTAGCGACGCGAACACGACAGCTTGGGCGCGTTCTCACCGCGGACTAACGGTGACATCGCCGGAGGAGGCTTTCGGTGACAGAGGAGCGGACGGCCACCGTCTACGGTGGCCGGAGCTAACAGGTTTTATTATTATTATTTTTTATTTATTTTTCATGAACCCCTACTGTCTCTGTTTGTTTCATTTTTCCCCTTCTTGCTTGTCTGTTAAAACAAATACTTGATTTTTTTTATCATTTGAACCTAACCAAACATGTTTCAAACTAAAATTCCCTCAACAGTACCTTGCTTTCACTCTTGTTTTCATTTCTTTTGATATATTTTTTTTCAATGGACCTAGCATAAACGTAACCTAATACTAGTATAATAATTTTTTTTCAAACTAAATTTTTTTTATATACATGAGGAGAACCTGAGAACAATAATGATAATAACACAAAAAAAAGAACTAATTTTGTTTCTAATATTAATACTAGTATATATTCACAGTGAAACAGAACGGACTACTTCTAATAAAATGCATATTAAAAAAAAATGACTTGACCAACCTTCTTCCAGAAAAGAAATAAAGAGCTGTTGTTGTTATTGAAAAAAAAATCAATCCACCCTAATCTCATTTTCGGATTAGCATTTTATAGTAAATTTTTGGAACCGAAAATTAATGTTTTTGATTGCTGATTAATACTGATTAATACATTGTCTCTGGACAGCTAGTAGCTGACTCAGGGCTGACTCAAACTTTCCCCCTTTTTTAGCTACTGATTTGAATTGTTGCTGAATTTCAGGTGCTTGGGCAGCTGGTGCAAGCTTGCTCTGCAAGCTCAGGAGCATGAGGGAGCGTACGGCTGCTGGCATAGATTAGGGTTATTTGGGCCTTTTCCCTTTTTTTTGACAGTTAGGTGTAGATAATTTTTTTGGGCCCATTTGAGGCCTGTTTTCTTTTTTTTTGTAATGTTGGCATATATTTGGGCCAAGTGTAACTAGATACTTTGTAAATAAAATTTTTTTACACACCTCCTATTTTAACTATTACGGTTATTATTACTACACAAAGGGAACTAAAAGGAAACGCGACAAAACATGTCGGACTAAACACGATGAAACGTTAAAACAACGACGAAACGAATACGCAACAAACCAAATATTTATTCAAAGGGATTTATTTTGTTATTATTATTATTATTATTATTATTTTTTAGTAAAAGGAAAAGTAAATAAGTGAATAAATAAAAAAATAAGAAAAATACACCGGTTAAAATTGGGTGTTCACAGTTGCCCCTCTGTGTTTTCTTCCTTACGAGATAATACATGAAACCATGTTTTCTTGCATTATCAAAGTAAGGAGTAAGTGCAGACACGAACCTCAATTTTAATCGGTGGAATATTCACAACTGTCTGTTGACTGTAAAAGTTAAGATGGGTAACAGTGACAGAGCTGAACGGATAGCACGAAATTAGCACAAAACAAATGTCAGGGTGAGACCGATAGCAGAAAACTAAAAACAAATGCCAGGGCGAGACCGATAGCAGAAAATTAAAAGCGAATGCCAGGGCGAGACCGATAGCAGAAAATTAAAAACAAATGCCAGGGCGAGACCGATAGCAGAAAATTAAAAGCAAATGCCAGGGCGAGACCGATAGCAGAAAATTAAAAGCAAATGCCAGGGCGAGACCGATAGCAGGAAATTTAAAACAAATGCCAGGGCGAGACCGATAGTAGAAAATTAAAAGCAAATGCCAGGGCGAGCCCGATAGCATGAAAATTAAAGACAATGCCAGGGCGAGACCGATAGCAGAAAATTAAAAACAATGCCAGGGCGAGACCGATAGCAGAAAATTAAAAGCAAATGCCAGGGCGAGACCGATAGCAGAAAATTAAAAACAAATGCCAGGGCGAGACCGATAGCAGAAAATTAAAAGCATATGCCAGGGAGAGACCGATAGCATGAAAATTAAAGACAATGCCAGGGCGAGACCGATAGCATGAAAATTTAAAGACAATGCCAGGGCGAGACCGATAGCATGAAAATTAAAAACAAATGCTAGGGCGAGACCGATAGCATGAAAATTAAAGACAATGCCAGGGCGAGACCGATAGCATGAAAATTAAAAAAAACAAATGTCAGGGCGAGACCGATAGCAGAAAATTAAAGACAAATGCCAGGGCGAGACCGATAGCACCAAAAACAATGCCAGGGCGAGACCGATAGCATGAAAATTAAAGACAATTCCAGGGCGAGACCGATAGCATGAAAATTTAAAGACAATGCCAGGGCGAGACCGATAGCATGAAAATTTAAAGACAATGCCAGGGCGAGACCGATAGCATGAAAATTAAAAACAATGACAGGGCGAGACCGATAGCATGAAAATTAAAGACAAATGTCAGGGCGAGACCGATAGCATGAAAATTAAAAACAATGCCAGGGCGAGACCGATAGCAGAAAATTAAAAATGAAAAACGTAATGTGATGCATGTTTACTTGAGGATGCCTTTGTTCTAGTGCTAGAACCATTGCTGCGAACCAATGATCTTTGACCAATCAAACTCTAGTTTACTTGCCTTCACCTCTCCCTTATAACCGCAGTCGCCCTTTCATAGCATCAATCCCGTTATTCACCTGATTGGAAGCATTCCCCTTCAATCTTATTAGGGACAACCTCGAGACTTTCCAGCTTGCGTGCTCTCTTTGCGATTTGTGAGAAGTGTGGGTCTACTCTCCCCCGTCAACTGAGTTTCCTCTTTTTTTTTTATTTTTTGTTATTATTATTTTTTCAATTATTAATGTGTTACTGACACATTCGTCTTGAAGTTTGCTAGACCTAAACCATTTTACTTGAGACATAGATTAAATGAGTCAATTATGAATGAAAGAGTAAAGGAAATGAGCTAGGCGAATAGGTCATGAATGTACGAACGAAAAATGAAAAATAGCAAATGCATGAACATAGTGGTATTGATTAGGAAGAAAATAGGAAAGAAGGTCACAAGCAGGAAACTTCACATAAACTTTGCCCCGTTATGACTAGGTCAATCCCCTACCGGTCGATCCTCTTGAAAACCCTTAATTCGACTATCAGAGTGGAATCCGATTCTGACTTCTTTCCATGCAGTTATATCGCCCCAGCATAAACGCGCTCGTGAGTCCTTTGAGTCTGCCATGTCATGGCCTTCTTTTTTTTTTGCCTTAATTTTTTTTTTTGCCTAGACCGCCTTTTTGGGTTTTCAATCTAGCAGACTTTTATTGACCCTAATTTTTGCCTAGACCGCCCTTTTGGGTTTTCGATCTACCGGGCCTTTCTTATCCCTAATTTTTTCCTAGACCGCCCTTTCAGGTTTTCAATCTAGAGGGATTTTTTTTTAGGCATAAAATTTCTTGACAGCGTCTGAGTTTATCGGCTTTGGAAGCTCACGTCCTTCCATGTCGAGCAGGACTAGGGCTCCACCCGGAAACGCATGTTTGACCACGTAAGGCCCATCGTAGTTGGGCGCCCACTTACCACGGGCGTCTTCTTGGTGAGGCAGTAATCTCTTCAAAACTAGGTCTCCAGGTTGAAACTCTCTTGGACGGACTTTCTTATTGAAGGCTCTGGCCATTCGACTTTGGTATAACTGCCCGTGACAAAATAGCTGCCAATCTCTTTTCCTCGATCATATTCAGCTGTTCAAACCTAGTTTTTACCCATTCTGACTCTTCCAGATCTGCCTCCATCAAAACCCTCAAGGATGGTATTTCAACTTCCATGGGGGACACAGCTTCCATTCCATACACTAAAGAAAATGGCGTTGCCCCAATGCTGGATCGTACGTTAGTGCGATAAGCGTGTAGAGCATAGGGTAACATCTCATGCCAATCTTTGTAATTAATCACCATTTTGGCGATGATTTTCTTGATGTTCTTATTTGCTGCTTCCACTGCACCATTCATTTGGGGTCTATATGGAGTTGAATTGTGGTGCTTGATCTTGAAGTTTTAGCATAGCCTTTGTATCTCAGTGCCATTGAGGTTAGGAGCATTGTCCGTGATTATCCTTTCAGGAATTCCATATCGGCAGATGATGTCCTTCTTCAGGAACCTGGCGAACACCTTTTGGGAGATGCTGGCATATGAGGATGCTTCTACCCACTTTGTGAAATAGTCAATTGCTACCAATATGAACCGATGCCCATAGGATGCCTTCGGATTAATCGGTCCAATCACGTCAATCCCCCACATGGAAAATGGCCAAGGACTTGTTAGGTTATGCAGAGGAAATGGAGGCGCATTGATCCTGTCGGCGTACAGCTGGCACTTGAGGCACTTTCTTACATGTACTATGCAATCTGTCTCCATGGTGGTCCAATAAAAACCACTTCTCATGACTTTGCGGGCCATCATGTGCCCGTTTGCATGTGTTCCACAAATCCCTTCGTGTACCACAATCATGATTTTTCGAGCCTCTTGCGCATCTACGCATCTCAACAAAGTACCATCTTGGCTTCGCTTGTAAAGTATCTCACCGCTCAAAAAGAAATTCATTGCTAGCCTTCTAATTGTTTTCTTGTTTACTTCACTTGCCCCGGTTGGGTATTCACCATGTAGGATGTACTGTTTTATATCATAGAACCATGGTTTGCTATCTGGCTCTTCTTCTTCCACATTAGCGCAGTGAGCTGGTTCATCCTTGACTTCTATACAGATGGGTTGGACCTCGGCATTGACATTCAGTTTAAACATCGCCGCCAAGGTAGCCAAAGCATCGGCAAATTGGTTCTTTTCTCGCGCCAGATGGGTGAATGTTACTTCTTCGAAATTTTCTACCAATTGGGTTAAGTGTTTTTGATAAGGTATTAACTTTGAGTCCTTGGTTTGCCATTCGCCCTTTACCTGGTAAATGATGAGTGCCGAATCTCCAAACACATCCAGTCTTTTCACACCAAGGTCGATTGCAACCTGTAGTCCATTTGCGCATGCCTCATACTCGGCGATGTTGTTGGTGCATTCGAAACTCAATTTGATGGCCACAGGGTATTGTTTACCCTCCGGTGAAATTACTACTGCCCCAACACCATTTCCATACATGTTGACTGCTCCGTCGAAGTACATTCTCCAGGCATCTTTTGTTCCTTTATCTTCATTAACTGCCATTACCCCTCTTTCCATATCATCCAAACTAGAGGATTTCCCTTCCGCGAGAGGGTTATCGGCCAGATAGTCGGCGATGGTACTTCCCTTGATGGACTTTTGCGACACATATTTGATGTCGTATTCCGATAAGATCACTTGCCATTTCGAAACCCTTAAGGAAACGTGGGGGCTCTCAAAAATGTACTTTAGTGGATCAAATCGCGAAATCAAACAAGTAGTGTAGTACAGCATGTATTGGCGAAGTCTTCTGGAGGTCCAGACTAAGGCACAACACGTCTTTTCAATTGCCATGTAGCGGGTTTCGCAGTCATTGAATTTTTTACTCAAATAGTAGATGGCCTGTTCTTTCCCTGACTGGTCATGTTGCCCCAGCATTGCCCCCATGGATGATGGCAACACAGTCAAGTACAAAATCAACGGTCTCCCTGGTGTTGGGGGCGCCAAAACAGGAGGGTTTGATAAATAATCCTTTATTCTATCGAAAGCTTCTTGACATTTGTCATCCCATTTACCTGGTTGGTTCTTTCTCAACAACTTGAATATCGGTTCGCATGTACTAGTCAAGTTAGCAATGAATCTTGCAATGTAATTGAGCCTCCCCAAAAAGCTTCTTACCTCACGTTCACTTTTGGGGGTAGGCATCTCCTGAATAGACTTTATCTTATCAGGATCCACCCTTATGCCATCCCTACTTACGATGAATCCGAGTAACTTTCCTGAGGATGCCCCGAAGACACACTTATTGGGATTCAAACGCACTTTATATTTCCTGAGCCTTTTAAATAACTTTTGCAGTACTGCCACATGACTTTCTTGCTCTTGAGATTTTGCCACCATGTCATCCACATACACCTCGATCTCTTTATGCATCAAATCATGGAAAAGTGCGACCATGGCACGCTGGTAGGTTGCCCCAGCGTTTTTCAAACCGAAAGGCATCACCCTATAACAAAAGGTTCCCCATGGGGTAATGAATGTCGTCTTTTCTTTATCTTCGGCATTCATGGGAATTTGGTTGTATCCAGAGTAATCATCCATGAAGGAAAATCTGTGGTTCTTGGCAGTATTGTCAACAAGCAAGTCAATATGCGGAAGAGGAAAGTCATCCTTCGGACTGGCCTGGTTTAGATCTCGGTAATCTACACACATCCTAACTTTTCCATCCTTCTTAGGTACTGGGACGATGTTGGCCACCCATTCTGGATGTACTGAGACCTCTAAAAATCCAGCCTCCCATTGTTTAGTCACTTCCTCATTGATTTTCAAAGACATATCCGGATGCATCTTCCTCAGCTTTTGTTTCTTTGGCTTTACATCCGGAAAAAGAGGAATATTATGTGCTGCTATCTTTGGGTCAATCCCGGGCATATCTTTGTAGGACCATGCGAAAACATCAAGATATTCTTTAAACAAGGTAATCATCTCATCCCGTTCAGGGTTTTTGACCAACTTCAACTCCTTCTTATCCTCTTCAGTCCCCATATTAAATATTTCTACCGTGTCGTCGTTCAAACCAAACTCCTTTTCAGTGTGCCCCAGCAGCTTAGAGAGCCTATCAATTGCTTCATTATCTTCTTCCGACTCAACATAGTCTTCATCAAAAGTCGTGAGGGGATCAGATGATAGGTTCTCGACGTTCTCATAATGAGGCAAAACTTTAGCGAAATTGGGATCCTTGGAGAGTAGTTAATAAGGTTGGAGGGGGATAACCACAATAAATGATGATAGAAAATGAAAATAAAAGGGATAAACAAACGAATGTGAGATAAAATGCGAGAATGCAAAACGTAACAACACAAATGGATAGGAATGCATGTGAATTCATTTAATTCTTGTCTCAAGCAAAATAGCAAAAGTCTTATAGCCTTACACGGCTAAAACAACAAAATAAAAGACGATTACATGAAAGTAACAACATCAACAACTGGTTCAGCCTGCCAATTGCTCAGTGACTCCTGATCGTTGTCAGGGAGAATGACGCCACCCGCTCCCGAACCATCTTTGTCCATCCTGTTAATCACAAAGCGGTGCGGAGTGCCGACTATATCTTCAGGCGCTAGCACTTTTGCTGGGGGCTGGGAAAGTGTCGCTCAAGTGTGGAATCAACTGAATTTCCTCTTTACCCATTGTCAGTTTCTTTGACTTCATCTCGAGGCTCCCCTCATAGCCAATTCCCATGGTGTCTGACTTCTGCTTCACGGGGATGGGAGTGCAAGTTCCTTGTAAGTGACGACCCAAACCTTTTCCTTCTTCATAGCCATTTTTTGTCATTATCCGGGCCACCACTTGATTCACGCTGCGCCTCAACAAGGCTCCTTCGGTAACTCCAGATTTATTCACTTCGAAACTGTGGCACATATTTGTTACTTCTTCTTCGGTGTTGTCCACATAGGGTAGGGACATAGGTTTTGTGACCAGCATTTCCTCTTCTCCACGAATTGTGATGATGTTTCTATTTTCAACAAATTTGACCCTCTGGTGGAGAGTCGAAGGTACTGCCCCAGCTTCGTGAATCCGTGGTCGTCCCAATAACATGGTGTATGCCGAATCGATAACCATGACTTGGAACAGTACCCGGAAGACACTAGGGCCGATCTCCAACGGGAGCACTACTTCACCCAGAACACTTCTCTTAGATCCATCGAAAGCCCGGACCATCAAGGTTTGAGGGGTTAAATCTCTTTCCCCTAATCCCAATGTTGTTAAAGTGGTCATAGGCAGGACATTAAGGGCCGATCCACCATCGATTAGCACTTTGGCTATCACGAATTCTCGACACTTCAAAGTGATGTGCAAGGCTCGATGTTCCCCCCTGGCTTGAGGGTGTACCTCATTTTCAGCAAATGTAATCAGGTTAACTCGCTGCATTGGATCTACCATGTTGACCACCGTTTGGGGAGTCACATCAGGTTTCACAAAAGCTTCTTCCAATGTTCTCAACAAAGCTTTCCTATGTATCTCGGAAGATAGGATGAGAGAAAGCAACGAGATCCGAGCCGGAGTCTTTTTCAGTTGCTCAGTCACATCATACTCACTCTGCTTCATGATTTTTAGGAACTCTTCTTCTGATGGCTCTTCGGTCTCTTTCTCTTTCTTTTTCTTTTCGGACTCTTCCGGGCCGAAATATCGCCCACTCCGGGTTATTCCGCTAACACTTGCAAGGTTGTCCACAGACTCCTCAAACCCCTTGTTCTTGCCTATTTCAACCTTAGCGGCGCCTCCCACAACTTCGACTCGGGTCTCGTAGTTCCAGGGAATTGCATGAGTGTCTTTGCAAGCAAAAGGTGTGGGCTTCTTTATAGTCGCTACAACCTTTTCAGGTGCTGCAGGTTGGTTGAGCGGTGGAACTTTAAGCACAAAACGTTCCACAACATCAATCTCCTCTTGAAACACAGACCCCCTAGCTTGCACCACTCCTAGTGACATTAGGCTTTGAACTCGAGCTTTGAAGTCCCAACAATCTTCAATATCATGGCCTTCACAACTATGGTGGTACACACACTTTTTCTTTTCGTTATACATGGCATATTTTACGACCTCCTTTGTTGGTGCCAACACTTCATAGCCAGCCCGGTGTAATCCTTCCCATATTTCTATCATAGGGGTCCGGAGTCCCAATACCTTCTTGATAGTCTTTTGGTCTCCTTCCAACATACTCACTGCCCTATTTCCATCGTGATTGTGGAGAGGGTTGCTATTGATATTTGGCCCCGTCTCTTCCTGGATGTCCAGCTTCCCATGAGTAATCAATCTTCTTACAGCCGTCTTGAAGGCCTCACAATCCTCGATGGAATGTCATGCGGCTCCCATGTGGTACTTACAAGTTAAGTTTGGATTATACCATGCTGGGAATGGAGGCTCCCAATCTTTCACGGGGACTCCTGCAATCAAGCGGGCGTCTGCCAATCGTTGGAACAGTTCGGTGTTGGTAATGGAAGTTTAGGGAATGGTGGGAAGTTGGTTTGTGTTTGGCGGAAATTTGGACGGGTCTGCTGGTAGTTTGGCCGTGGCTGTGCGTAGGTTCCTGGGATGCTGTTTACGGGGAAGTGTTTGCATGGGTGAGGGGTTTGTGTTTGGGTTCATTGTGTAAGGGGTATTCGGGCGTGGTTGGTGGTATTGTGGCTGTTGGGGGGTGATGTGAGGTGAGGCTCGTACGAAGCTGATCTCAGGCTCTTTCTTCTTCTGGGGGAAATTCCTTTTCGATTGCCCTCCATCTGACTGCTCTACGGGGAGCTTTCCAGCTCTCGTTAACACCTCAATTCTCTCTCCTGCAGATATTAGATCAGCAAAATCCCTATATGCAGCTCCAGCCATCGCCGCCACATAGGGGGACCCTAAGGTTCCCAAAAAGTATGAGCACATTTCCGAGACAGTGAGCGGTGGCTGAACCTGTGCAGCAAGGGTCCTCCACCTTTGAGCATACTGTTTGAATGTCTCATCGTTCTTCTTCTGCAATATCCCTAGCTGCTCACGTGTTGGAGCCATATCCATGTTGAACCTGTACTCTGACATGAAGAGGTCAGTAAGGTCCTTCCAACAATCGATTTTGGAGTGATCCATCTGGATGTACCATTCTAGTGCCGGCCCGGTCAGACTCTCGTGGAAAAAACTGATGAGGAACTTCTCATCCTTGGACCATATCGACATTTTGGTGCAATAGGTCCGCAGATGCAAAAGGGGATTGGTGCTCCCGTCATACTTCTTGAAATCTGGTACTTTAAAGTCCCGGGGGATCGCCACATCTGTAGTAGGGCAGAGTTCATTTACCCCCAGGGACCCGAAAGAGCCAGACCCCTGGAGAGCCTTGATCTTCTCCTCCATTTTGTCCATCCATGATTGTCTGGCCCTGCCCTGCAACATCGTTGCATGCCTTTCAGCTTCCCCATCTTCGGCGTGGAATAGTCCCCCACCTCTGTCCCCAAGGTATGGGTTTTCAGGCCCAGTAGGTCCCATAGCTTCATAGCCCATCCCGACGGGTATGTCGAGCGCTATGTTATGTGGATCCTCACCTTGGTTCGGGAACCTTCCGCCCTCACCCCCAATTGCTCCTATTACCCTTGTCGTCAACAGAGCAATAGTCTCCCTTACTGCCTGTAGGGTCTCTTCCATCCGCGTCTGGGTCGCGACCATTTCTCCCATTCTTTCTCTGACTTTGTCCACTTCCTGGGTCAAGTTTCTTCCATGTTGTTCCTCTTGCTCAGCCATTCTTGCTCTAGATATGGTGAAGTACACTCGAGTTTGATTGGCCTTTTCTTTAGTTCGAGCAATGGTTGCTAAGTTCCTGATTAACAAAGAGAGAAAATTTATATTTTTTTATGCAATAAATAACTAAATTACCAGTCAGTTGCCGAGGAATCATTATAGATTGTTCTAAGAATCTGAAGTGAGTATCTTTGGTTTGATAAATAGATCGTAGACATGGGACTTATGGGGAATTAAGCAAACGAATCTCCTCAACAGATAACATTCAAAACAATGAGTCTCAAAATCCAAAATCCAGAATCCATAATCATAACAGACGAGTTCTTCCAAACTACACAACTAAAATTCAATATCAAAAAGAAAAACATTCAAACATCATTCATGACAACATCCTTCATGGCTTGCTTGACCAGCTCCTCGAAGTTTTCAATAAGTCTCTTGCAAACATCGATCAATTCGATCGCCTCACGGGGGGTGGTGAGTGGGTTGACTGACAAACTCTAATTTAGTGGATTTTTAGAGATACTTTTGAGTTATATTAAGAGTAATTGTTA
Organism: Astragalus membranaceus; assembly: GCA_039519185.1. Lineage (NCBI taxonomy): Eukaryota > Viridiplantae > Streptophyta > Magnoliopsida > Fabales > Fabaceae > Astragalus > Astragalus membranaceus. Next base: position 54,105,130 of record CM076851.1, read on the forward strand.
TTGATTATATAAATTATTAATTTAATTTACTCTTTATTTTGCAGAAAAGAAGAATAAGTGAAAAAGAATAAAATTCCAATATATATATGTATGTATGTGTGTGGATTCATAATTAAAAGAGAGTAAAAAAACAAGAAGGCAAGCCCAATTTAATTGAAGCCCACAGTAACTAAGCAAAGAAGGGTGAATAGTGGACTTCGAGAAAGCATTAGGAATTGAATATGCTTGCAATATAAAATAGAGGAGAATCAGCCGTAATAGGGAGGAAGGCAAAAATTAGAAAAGGCACGCACAGGACGAGAACAGAAACGACGCACAGGACAGTAACGCGGAAAGTGGAGGAGGAAGATTTGGTACCGTTCTTGACATTGTGAGAGAGCTTTGGAGCAGAAAAAGGAGACTGGAGACTCAGAATAATAATTTCTCTAATTTCCGAGTTATTTTTATCTCTGTAATCCATGACTCTAATTTCTATTTTATTGTTTTTTATGATTTTGGATAGCTAAATCCTCTTCTAGGATCTAGGTGGATCTTGCTTGATTAGAGACCTTTTTATGTTCTAATTTCTGGTTTGAATTCCTGTTTTTATTTTAATTAATATTGTCCTATTGTTTTTATCACATGATTAGGATTAGCTACCCTTTGCATGTTTATAATCAATTAGTTGATCAGCGACCGTACTGCAATTAGTTGGTGGACCTATAGGATAATTGGGGCTATAATTAGGGCATGACCAGACCATAATTTAGTCTTCCAATCATTCAACCTTTTTGCTCTTTATGCTTTTCCTGAATTTAAATTCTTGCATGACCAAACGAGGGTTAATTTAGGAAAAAGAATATTAATCGCGAATGACCAAACGGATTAATAGTTTTAGTAAAGGGATTGGTAATTAAGTAAAATAAGGGAATTCAGGTAGGATTAGACATAGGGGGAATCGAAGCTTGCAAGTGAAACCGTGATCCTAGACCTCTCTCCATTTATTAAATCTAGTATTTTAATTATTGTTATTTATTTCTTTTTTATTTGTTTCATTACAATTCAAATATTTGTTCGTCTAAATAATAAATAATCTCGATTAGTTTGGTACTTGCTAATTAATCCCTGTGGACACGATAATCTTTTATACGACTTCTGCGAAAGAGTACACTTGCTCTAAGTGTGTTTTTAACGCAACAAGTTTTTGGCGCCGTTGCCGGGGATTAATTTAGCAATATCAAACGAAAAAGATTTTTATTGCTTTAGACATTTTTTATGCACTAGTTTTATTTTATTTTTTTTATCTTATTGAAAAAAAATACAAAAAAAAGGCTGCTAATACTTTCCCAAGAGACCGCTGCAGTTCACCTTTTTTGCAGATAAAAGTTTAAATCATGGTTAAGACAATTGGAGATTATATTAGAGATGCAGAGGCACAAAGGAATTTAGAGAAGTCATATTGGTATATGTCTCAATGTCAGATGCAAATTTCTCCTCCTCCTTATGAACCTTATTCAGACTATTGGGATGACTATGAGCCACCTCCTTATTCCTCCCACTGGGATAATTATGGGTCACTACAAGTGCAAAGGCAAGAGGAGGAAAAGTCGGATGTCAATGAGGTCTTGGCCAAATTTATGCAGCAGACACATGAAAATTTTGAAAGCCTGAATGGTCAAATCTCAAGTCTCATTGCTTTGTTATCTCAAGAGGCCCAAGAAACTCCTTCACAAACTAAGTCGACCCAAAATAAAGAAGCTGAGCAATACAAAAAAAGTATTCCTACGAGAGATGAAGTTGTCTCCATGGAATATAATTTGGAGGAAGAAGCTCTCAAGAAAGATGAGGAGACTCCTACTGAAGGGAGTCAAATCAAAATAGTAGCTCCTACTGAAGGGAGTCATATTGAAACAAAAGATCCTATTAATGAGAGCGGTTGTGAGGAGAATGAGAAAGAACCATTGGTTCTAGATTTGGAGAAAGAGGAGAAAGCGCCCATTTTTGGGCAAATTGTTTTAACCATTGGTGATGCTGTGATTGAGGTTCACCGGGGAAAGGTAACTTTGAGGAGTGGTAAAGAAGATGATGTTATTAAAGCTTTAAATTCCAATGAAATTTTCTCTTCTTTAACTTCTCCTTATTTTGATGATGTGGTTGAAACTAACATTTTTAGTGAATTAAAGATGCAGGACCTTTTGAAAAAAAAGTCTAATTTTGCAGGATCCTAGCATAATGGTGGATGAAGATAAAATAAAATTTTCACCATCCTTTGAAGTTCATCCACCACGTGGAAAAAGAAAGAATAATGTGAACCACATTGTTAGAAAGCTAAGAAGGTGTACTGCGTTAGATGTTAAATTTGCTCTTGGAGAGCCCCCAGATTGAGCACCAACTATCGTCAGGCTCATGACGTTAAACAAGCGCTTCGCAGGAGGCAACCTGTGTTTTATTTTCAGTTATTTTTACTTTTAATTTGTTTCATTTTGTTTTTAGGAATCAGCTCAGATTGCAAGCTCTCTCAGGGAAGTCACTCTTACTCTTTCTCTCTCTCTCTCATTTATTTCTTAGTTTCAATTTGATCATTTTGCATTGAGGACCATGCTTCATGCTAGTGTGGGGGAGGAGAGTTATTTTCTCACTTGATCTCTATTAATGCACATACCCACCGTATATGTTGATAGCATTTTTTCTGGCTTATTTTAGCGACTTATGCTTAAAGTTGAAAAAAAAATAGAGATTTTGCCTTTGGGGATCCCATAATTAATTTACTTGACAGACTTGTGCTTAATTGTAACTGTGAGGATGTCCTTAGGAAGCTGATAATTAGCATTTGTCCCTGTTGAGTACTTTGTGTGAACTAGCTTCTAAATGTGAGATCCGAGCCTTCATAAGGGGATTGATACTAAATCATAAATTTTTACCCCTTTTCTTTCTATGAGTGTGTTTCCCAATTTGCTACATTCTAGAATTTGTCTTTTGACCATTTCAAGGTGAAAATTGATTTGCATCATGTAAAAAGATTTGGGGAATGTAGGTATTTTTCTGGCCTCAGAGTTGTTTGTTGAATTTATCCCTTAGTTGCCCCCTTTGAGCTTATTTGTTATATTTTTTTTCTTTGGTACCCAGATATAATTTTCCTTTTTTTGTGTTTGTGGTAACCATTTGGAATTAAATGTGGAGCAACTATTGAAAATTACAATTTCGTCCTATATTTTTAGTTGTCTACATTGTTAGGACTGAAACTTTGTCCTATTCTTTAGTTGTCTATCTTGTCAGGGAAAAAAAAGAGTGAATCATGTACTTACCTTTTCCTCCAAAAAAAAAATGAAAAAAAAAATATAGGAAGAAAATTTGAAAAAAAAAAGGAAAACAACAAGGAGGAAAAGGCACATCAAAAGAATGAAAGAGCCAAAGGGCAAATCCAAAAAAAAAGCAACAAAAAAGTCTACTCAAGAGCAAAAAGCAAATCAAAAAGAGTCGACTCAATAGGAAAAAAAAGATTGAAGAATGGAAGTGGCATTAATTTGGAGTTTTGACAAAAATTGTAAATTAGATAGAGCTCCATATTTGGTTTCAAATGTTACTATTTGTTTCTTGTTTTTTTAGCCCTTTGATTATCTCTTGCTTCATATTTCCTACCCTACTTGAATAAACCTTGGCCCCATTACAACCCATAAAACCCCATCTTTTGCATGCATGTGAACTATTTAGTGGAGATTTGGTCAAATTACAAACATATGGTAATGTGCATTTTGTCGAAACTTGAGTGTATATTTTCCCTAGTCCCTAAACACTTAGAGAGATTGTGAGCGAGTGCCTTTGTTCACAGAAATGTATTCTTCAGGGACATGAGCCTCTAATTGGGCAACCTTTTGACACCTCATTTGTACTAAATTGTCTATTGTCTGTCATTTGCGCTTCTAGTTTTGGGTCCCGTATTTGCTTGTCTCTATTTTTTATTTGAAAAATTTATTGAGCCGGGAAATTTGCTTATGGACAAGCAAAAGTTAAGTGTGGGGGAGTTGATAAACTCTAATTTAGTGGATTTTTAGAGATACTTTTGAGTTATATTAAGAGTAATTGTTATTGATTATATAAATTATTAATTTAATTTACTCTTTATTTTGCAGAAAAGAAGAATAAGTGAAAAAGAATAAAATTCCAATATATATATATATGTATGTATGTGTGTGGATTCATAATTAAAAGAGAGTAAAAAAACAAGAAGGCAAGCCCAATTTAATTGAAGCCCACAGTAACTAAGCAAAGAAGGGTGAATAGTGGACTTCGAGAAAGCATTAGGAATTGAATATGCTTGCAATATAAAATAGAGGAGAATCAGCCGTAATAGGGAGGAAGGCAAAAATTAGAAAAGGCACGCACAGGACGAGAACAGAAACGACGCACAGGACAGTAACGCGGAAAGTGGAGGAGGAAGATTTGGTACCGTTCTTGACATTGTGAGAGAGCTTTGGAGCAGAAAAAGGAGACTGGAGACTCAGAATAATAATTTCTCTAATTTCCGGGTTATTTTTATCTCTGTAATCCATGACTCTAATTTCTATTTTATTGTTTTTTATGATTTTGGATAGCTAAATCCTCTTCTAGGATCTAGGTGGATCTTGCTTGATTAGAGACCTTTTTATGTTCTAATTTCTGGTTTGAATTCCTGTTTTTATTTTAATTAATATTGTCCTATTGTTTTTATCACATGATTAGGATTAGCTACCCTTTGCATGTTTATAATCAATTAGTTGATCAGCGACCGTACTGCAATTAGTTGGTGGACCTATAGGATAATTGGGGCTATAATTAGGGCATGACCAGACCATAATTTAGTCTTCCAATCATTCAACCTTTTTGCTCTTTATGCTTTTCCTGAATTTAAATTCTTGCATGACCAAACGAGGGTTAATTTAGGAAAAAGAATATTAATCGCGAATGACCAAACGGATTAATAGTTTTAGTAAAGGGATTGGTAATTAAGTAAAATAAGGGAATTCAGGTAGGATTAGACATAGGGGGAATCGAAGCTTGCAAGTGAAACCGTGATCCTAGACCTCTCTCCATTTATTAAATCTAGTATTTTAATTATTGTTATTTATTTATTTTTTATTTGTTTCATTATAATTCAAATATTTGTTCTTCTAAATAATAAATAATCTCGATTAGTTTGGTACTTGCTAATTAATCCCTGTGGACACGATAATCTTTTATACTACTTCTGCGAAAGAGTACACTTGCTCTAAGTGTGTTTTTAACGCAACATTGACCATAACTTCCGCGTCACGGACTAGTCTAGGGATTCTTCTAACCTCTTCCAATTTGTGGGTCCAATACCCAACTTCATACCAGGCCTCTATGCGATTTACCTCTGCCGCTCTAATCAATCCCAATAGATGGTTTCTTTCTACAGGCCAGTTACCCAAAGCCCTCAGCTCCTCATTCTTCCTGTCGATAATGGCTCGATACATGTGGATCGAACTCTTGACCTCCAGGTTGTCATTTCTGATCTTTTCTTCATACTGAGCAATTGTTTCTTTCAGTTTCAAATCGAGGCTAAACAGGCACAGTTGAGTTTCTGCATGAGCTGCTTCAAAGTTCACCATCTCTCCTTTCAGTCGCCAGTTTTCCTCCAGCACTTCCTCCTTTAGTTTGAGGAGTTCTGCCATCTCTCTATGTTTCCCCTCAAGGTGCTCCTGGTATTCTCTTATGACTTTGGCGTGAGCGCGCTCATTGAATCTTTTATCAGCATCATGCTGGGCCACTTGCTCATCCATGCGGGCCTTGAGGGTGTTCATTTGATACTCTTTCTCCCCAAGGACCAATCTTAAATGCTCATTTTCTTTCATAACTTTGTCATTTTCAGCAATCTGCATTTTTAAGTCCTCATTCGCTGAACTTAAATAACTCCTAGTTTTATCTTTGGAGTTCTTCTCCGTGCGGGCCCTTTTGTTGGCCTGCTCAAGCGACTGGGATTTCTCCTTGCACTCCGACTTCAGGGATTCAAGAGCTAAGCGGACCTCTTTGAGTTCGGCTTCCAAGGCACCTTTCTCTCCTTCTGCCCTGGCCAACTTATCTTTCATTATTTTCATCTCATCACTTTCTTCCAAAACTGTGTCGGTCTCTTGTTGCGGCTTAGGTGCCAAACTCTGAAATGGTAGTTTGATCACCTCCACCCTATCTCGTACCCATTCTTTATATGTGCTACTTGCTCCACAACCTTTGTTCCCCAGCTCCTTGCTCCCCATGTAGGTGACTTTTTCCACACCTCGCTGATTCTGTCCAACACAGGCTTGTCCGTCAAAGCAGCCCTAAAGCAAAATAGTGACTCTTCAGTAGGCGGGCTTGTTATCGGATAACGCATTTGCCGCAATGCCAAGATTGGGTTGTAATTAATGCATTCTGATGTTCCCACAAGCGGAACATTTGGGAAATCCCCACATTTGAAAACAACACACTTTACACCCCCCGCTAGCGGAAACCAGCGTACTGCATCTTCCCTGAGCTCAACGAATTTCTGTCTCCATTCCTTGGCACTATAGGTCTGTAAGCCCAACTTTTTCCAATCCGAGATAGGGCACCAGTTATTGAAATTTCTTCTGAGTACGTGAGCTGTCACCCAGATATATAGTATTGGCAGGCAACAAATAATCTTCTTTTTTTTCTCCTCATGGCAGAGACTCAGAGTATAGTACACGTCGGCCAAAACTGGGAACGTGGAGTTCTCCCTTCGGCACTTACGTGCCATAAACACATCAATTGCACCAGGGCCTACAAAGTCTCCGCTACTTGGGAACAAGACCCAGTCATAGATTGAAAGGGCCAACACGTCTGTGAGGGTCCCCCAGTCTCCGCGCTTCATCAATTTGTGCATTAGCTCTTCCACACGCACCCTTGGTATCCCTTCAGCTGTTTTCTCATCAAGTTTCTTATTATTGATATCGCTTGGATCAACTCCCAGAGCCTTAGCAACAGTGTTAACTCGGGGATAGCTCCCATAAAAGTGATATGGTTTTCCGTCGTTTAGAGGCTGCCCAATAATCGCCGAAAACTCCTCGAGAGTGGGGGCTAGTTGGAAATTGGAGAAGGTGAAACACCTCAATGGTGAGTCATAGTATTGGGCCATAGCAGAAATGGCATCAGTCTGAACATTTACATCTAATAATTTCAACAGATTCCTGTATCTTCCCCTAAAAACATCTTGTGACTCCTCAGGCAACTTGGTTGCATAGGCCTTCAGCTTGGCCATGTCTGGCTTCCGGATAATGAACTGAGTGGTCTTCCTCGTTTGCAACATTGCTTTCTCGTTCATCAATTCCATGTCTCACGATTTCTTTTGACCAAGATACTCACCCTTCAATTCGGAACTTAGATCCCTCGACAAACTTTCCTGGATGGATAAACAACAGATGTTAGCATACTACAAGAGAAAAATGCATGTGAAAAAGTTTTTTTATTTTTGGGAAAAGGGTGTGAGTATTTTTTTTCATGCACAAGAGTTTGTTTATGCTAAAATTTTTTTGAAGAGTAAGGTAAGAGGTGGAGTAACTCCCTTTGTGTCCTAGTTAGGTTGGCCCATGCTATTGGGCGTCGAACCCTATGGATCTACCGTCTTTCTATTGTGAATACTCACTGGGTTGGAAGCTATATCCTATGGAGATTTCAGGTCTCTAGAGTCAAGTACTCTTCTAGAAGGTTAAACACATCAGGACGTACATCCAAAATGTGGATACCCACAGAGAAGCGTCATACTCTAGATGAGGAATTCATGGTAGACCCCAGGATGTACATCCAAAAAGACTACCACTACACAACCTCGTTCTAACTTAGGTGTTTTTTTTAGGCTCCGGTGTAAGCCCAACTCTCAACGTGTGTGCTCACAGTGTATGTGTGTGTGTGTGTGAAGGGAACATACAAACCTCAAACCCTAATAAAAACCAAGAAACACCTGCAAACGATCATAAAGATACAACCAAGCAACAATATTCAAAATCCTCTACCCTAGGGTTTGAGCAGCATAATAGACGAGTATATACAACAATTAAGCATAGGGTAAACAAAATAATAACTCAAATATATTGCACAAATAAATTAAAGCGGCTTGACTCTCACCAGTCCCCAGCGGAGTCGCCATCTGTCGTGACCGGGGTCCCGACGCAGACGGCTCAAATTTGGTATCCCCAGTGGAGTCGCCATCTGTCGTGACCGGGGTCTCGACGCAGACGGCTCAAAAATTGGTTATTTTAGGAGTCGCCACCCAATTTATTTTTAAATCGGAAAATTGAGAAAAACCTAAACCTAAGATTATCGGCCTGCGTAACTAGGTTGGACTCGGGAGTCGGTTATGCGAAGGGAAGGGGTGAAAACTAGTTTCACTACACCCCTAACACATCTGTCCTAGGACAGTTACCCTAAATTTGATTTGTGCAATAATTATTAAGTCGTTTAATTATTTGTTTACCCAAAAAATAATACTTAATAAGATTTAGTAAAAAAAAACAATTATTTACAAAGGGTTAATTTAAGAAAATTTTATTTTGACTTTGACAGGGAGGCCCTGTGCCTACGTACTCTCCGGTGCAATGAGAGACTCAAAAGTCGCGTAGTTCTTCCTGAAAAATTTTGGTTGGTTGGTTGATTTTATTTTTTTGAAGAGGTTTAAGATCAAAGCCGTACAGCTAAAGTTTCTTAAACCGGGATTGACAAGATGTACATCTCAGTCAAACCCATTTTTATAATTTTTATGAAAATAAGTGTTAAAAGAAAAGAAAAAAGAACTGATTATTTAGGAAAAGAGTAATTTAGCTTGACGGGGAGGCCCCGCTCCTACGTATCTCCGTGTGTGGAGAATCAAAGACTACGTAGTTCTTACTGAAAATATTTGTTTGTTTTGTTGATTTTAATATTTTGAAGGGGTTTGAGATCACCAAGTTGTACAACTCAGGTGTCTTAAACCGGGATCGACAAGATGTCACATCTCGGCCAATCCCATGTTTTTTGGTATTCTTATGAGAAAGAAAAAGGAAAAGAAAGAGAAAAATATTTTTTATGTGAACTAACATTTATTTTCAATTTTTAGTAATAATAATAGTAAGTAAAATACAAGAAAGAAAGAAAAGGAAATGAATAGAACTTGCAAAGGGATGGGGTGCTGCGCTAGTAATAGGGAAAGTGTAAAATAACAATAGCCCCATAAGCAATATTGGGCTTCTCATGTTGCTGGTCTTGCAGGCTTATTTGGGGAGGGCGTACAACTTGCTAGTCTGATGTTTTAATTTTTTGTGTTCAAAGCAAAGTAAATAGATAATATAAGAGAGTATAAAAGGAAAACAACAACTTATACAGAACCCTAATTTTTTTCTCCAGCCGCACTCTTCATTTGAAGTGAGAGAAAGAGCCTTACAAGAGAGAGAGAGAGTGGAAGAAAAGAGGAGAGGTTTCAGATGAGAGAATAAAAGGGAGGGAGAAGGAGAAGGGAGAAGAGGAACGGAGGTGGAGGAGGGACGACGACCACTCCGATCTGCTCCTTGACGGCGGCTGGGGTGCGGCGGCGGCCACCGTGGCAGCAAGCAAACGACGAGGGACGGTAGCGACGCGAACACGACGGCTTGGGCGCGTTCTCACCGCGGACTAACGGTGACATCGCCGGAGGAGGCTTTCGGTGACAGAGGAGCGGACGGCCACCGTCTACGGTGGCCGGAGCTAACAGGTTTTATTATTATTATTTTTTATTTATTTTTCATGAACCCCTACTGTCTCTCTGTTTGTTTCATTTTTCCCCTTCTTGCTTGTCTGTTAAAACAAATACTTGATTTTTTTTTATCATTTGAACATAACCAAACATGTTTCAAACTAAAATTCCCTCAACAGTACCTTGCTTTCACTCTTGTTTTCATTTCTTTTGATATATTTTTTTTCAATGGACCTAGCATAAACGTAACCTAATACTAGTATAATAATTTTTTTTCAAACTAATTTTTTTTTTATATACATGAGGAGAACCTGAGAACAATAATGATAATAACACAAAAAAAAGAACTAATTTTGTTTCTAATATTAATACTAGTATATATTCACAGTGAAACAGAACGGACTACTTCTAATAAAATGCATACTAAAAAAAAATGACTTGACCAACCTTCTTCCAGAAAAGAAATCAAGAGCTGTTTTTGTTATTGAAAAAAAAATCAATCCACCCCACAGCTTCAGGTACCGCTTTCCAGAATTTCCTGTGTGAAATTTTTTCGTGTGTGAAAATCTCAGTCCCCCTAATCTCATTTTCGGATTAGCATTTTATAGTAAATTTTTGGAACCGAAAATTAATGTTTTTGATTGCTGATTAATACTGATTAATACATTGTCTCTGGACAGCTAGTAGCTGACTCAGAGCTGACTCAAACTTTCCCCCTTTTTTAGCTGCTGATTTGAATTGTTGCTGAATTTCAGGTGCTTGGGCAGCTGGTGCAAGCTTGCTCTGCAAGCTTACGGCTGCTGGCATAGATTAGGGTTATTTGGGCCTTTTCCCTTTGTTTTTTGACAGTTAGGTGTAGATAATTTTTTTGGGCCCATTTGAGGCCTGTTTTCTTTTTTTTGTAATGTTGGCATATATTTGGGCCAAGTGTAACTAGATACTTTGTAAATAAAATTTTTTCACACACCTCCTATTTTAACTATTACGGTTATTATTACTACACAAAGGGAACTAAAAGGAAACGCGACAAAACATGTCGGACTAAACACGATGAAACGTTAAAACAACGACGCAACGAATACGCAACAAACCAAATATTTATTCAAAGGGATTTATTTTGTTATTATTATTATTATTATTTAGTAAAAGGAAAAGTAAATAAGTGAATAAATAAAAAAATAAGAAAAATACACCGGTTAAAATTGGGTGTTCACAATGTGTATTAATTAATAATATGTATATATGTATATATAGGAGGCGAGGGAACAAATGGCAATCACTTTGTCTGAGTTGCATCGCTACCTTCATATGCGGGAGGACACTGGTGACTTTGCTACAGATCGGGCGAGGAATATTCAGGTAAAACTACTTTTACAATTATATAATAATGTTTATTATTTATAATAATCTTTATATCGGGCGAGGAATATTATATTAAAACTAATTTTTCTATAGTTATTTATTTGATGGGTTATTTTTTTCAGGAGAGCTTCCAGGGTGGGCTGACTGAGTACCATGAGTCCCAACAGAGCAGTGGGGCAGCTGATATCGATCCAGAGGAGGAGGCTAGTGTAGCTCGTGATATTTGGGAGAGAGCAGTTGGTCTCCAAAAGAGTACTTGTATGGTAGGATCAGGTGGTATTGGACCGGCTGCTTTTCGAACAAGCATTATTCCGAGTCTATCAGCTTCACAATCTTCTGGATCTCCGAGTACTGCTCGCTCTTATGTTCCCAATGCTGGTGAGTTGAATGCTGTTACGGAATTGACGCGGCAACTGAGCGAGCAGCAGCGTCAGTTTGCCGAGCGGCAGGAGCAAAGTGACCGGGAAGTGGCGGCGCTTCGGGAGAAAGCCAGGATAGCTGAGGAGCGCATCGAGGAGCAGGCTAGGATAGCTGAGCAGCGCATGGCTGAGCAGGCTAGGATAGCTGAGCAGCGCATGGAGGAGCGCTTTAGGTTTTTGCAGGATCAGCTGATGATGTCTCAGCACTCGAGGCCATCCTCATCACATATGCCATCCTACCAGCCGCAGTAGCAATACGGAGGTGCATTTCAGCAGTGGCCTCAGCTAGGGCTGGACAAAAATTTGTACCCGCCCGAAAACCGTGATAACTGTGGGAAAATTATGCAGGCGGGCGGTTGGTTACGGATTTTCGGGTTAACGGGTGAAGCCATCAAGTTGACTTGGACAAGGGTGGGCGGGTTCGGATTATAGAAAAACAACTCGCTGCTATCCGTTTCCGACCGAACTACTGCCACACTTAGTTCTTGCACCGTTGGATTACAACCTGAGGATCAATGACATGGCATAATCGATGGTTGATGCAATCACCTTTTGTGTTTATAGAACTACGGTTTGGGCTGGATTGGCTTTATTGAAACCGAATCCGAACTACCCGACCGTTTGTCCAGCCCTAGCCTCAGCAGCAGTATGCACCCCAGTATTCCCAACAATATGCACCTCAGCCATACCAGCAGCCCCAGCAGCAGTCACCCCAGCGGCCCAACATCGATCTTAATCTCGATTTGATTACTGCTTTTCTTACATCTGATACCTATTATCATGGTGATGAGTTAGACCAGCAGCCACCCCAACAGCCACCCCAATAGCTTTGGATTATTTTATTTTGTTGTACGGATAGTTTTTTTATTGTATAGATATTTTTTTGTTGTATGGATATTTATTTAAATTAATGATTAATTTTCATTTCTAATTTTTATTTTTTTAAATAGTAAATTAATTAATTATTAAATTTTATTTTTTTATCAACAATCAAACTTTTAAATAACATAATCAGTTAAAGTTTTTAATAAAATAATATTAATTTTTTAAATAAAACGATTTTTAAAAAAAATAATATTTATTTTTAAAAATAATTATTTTTTTTTAAAAAAAACGGTTTTTTCCGGTGGATAAACCATACGGATTTTTTCTGGGGTTTTCCGGTGGATTATCCGCCGGAAGTTTCCGGCGGATTTGTGGACTTTCCGGCGGGTTAACCATACGAGTTTTTTCTAGGGTTTTCCGGCGGATAATCCGCTGGAAACTTCCGGCGGATTTTTCGGCGCCATAAAATCCGCCGGAAACCGTTTACCACGAGCTATCTACCGGCGCCAAAAATCCGCCGAAAAGTTCAAAAAATCCACCAGAAAGTCCACATTTTCGGCGGATTTTTGGCTTTTCCGGCGGATTTTGTCCGCCAAAAAGTCCAATTTTTCTTGTAGTGTTATGTGTCTTGTGAATCTGTGTTTTTATGGAGGATTTGAATGTGTTATACTGAAATTGAGACTGTTTTTGGTCATGTTTTGAGTTGAGGATAGTTTAGTGTGAGTATTGGGACAATCGGAATGGGCATTTTCAAAGAAAAAGTTGATTTTTGAGTGTTGTAAAAAGAGCACGGACCGGGCTCCTGGGATGCACGGATTGGGCCATATGGCATGGACCGGGCTCCAAATAGCACGGACCGGGCTTGACCTTCTGTCCCCGTTTTCCAAACTAAGTCAAAACCATTCCGAATTGATGTCAATGCTTCCCTAACCCTATTCTTACCCTAATATATGATAATATCCATTGAAATTGATTTTTTGGCCTACTTGTAGTATCACACAAATTATTGTGAGGTTTACGGTTTATGTGTATAGTTGTATATATGTAACCCGAGTGAGGACAATTAAAGAGGATAATTAAAGGCATAATATACGAGGGGGATGACGATCCCAAGAGGTATAAAAGCACACTAGGTGGTGGGAAGTCATGAGCCCATAAGCCAAGGCCTAGCATTACTCAGTATAGCTATTCGAGTTGGGTTCTCCGTTGTGATTGAGAAAGTGATCTCTCGGGTTGTGCTAAGAGGTAAAAAAAGGATAAGAGGTTAAGAGGAAACAACTGAATTTAGAAAAACACCGAGAGGAAATGTGAGCGGTCCCGGAGAAACTCATTGAAATTTGTAATCTCACTGTTTTATTTATGGTGTTTTCAGATGTACAGGGAAAAGCAAAGCAGACCGAGGAGAAGTAGTTGCTGATGTAGCTGCATAGTTTATCGAGGGAACCTTTTGGATCGAGTTATCTTATGTTTGCTTAGATTTGCCTAGTTATGTTTATGTTGTAACCCTTAGACTGGATCTTTGATATTATAATCAAAGTTAGTTGTAATGTAAACCCTACTTAAAGTTTAGACACCGACTGTTTATTGACTGTAAGGATCTAATTTCCGTTATGTAGCTTATGCGGATTTTGGATAGTTTACCTTAAGGAATCCTATTGGAGAGGTTTATTCCCTGAGAGATACAATTTTGGTTTAAGGGAGAATGTGGCTCAGAGCTTGAGTTCCTTTGGTTGCACTAGTTATGCAGCAATGGTCTGCAAGCCCACATAGCAGAAGGGGATCTGAAACGATTGTATGCCAGCAGGAAGAACTACGCACAGGGTAAGAAAGGGTCTGAATCTTCGGGTTCTCAAATGGGTCTGAAAGGAAATTTTAGCAAAGGCAAGCAGGTTCAGCAAGCTGATTCTAAGAAGTTTGGAGCATGTCCCAAGTGTGGGAAATTAATATCATAGAGGTGAGTGTCGTGTGGGATCTACTCAGTGTTACTATTGCAAGCAAGATGGGCATTATGCCAGTGATTGTCCTGAAAGAAAGAAGAAGAATCTGTCTGGATCTACAACTCCAACACATGGAAGGGTTTATACATTGGATGCACGGAAGGCCAGGGCTTCACATAATCTTCTAAGGGGTTCGAGATCTCTCTTTTATAAACCTATAAGTATTTTATTTGATTCCGGTGCTACTCATTGTTTTATATCACAAATGTGTGTTGATCGTTTGGGATTAGCTTTAACCCCGCTACCCCATCCGATTACTATTTTGACTGCTGCTGAGGGTAGTGTGCTGGCCCAAGCCTTGTATGAGAATTGTTTTCTTCCTATAGGAGATAGAACTTTTGTGGTAGATTTTGTGTTTTTGCCAATTAAGGGTATGGATGTTGTTCTCAGTATGAGTTGGCTTTCCGCCAATCATGTCATGCTAGATTGTTCCAACTGAACAATTAGTTTTTCCCAGGAGTCGGTGGAGTTGCCCCAAATCGATTCTGAAGCTTTGATTTCATTCACTTCCGCTAGTCATTGTCTTTTTCAAGGAGCAGAGACTTATGTTATGATGTTGTCAGCGTCCGCTGAAATGGGTTTAGATTTAACTTCCGTTCAAGTTGTGAATGAATTTCTGGATATCTTTCCAGATGAAGTTGCCTCCTTGCTTCCGGATCGTGAAGTTGAATTCTCTATCGAGCTGGTTCCATGGATTGGACCAATTTCAATTGCTCCCTAGAGAATGTCTCCACTAGAATTGAAAGAACTTAAGTCCCAACTGGAAGAACTTGTCTCAGAGAAGTTCATCCGGCCGAGTGCTTCGCCATGGGGTGCTCCAGTATTGCTAGTTAAAAAGAAAGATGGAATCATGAGGTTGTGTATTGGCTACAGACAGCTCAACAAGGTAACCATCAAGAACAAGTATCTGTTGCCAAGAATCGATGATTTGTTAGACCAACTCCGAGGGGCAGTTGTGTTTTCAAAGATTGATTTGAGGTCAGGTTATCACCAAATCAAGGTTCGAGCCTTGGATATTCCAAAAACCGCTTTCCGTACTAGGTTTGGACACTATGAGTTCGTAGTGATGCTCTTTGGATTAACTAATGCTTCAACAGTGTTCATGGATTGTATGAACAAAGTCTTCAGTCCGTACTTGTATCAGTTTGTTGTAGTCTTCATTGACGATATCTTGGTGTACTCTAAGACAATAGAGGATCATGAACCACATCTTTGTATTGTTCTTAATGTACTCTGAGAGAAGCACTTTATGCAAAGCCGACGAAGTGTGACTTTTGGATGACGGGAGTGAAATTTCTAGGGCATGTAATCTCTCAGAATGGTGTAGCAGTGGACCCTAGCAAGGTAGAAGCAGTGTTGAACTGGGAACGACCATCCACCGTCACCGAAGTAAAGAGTTTCTTGGGATTGGCAGGATACTACCGAAGGTTTATCCAGGGATTCTCATAGTTGGTACTTCCACTCACTCGATTGACTCGCAAGGATCAACCGTTTGTATGGGACTCCGATTGTGAAGAATGCTTTTTGGAACTAAAGGATCGTTTGACATCCGCTCCAATCCTTATCATTCCGGATCCAACCCCGGGGTTTTAGATTTTCAGTGACACTTCGGGGAAGGGTTTAGGATGTGTTTTGATGTAGAATCAACAAGTGTTTGCCTATGCCTCAAGACAATTGAAGACCCACGAGGAGAATTATCCTACCCATGATTTGGAGTTAGCTGCTATTGTGTATGCACTGAAGATTTGGAGACATTACATGTATGGTTCTCGTTTCGAAATTTTCAGTGATCCCAAAGGCTTGAAGTATCTATTTGATCAGAAGGAGTCAGAAAATTGGCAACGGATATGGGAAGAATTTTTGAAGGATTATGATTTTGAGTTGAAGTACCACCCAGGGAAGGCTAATGTAGTGACTAATGCTTTAAGAAGAAAGTCATTGCACACTGCCGCATTGATGATTTGTTAGACCAACTCCGAGGGGCAGTTGTGTTTTCAAAGAGTGATTTGAGGTCAGGTTATCACCAAATCAAAGTTCGAGCCTTGGATATTCCAAAGATCGCTTTCCGTACTAGGGATGGACACTATGAGTTCGTAGTGATGCCCTTTAGATTAACTAATGCTTCAGTAGTGTTCATGGATTGTATGAACAGAGTCTTCAGTCCGTACCAAGGTTTTAAAAACCGGACCGGACCGGGCGGTTCAACCGGTTGAACCGGGAATCGGACCTCTGGCCGGTTGGTTCAACCCCATTTGAACCGCAGGCCAAAGAACCGCCCAGAACCGGATTGAACCGCCAAGAATTGCTTTGAACCAGGAAAGAACCGGGAACCGAACCGGGTTGAACCAGATTGAACCGCCAAGAATTGCTTTGAACCGGGAAAGAACCGGGAACCGAACCGGGTTGAACCCCCCGAAATGCAATTTTTTATTTTTAAATTTACTTTTTTCTCCAAAATTTAATATTTTTTATTTCTTATTTAATAAATTACTTATCCGGTTCAACCATGGTTGAACCGGTTGAACCGATTGAACCATGAACCGGAGGTCTCGCCGGTTTGATCTCCGGTCCGGTTTTAAAAACATTGGTCCGTACTTGTATCAGTTTATTGTAGTCTTCATTGACGATATCTTGGTGTACTTTAAGACAATCGAGAGTAACAATTATATAAAAGACACCGAGAGATATATGGTGAGGTGTTGTGGAAGAGCCCATGGAGACCGGTAATCTCACTGTTTGTTTGTTATTTGTTTTGCTTTTGAGATAAACAGGTGATTTTGGTTGAAGGCAAGATAAAGAAGAAGATTCCTTGATTTTATTTTTGTATTTTATGAATTAAGATGTGATTGATAACTTTGGATCTTGTATGTAATTTAAGGGAACAATAGGATACACGTTTTCCCTGAGCTTGGATTAAATGATGATTCAGATGTAACTATAGGCCACAATGATGTTGGAGTTCTTAAGGAACATGGTTATGAATGTTTACTATTTATGGATAAGTTTAACTCCTATGAAGATAATATATTTGAATATCTTTAAATCCAAGCCTAGAAATGCGTATCTTTGATAATTTACAAAATGTAATATAGTAGACTTTATGACATCTAAAATTTTAGGATGTTACAATTGCCGTCAACTTTGTCAAAAAAAACAAAAACATTGGCGTCAACGACATTTCCCTCCGGCATGAATTATTACTTATATTTTTGGTTTAAATATGTTTTTACCCCCTGCAAATATGGGGTATTTTGTTTTTACCCCCTCCAATTTTTTTTTTAAAAAACTCCCTGCAAATATCAACATTTTGATTTTCATCCTTCTGTTAACTCATTTGTTACAAAAATGCTGAGATGGCAAACGGAAATCTGATGTGTTATTTATTTTAATTTCTACTTTTTCTTAAAGCTGATTTGGCTTAACCATTTCACTAATTTTTGTTTTAATTAAATTTAAATTGCTGACTTAAATGCCATCTCATTTCTTTCATCTTCTTCATCTTCTCAATTCAGTTCATGGCCTGCAACAGAAAAACCTAAAATGGAAGAAATTAAATTCATGGCCTGCAACAACAACACCAACAACAACATCTCTCTCAAGCTAATTAAATCCATCTCTCTCAAGCTTCGATTTTTCACCAGCAACAACAACAACATTTCACACCAATTAAATCTATCTCTCTCTCTCAGATTTGCGCACTTCGCTCTCTATCTCTCGTCACTGCTCTCTCTCTCACTCACTCTCTCTCTCTCTCTCTCTCTCTCTCTCTCTCTCTCTCTCTCTCTCTCTCTCTCTCTCTCTCTCTCGTCGATGGGATGAAAGAGACCCAAAGCCAGTCGCTGATCGAACTCGTCTCAGCGCTTGTGACTATGGTTCACTTCATGGTTTGCATCTGTCTCTGCCTTGCTGGTTCACAATGATTTGTCGACGGGAGATTACTGTGTTTCCTTTCTGTGTTGCTGGTTTGTTTTTTCCTTGATTCCATGTCTCTGTTGTTTCGGTTTTTAATGGAATCCCGTGAATGCATTCTCAATTTGTGAGGAATTTATCATCTGCTGCTATGGTTTTTTTTATGATGGTGGAAGCTTTTGAGTTGAAGAAGAGAACAGATGAAGATGGGAAATGAGAGATGGAAGAGATTAGAACAGAGAAGCGGGACGCACAACAGGACCACAAAACCACCACGTGAGTTGGAATTTCAGATCTAGTTTGATTTGGTGGTGGTGGTTGATTGATGATGGTGGTGATAGATATGAATGGTGTGAGCATCGTATGGAAAGGGAAAGGGAAAGAGGAAGGTGACAAGGTTTGACATGAATTGGGGATTTAGGGTTAAGTGAGTTCCAATCTTATGGCTTGAAGAAGATGGGTTGAGGAGTGGGTTGGAATTGGTTCTCTTTAAAGAAGATGAAGATGAGAAAAAATTGTTTTGTTAGAGGAAAAAACCAAGAGAAGATGAAGAAGAAAGGGAGAGCAAAAGAGGAAGCAGTAGCAATAGCCAAGATGGGGAAGATGGGAAATGGAGAAGATGAGGAATAATGTAAAATAATGAAAAACAAAAAATAATGATTTGGCATACAACTCAGCATTAAAAAAAACTAGAAAAGAATAAAAAAATTACAAGTCAGACACGTCAGCATTTTTTTAACGGTGGGTTAACAGAAGGACCTTTTTAAAAAAATTGTTTTTGTAGGGAGTTTTTTTAAAAAAAAAATTTTGCAGGGTGTAAAAGCAAAACACCCTATATTTGCAGGGTGTAAAAACTTATTTAAACCTATATTTTTTTACAGTGAATTATTATTACTATTAGGCGTAACAAATTCTTATCCAAGAGCATTTGGATGAGATCGTACAAGTCTCTTCTAGCTTAAGCAAGGTCCGGGGTTTGAATCTAGTGTTGATCATGCAGCAATGTTAAATATTTTGAGGGAGAGCTTTGTCGTCAGAGACTTTGATTAAAAAATTAAATGCTTACCTTTCGAAGACTTTGACTTAATTAAAACTTATGATACTTTTTGGGTAAACCCGAGTATCCATCGCATGGACAGCAGTGACTAATCCCTCGCTCATTGGATACTAAAAAAAGTTGTTTTGCTGTATTCAATTTTTTTTTTATTTTAGACAAATATAAGAGTGTGTATAGAGACTCGGTACACAGATTTATCATCTCTATTTTTTTTCTACAAAACAAAGATTAACCATCGCACTTTCTTGGAAAAAATAGTTCCTCATATCTTAATATGACTTTTAAGTTTATAGTAGGGTCCAAATATATACTTTTTTATCTTTTAAACCTCATCGAATCCGCATATATGATTCAAGACTTCTTAAGACAAATATTTTATCTTATAAAAAAAATATATTTTATTGTCTTAATTATATAGTACACCAAGACACCCAAGTAACAAATGAGACTAATGTTTTTTTATCCATGCTTCCCTGTTTTCATTTCACATTTTTACAAAAAAAAATAATAAGACAAGTGACATTTTTTTTGTTACCAAGTCATTGGTGCGTAGTTTTTATCGGCTTTGCCGATGACTAATCTACTCCGGGGAATTTGGCTGGCCACGAGTACCCGGGTTTGCCGTCCCGTGTGATTCTCCCTTACCAAGAGAGTTTTTGCCACACTCAAGATTCGACAAGTGACATCTATTTTGGTTTGTATTATTGGTATCAACTAAATAAAAAAAATTCATTCGTTTTGTCGCATTTTTTCCTCTAAACTTAAGATTATTTTTATACAAAACTTAAGATTGAATGCACGGCTATTATCTTTGCAAGAACAATTCGACAAACAAAAGTCATTGAGAATCAAATCTCTCAAAAAGAAATATTCTTCATATATTTGCATCGACATTGGCTCGTTTATTGCAATGTTATTCAAGACACACAGGCTATAAAGCCGATAACTAATTAGGCTTGTATCAGAAAACTTAATATGCTAACAATAATTTGACTGACCTGAATGACAACATCACCATATTTTGGGAGTAAAGAGGTATCTTGAATAGGAGGGATAGCAGGTGTATCCCCTCTAAGACACTCATAAACAGCACCTATGATACCAGATGCTCTATTGTATGCATTAGTGTAATCTCTCTCCTTCAATCCCTCTTGAATATCATCAATCTTCCCAATGACACCGGTCTCATCAGTAAAATGATATAAACAAGTCTCATAGTAGTATTGTTCTGTTTCATTACCGCTGCTTTGTGCAATTAGCTTCTTAATAAGATTGATGGTGTTGGTCGTGTTTTCACGGGCCACGTTATTGGTATACTCTGCAAGGCTAACGAGATCTCTACTTGCACCAGGCTTTGAGTTGAGAAGGGTTAAACAAAATGAAGGGTTTGTGACTTTCTTGCAAATGGTTTCCACGTCTACAACTTTGACTGCATTGCAAGATGCAACACAATAAAGTAAAACTACCACAAGAGAAGAGAAAGTGGTCATTCTATCTTCTTTTCTCAATTTTTCTCCTCCAACGAAAATATTAATTAGTGATTTGCTTTGGTTTCACTTCTTATTAGCCATTGTATATATAGTTCACAATTGACTGTCAAAAAAAAAGAATATAAAATATAAAATATTAGTACCTATAAATGTGTGAGTTAATTATTTTCATTAACTTTATCGAAACCAAAACAACTAATTAATTATCTTAATAAAGAATTCGGTTTTTTTCTGAAATAATAATTGTAATCTTTACTATTATTTGATTATTTGTCTAGATATAGGAAGAAATAGTTTTTTTTATAATATAACAGATTTTGTATTGATTCAATTTGACACTAATTATGGAAGTAATAAGTAAATTGTTGACCGAGGAAAAAGCAAGATATTACAATTTATGATTCAAGCCTACTAGTATGTATGACCCGTGCGCTGCACGGGTATACAATTATTTTTACCTTAAATTGAAATATTTTTGTTTGGAAAAAAGGACACTTTTATATTTATCTTTATTAGGTGAGACTTAAAATTTAGGTATAATTTGTTTTGGTTGAACTTAATTTCCTTAACTAAATGTAATAGATTTGTCTTAATTTTTGATAAAACAATTATGATGAGTTAAACCTATTAAGGTGTATACCAGTGAAAATATAGATTATGCACTGTATGGTTTGTTTTGCATATCATTGGATAAATATACATGTTCAACATACATAATGATATTTACAACCAATACTATTAGATTGATTACGCGCTGTTTTTCATTTGAATAATTTTAATGTCTTTACGTACAATGATTGGTGTGTAGAATTGTTGTTACTAATTTTTGTCTTTACGATAAACTAATTAATATGAAGTACCGTGCATCGTTCAGATATTACTAAATATTAATTAATTTTTTTGCATTGTTAACAATAGATACTTAAATGTGTAAATCAAGCTGAGTTATTTAGGTATGAAAAATTCGGTAAGTTTGTATATTTTATTTAATAAAAAACTGTTTCTAATAAATATAAATTCGATTTTAGTAGAAATAAACTCCTCTATAATGTAATATTCGATTTTTACAAAATGTCTTATATTGTAAAATATTTCATCTTAGATTGCCCGAATCCAATCTTGATTAAAATTTAAATTGTTAACTACTATTGATAACAATAATTCTAACTAAAAAAAGATTCAAATTAAATTATTTAGATTTGTTATATTTCTCAATAGTACTTTTATTATAAAATAGAAATTAAATATCTTCTAAGGATAAGATTATATTTTTATAAAATTTAATGTATTTAAAATTGAATAATGAAATTGATATATAATAGATAATGGTTTTTTATGTTTCATTAAAAAAGATTTTAATTATGTTTAGTAGATTTGTTTATTAAGAAGATAGGGTTAATTTGGGAATAAGTTAGTTAAAGCATCTGAAGTTTCCATACGCATTTCACAAACACTGTAGACTTCCGGAAAATCAACAGCGCTTCGAGAGAATGAAGAACATCTACCTTCAACCTAAATCCCCAAATCGCAGATCGTATGTCATATTTCCATTAACAGGAAAGCGCATGCAATGTGTCCTATTACGTTAATCACGAATCTGAAATCCCCTCTGTTTGACAATCGCAAACCATGATGTTAACGACTGTGCAATCAATCGCGATATCAACCTCTCTTTAATCGCATATTCAATCACACATCAAAGGTTGTAAAGGGATCGCTTTGTTGTTCTACAATCCGTACTACCGTTGTAGCCGGCGAAATTTGCGTCTTCCGTGAAGAACAATGAGGTAAATATATCACCCCTTCAACATCTGCGATTGATTTTTTCTTCCTTTTCGATTTCCATTTCGATTTCGCACCTTAAATTCAGAAATCAATATTTCGCACCTTTTCGATTTCCATTTCGATATCTGCGTCTTATTTGTTTTAAGGTACCTGATGAGAGCTCATATTTATATATGAAAGAAATTTGAATTTGAAATTTGAAATGAAATATTAATAGAATTAGACATGAATGATAGTAATGATTTCATATCAGTTTTTTTTACAATTGACTTTGGATCGGTTAAGGTACCTGGATATCATGGTTATAAATTAGGTATTTGAAATTTCTGCAATAATAGGCAGATTTGGAAAATGTTTAAATACCTAATTTATAACCATGATATCCATTCAAAAAAAATTAAATTCTTTTTTTGACAATAGAAAAAAAAAATTAAATTTGATATGAAATCATTACTATCATTCATGTTTCAAATTAAATTTATAACCATGATATCAGTATTTAAACATTTTCCAAATTTGAAATGAAATATTAATAGAATTAGACATTTATATATCAGTTTTAAGGTACCTGGATATCATGGTTATAAATTAGGTATTTGAAATTTCTGCAATAATAGGCAGATTTGGAAAATGTTTAAATACCTAATTTATAACCATGATATCCATTCAAAAAAAATTAAATTCTTTTTTTGACAATAGAAAAAAAAAATTAAATTCTAAATGCCTTATATTTTGATATATGAATATTGTTTCATTTTAATTTAATGAGTACGTCAATGAAGAATACTTTTAGATTGTTCTGCTTTGTTTTGGTGGGAAATTAAGGTGAAAAATGAGTGTTTAAAATTTCCCTTGAAAATTGGGGAAAAACCCTAATAATGTTTTGGTGGGAAATTAAGGTGGAAAATGAGTGTTTCAAATTTATAAATTTAAGTAAAATTGTTGAAATTAAAATTTGAACAAACATAATAAAATATCAATTGAAGGAGTTAATATATATATATATATATATATATATATATATGGAAAAAAGTAGCGTAAATTTAAAATGGAAATTTGAATTTTCAGAATTAATTACGAATTTGATAGATGTCAGTATTGGTTATAGGAATAATTTGTTGGAGGGAAATTTTGTTCAATGCACCAAATGTTTAAATTTGAATTTCCTCAATGTCAAAATTAAAATGAACGAAATTTCCATTTCGGTTTAGCAATTAGCTGGTCAACTTGAGAAGATTAGCAATTAGCTGGTCAACTTGAGAAGATGAATATTAAAAAATTTATTGTCATCAGTGACGTTTTTAATTTGGAATTAAAAATTGGGTTTTCAATTTGAGTCGTACAACTTGATTGAACGGTGATATATGCGTATTAATTGATAACAGTGGCATAATTATATTTGGCTTCCATTTCTTTAACATTTCTTTAACGTTTTGATTCTGTTGACTCAGGTAATTAAATATCGTTTTAATTACTTCTGTTTTGTATTTAATGTATAAACGTATTTTTAATTACTTTATTGTCTATTGAAATAATTTCCGTTTTATTCTCATTTGCCTACGTGGCTGCAATGTGTAATGTAAATGATGACATGGTATTTTGTCATCAATGACATAATTAATCTGGTCGGGTGACGTGGACAACTGAGGTGGACGATTCATGGTTTATTATTATTAAGATTTCTTTTTGGAGATATTCAAGCCTATTTCTTCTGATAACTGATAATTGATTGGTATTTGACTAAAAATTAGCTATTTCATTTTCAAAACTAATTTGATCTAGAAGAAAAGTTAATTTGAACGGAGTTCAGCATTTGTTTTAGATGTAATTAATTGAATGGCTCCAGCAATAACGTTCATATTTTGTCAAAAAAAAAAGCAATAACGTATCATATCAACATTATTTAAGCAAATTTATTTGCACCAATCAGTTGAGGAAACCGTGTATTAACAAATTAATTTAATTTACGGGACGTGATTAACACAATAGTACAGTGAGATGGGGGCCAAATTGCATCTATCAAAATTTCAGTTTGGTCATTAATTTTTTTTCTCTCAATTTAGTTCTTTATGTTTTAAATTTGTTTCAAAGTGGTCCTTTCTTAACATAAAGAACCACTAAGATTTGAAATATAAAGGATCAAAGTGAGAAACAATGACCACTTTTGACATAGATTTGAAACATAAAAAACTAAAGTGAGAGAAAAAAAAATAAAGAACCAAAGAAATTTTGATCAAAAAATATGTTCCCAATTTTTTTGAAATATATGTTTTTTTGACAAAGAAATATATGTTTTTCTTCCCTACAAAATTTAGGTTTTTTATTTTAGTCCTTCAAAAAAGTCCACTTACTTTTGTTGCCAGAGTTTTTTTCGGTTTTTTATTTTAGTCCCTCAAAAAAAGTTTAGGTTTTTTATTTTAGTTCCTCAAAAAAAATTCTCTTACTTCTAATTGTGTTTCATGACTTAGTGCTTACATAAAGGACTAAAACTGATTAGAAAAAGAAAATATTGGGACCAAAAGTATGTGAATATTTTTTAGGGACTAAGAATAGAAAATCAAAATTTTATAGAGACCACAAATATATTTAATCCTTAATATTATAATAATAATAATAATAATAATAATAATAATAATAATAATAATAATAATAATAATAATAATAAATACTCAAAATAGTGGCCTAAGGTCAAGGTGTGTTAAAATGCTTTTGTCATAGAGTTAGTGTTAAAGTGATTTTGGTAGAGAATGAACATATATATTCAGAAATTTTACCAAGATGTCTAAGATGTCTCATTACTAAAATTCTCTTATTCACTTGGTTTATGTATTTGAGTCAAAACATGTCTAAGATGTCTCATTTTGTACTATGAAGAAACAGAGTGGTCGGTCGAATGCAACTGAGCCCTCTAAAAAGCCTACTAATTTTATGATCTCAACTCTATTTCGATTTGGATTGCATGTGTAACACAACCAAGTGGTGAAGTAGCCGAGGGATGTGTTGAGAGAAGCGATTATAAGCCAAGGAAGAGCAACTACCACTGGAACTATAAATAGAGTATTTGCAGCTGTTGAAAAACTGTCAATTGTTTTGTGAACACTCTTCTCCTCTGAACCTCCCTCTCTTCTGTTATTTCTCTTCCCTCCTGTAACCGTTTTTCTTCTCTCTTTCTCTGTAACTGAAATTCCATGGCAGCCTGGCTGCGTATTTCTTAGCATAATATACGCGTATTACTTGTGTGATAATATTCAGCACTCACTACTAGAATTTTCGTCATTTCCTGCGGAATTTCCTGCGGATTTTCATTAAAAATTCGCAGGAAACGGGTCTCCTGCGGAAATATCAGTGGATTAAGGTTCCCAGTTATTTCGTTCGTGGATAATTGTTTCCTGCGGATTTTCCTATCGGCAGAAAACTTCCGCAGGAAATTCGGCAGGAATTCGGCAGGAAATTTCCGTAGGAAATTCCGCAGGAAACTGCAGAAATATTTTCATTTCATATCTGTAGTGAATTTTAGTGATTACGATTATTATTATAAATGAAATGACTTGTGTTTGAGAACCATTAGCAGAGGCTACAGTTGGTAAATAACCAGATGTAGAAGGAGAAGAGAAAAGAGACTTATTACCAGATATCTGATCAAATGCACCCAGTGTTTTAAAAACCGGCTCGGCCCGGCCGGTCGGACCGGGCGAACCGGGGGATAACCGAGTCGGTCATTCCTATGGATCAGAAATGTAGCCTGCTGGTTGGTGTGGTTTATTATATGCAAGTATACATAGTCACACAAGTAATAAAGTGATAAGAAAGGTCGAACCCACAGGGATTATGTATTGTAAATTTTTGTAGTTCAAAGTGTACACTTAGTGTGTCTACACTATTCAGTATTTTTGGTTTGGAGTTTTCAAAGTAAGTAAAATAATAATAAGCAATAAAATGTGTGAGAAATCAGTTGGAAAAAGGAGTTGAGATGTTTTTACCAAGTACTTTACTTCTAAATGTTTTAATGGAGTATGTAGTGTGGGAACACTGGATGTAGGTGCATCAGTTTGTGCCTTTCAGCACTTCTCTTCAGAGTTTCATTACAAGCTCTTATGATCTTTGTTTTCTACAGTAAAGAGAGGTTTGTCAATTCCTCCCTTGCCTCCTAACAATGATCCAAGTTGCTAAATAGGTTCACTCTTGTAATTTTATTATCCTAAGAACTATGCTATCCTATGTCTAGGTTTTAGCATATATTTAACAATGTTTCCTTTATTAAATACTTGTCCTTATTAACTCTTGAGTTCATAAATGTAGCCCATGTCTGCTGCTACAAGTTTTTACCTATTCTAAAGTGATCAATTCCAGAATAAGTTGAAAGAAGTATTATGCAAGAGTTTAAAGTGTTTACACTACATAAACAATAATAACATATTTAGAAGTTCATTACAAGGTTAGAACATCTCAACTTAAGGGAATTTAGCTCATGTTACTCATGTTATAAAGCAAAGAATATGCAAAGAACATAAGTAAATGAATAATAAGGCAAAAGAACTTAAAAGAGTAGAGATTACTTGAATAGAAGATCTTTTGCATTAAGTTCCCAAGTTGAAGTACAATAAAGATTTCTTACACGAATTTCTTCAAAGTAGAAGTGAAGGGAATGGTTGTCAAGCACTTCCTCACCTTCCTCTCCTTAGAAACTTAAAATGAAAATAAACTAAACCTAAACTAAACTGAAAGATAAAGGATTTAAAGATGTGAAAGATGATATATTATAGGATGATGGATTTGGCTTCTACTTATAGGCTTGAAAGCTTTCCTCTTGCAAGGGGTTTCCTTTGGCGCGAAAGATCAGCTGAGGGGACCGAACATGGTTAGTTTGTTGACAACCAATCAAGCAAGCTGCACAGTTTTGGTCGCTTGCATGCATAACAAAAGAAGAGGTCCATTGGAGAAGTGCCACATGTCTTTTAGATAAGTTTGAGTCTTGCAACTTGATTTTTATGTGTATCGCCGACTTCAGCAAGTGGCTCAGCTCCAGGTGACTAGGCATGACGTCACTAATCAAGTGTGGAAGCATTGAAATGGTCTTTGGATGTTTTGGTATTAACTGCAGAATTTTAGCAGGTGTTGGCAGTGTTTCCACTCCTAGTGTGTCCACTCCTGGTGTTGGCAGTGTTCCCACTCCTGCAGTAGCTGCACTGAACAAAAACATCAAACCTAACAAGATTTGTGCATTTTGCCTAGATCATTGCCCTTTATCCATTTGAATATTTAGAATGTTGTTCCTTGATAAATAAGCTATAAATATATATAAATGTTCTTGAAAATAAGCAATAACTCAAGCTTAATTGTATGAATAACTCTATATAAAATAGAGTTATCACACCCCCAAACTTAAATTTTTGCTTGTCCTCAAGTAACGACAAGAAACAAAAACACAAGATTTATATAATTATGAAGACATCTCAACTCATGTTTTTCAAGAAGTGTTTGAAGTGTATTGATGAGCTTTTCTCTTTTGGTGCTTTTTCTTCCATGCCTTTGCTTTCTTTAAAACATTCAGAGTTATAAAAACTCATTTGTGTGAGTGTGTGGCCCATTGAGTTTCTAATTGGTTCCATAACTGAAAAGAGTTTTTCTTTAGCTTTTTGAAAAAGATGGAACTCTTTTGGTCACTCTTAGAGATTTTTCAAAATATGGCCGAGACTAACAATTTCTTCAAGTAATTAGGGGACTCTTAAGCACAACAAAGGGCTTTTGGTGTTCCAACTTGCTGAGCCAATACCTTGGTGTTTGATTTTTTTTTTTGATGATGTAATGCAGTGAGTGCAAAAACATCATTTTTGGATTTGTAGGCTCACTTTATTTTGAGTGTAGGTGCCTTTTGATGTAGATGGTGTTGGCACACTAAATGTTGCCACACTTGAAACTCTTTGAGTATTTTTGGTAGCGTACACTGCCCTCCTCACTGACCTCCACATGCATTTTCTTCTTTTTCTTGGTTTGTTTTTCTTTTTCTCTTTGAACTTTGTTCATATATTTCAAACCAAATTGCACTTAAGGGACAGGTTCAGTTTATATGACTCGGGTAAGTGTAGCTCTTTTTTGGGATATTTTTGGTATTTTTGAGTGGTTTTGACACTTGTGGCTTGCACTCTTCAAGCTGTCACATTTTGGCCTTTGTATTCATGGACTTTCCCCCAAACTTAAGTCTTTATGCTCTTCTAAATTTTTAATGAAAATCTAATTTTGACCTCAAATTTTCAAAATTTTCTTGGCTTTAGATAGCTCTTGATCTAGCATGGTTCTTTTCAAAACTCAATTTTGTTGTGTCAAAGTTTTTATAAAACTGATCATTTCTAGAAAACAAGGTTTTTTTCATCATTTAAAAATTGACTCATTGACACACTTCTTCAATTTTGTTGAGAAAAAATTATGAATTGATCATGTTTCATAATCATTTAAGTCTAAAAACAAGTTGATGCACTTAATTCACCATGTTAACAAATTATCATGCTTTGTTAAGTACATCTAAAACTTAAAACATACTAACACTACATACTCACATGCTATAAATACTTATTCAAACATATTTCTATAATTATACATATATATTAGTACTAGGTTCAAAACATGCTGCAAATATAGTGCATACACAAAATATATACTATTCTCCACTCTCCCCCCCAACTTAAATATGAGCAGTGTCCCCACTGCTCTAAGTTTAGGAAACAGGGGAGTACTAATGTTGGGAGAAACAAACAAAAGTTTTTAACACATAGTAGTAAGTTAACACATAGTATTTAGCACATAGAGTATACTACTAAAGCATATTATAAATACTGGAAACAACATTAAAATGTATCTTTTTACTCTTTCTTCTGGAATCTGGGGCTGGCTCTGAGAGCAGGGTTTTGCTTGGCTTTTGTCTTCTTTGATTTCTTAGTAGTGGCCACATCAGAGGTAGGCACACCAGGATCATCTACAGCAGCCTCAGGCATTTCTGCCTCTTCAGGTGTAGCTTCTGCAGGAACATCTAGTGTAGCCAGTGTTTGGACTTCAGGTGCAGGTACACCACTCTGCACTGGAGTTTTCTCAGATTGCTGCTCAATTCCCTCTTGATGTTGCTCTGCTACCTTCTCAGCTTCTTTGTCTCCTTCTTTGGGTGTAGCTTCCTCAGATACTTCCTTCTCACCAGCTTGTATCTCTGTACCCTGTGTACCATAGAGTGAGCTCATTGTCCATTTCTTCTTTGTTGGAGCAGGCTTCATTGTTCTCCTTGTGTATCCCATCATCTGCTTCTTCTCTGCTAAGGCCTTCAGAACTGCAGAGATTGTTGCTGCAGGACTAGTTGCCATGACTGTTGATTTTGAAGCTTCTGCAGTTAGTGTGGGAACACTAACAGACTCCTTGACAGTATCTGCCTGCATCTTCAACTCTGAACTTCCTTTGCCTTTCTCTTTCTCAGGTTCTTCAATGAGTACCTGCATTTGAACTTTCTCAGAAACAATGTTAGTTGGCTCAATAGGTTCTGTGCTTGGGGTGGGAGATTTCTGGGGTGGGATGGTTGTTTCTGCTTGTGCATCTTGTTTTGGATTTTCAGATTGGGGAGTATTTTCTGGTGGAGGTGTGGGTGATTTTGGTGTTGAATTGTGACTGGGGGTATGGTGGGTGGTGGGGGATGGAATGTTGGTTTGTGATGGTGGTGAGGGGGTGTTTGATTGCTGTTGTGATGGTGGTGATGGTGGTTGGGCTTCATTTGTAGATTTTTTTCTTAATTCATACTTTCTTCTGGCACTAGCTTCCATATCATCACTGCCATCATCATCACTGTCACTAACTTCCAGTGACTCAGATTCATCCTCCTCTACATCCTTTTCAATATCCTTCACAGCCTGCCTTGCCTCTTCATCTTCTTCAGTATCTTCATCACTCACTTCTTCAATTTCTTCCTCCACTCTTGGTTTCTTTCCCTTCTTTTCTTTCTTAGTATCTCTCTTTCTTTTTACTTTCCTCTCTTTCTTATCAGTTTCTTTTTCCACTTCTTCATTTTCATCAATCACCCAATTAGGGAAAATTGGGGATTCTATTTCTGCTTCAGGGTCATCCAACTTTAATTTCAACCATTCATGCTGTTCTCTTTGAAATTTCCAGACAGCTTGGAGTTTCTGCACCAGATCCTTTCCCAGTGTTTTTAGAGGCAGCTTGTTTCTTAGCCATTGATGATTTTGAGCGTTTGAGACAAAAATAACTTTTTGTGAGTGGAGAGTGGAGAGGATTTTTAATCGGTTTTGTGAGAGGGATGAAAGAAATTGAAATTTTTAGGGTTAGTGGGATTTGGTAGTTGAGGGTTATAGCCGTTAAGTTGTGTGGCCTAACATGCAAGCCAACACGTGGAAACTTAGACTTAACACGCCACTTTCTAACCCTTGATCAGAGATGATTCCACTAAGTTGATGATTTGTCAAGTGACAGTTTTCTTCTAAATTATTCTAACACCAGAGTAGGTAGTATGGCTGCATTAGGTGTGGAAACACCTAGTGTGGGAACACTGGCTACTCTGTTGTCCTGTTTTTCCTGCAAAATAACAAAACATGAAATTGCACAAAATAATAATATTAACTATATATTGTGATGGGTTGCCTCCCTCAAGCGCTTGTTTTAAGAGTCTTACAGCCTGACTTGTACCTTGGTCTAAGGTTTTGCAAAGTGAGTGGTGATCTTGTCTCTCTCTACATGCTCTCCATAGTACATTTTCACTCTTTTTAAATGCTTAGGTAGTTCTTTCAATTCTAGCTTAGGAGGTTGTTCAACAGTAGGTACATTTTCTTTAAGGTTAGGATCTTCTAAATTAAGAGATTCATAAGTTCTAGCCCATACCTTAGGTGTAGCTTGTTCCTTGGGCAATATGCTTTCTTCAATAATTTCCTCTGCAGGCAATGCAGAAACATCAGGTGCTAGTGCATTGGTAAGGTGATCATACTGCTTGTGGAACTGCTTCTCTACCAAATGATCAAGTGAGATTGATGAACACTCTTCACTCTCCTCTGCAGGATACTTCAAAGCATTCAAGACATTAAATTTTACTTCTTGATCATTCACTCTCATGGTTAGCTCTCCTCTTTGCACATCTATCAGTGTTTTCCCTGTTGCCAAGAATGGTCTTCCAAGTATGACTGGCACTTCTTCATCTGCAATAAAATCAAGTATAACAAAATCTGCAGGAAACACAAATTTGTCAACTTGCACCAATATATCCTCAATAATTCCTTCTGGATATGCAATTGATCTATCTGCCAAAGATAGTGTCAATGTGGTAGGTTTTGCATTTCCAATCCCTAGCTTTGTGAAGATAGATTTGGGCATCAAATTGATGCTTGCACCTAAATCACATAATACTCTTCCTGTATAGTACTTACCTATTGAAAAAGGGATTGTAAAGCTACCTGGATCCTTTAGCTTCCTTGGAATTTTGTTTTGTAAAATCAGACTACATTCTTTTGACATGACAACAGTTTCAAATTCCCCTAATATTCTTCTTTTAGAAAGCACATCTTTCATGAATTTGGCATAGTTTGGCATTTGTTGAAGTGCCTCTATCAAGGGAACATTGATATGCAATTGTTTTAAAACATCTAAAAATTTACTGAATTGCTTCTCCTCATGTATTTTTTTTCAATCTTTGAGGAAAAGGAGGAGGAGGGTATTCTGGTACTAACCTTGGAATAGGAGATGTAGGAACACCGGGTGTTTCTGCATCTTGAGAATTTTTTTCATTTTTATTTTTTTCTCCCTTCTCTGTACCTTCAAGCTCATATGGTTCTGTTAGATCCTTGCCACTTCTCAAAGATATGGCTTTAACATGTTCCTTACCTTGCCTTTGTGAGGGTGAAGCTTCTGTGTTTGATGGCAAAGTACCTACTGGTCTTTGCTGCAAAGCAGTTGCTAATTGCCCTACTTGGTTCTCTAGGTTCTTAATTGATATATCATGAGCTTGCCTAGCAGTTCTAGTTTCACTAATGAATGATCTAAGCAATTCTTCTAGAGAGTTGGCACTGGCAGGTGGGTTTGATCTTTGTTGGCTTTGAGGTAGGAATCCAGGAGGAGTACTTGGTGCAGGTGCACTTTGTGCAGGTGCATTAGAATTGTTCCACCTAAAATTTGGGTGGTTCTTCCATCCTGGATTGTAGGTATTAGAGTAAGGGTTGTTATTTTTATTGTAAACTACATAATTGACAGAGACAGGGTTGCTAGGACATTCTTCATATAGATGGCCTCCTCCACAATACACACAACTTGTAGTTCCTGGAGGGGCTTGTTCTATAGCTGCTGCAGTGTTTTCTTTAGGTGTTGCTACACTAGATGTAGGTGCACTAGTGCACTGTTTGATTAGATTGGTTAAAGTGGCTACTTGAGCAGATAGGGCTGATATATCATTAATCTCATGTACTCCAGAGGTTCTCTTTTGAGCACTTACCCTCTCAGTAGGCCAACTTGAACCATTTGTAGCAATTTTGTCAATAAGATCACATGCTTCATTATAAGACATATTCAAAAGAACACCACCAGCTGATGCATCAAGCATCACTCTGGTTTGTGGTTCTAGACCATTGTAAAAAGTTTCCATTTGTATAATGACAGGTAAACCATGATGTGGACATTTTCTTAAAAGTTCTTTCCATCTCTCCCATGCTTCAAACAATGATTCAAATTCTTTTTGCTTAAAAGATGTAATATCATGTCTCATCCTAGCATTTTTAATAGGAGGAAAATATTTGCTTAAGAATTTTTCAGCTAATTCATTCCATGTATGAATAGAATTGGGCTCCATAGAATTTAGCCATGATTTTGCCCTATCTTTCAAAGAGTATGGAAATAACTTAAGCCTAAATGCATCCTCACTAATGCCAGGAATGATAAAGTTACTACAAACTTCTATGAATTGTTTTAAATGTTCATGGGGATCTTCATGTGGAGATCCACCAAATTGACCAATTGTTTGCAACATTTGAAACATCATAGGTTTAAATTCAAAATGAACAGCATCAATTTGAGGTCTAGCAATACTAGTTTGTATGTGCTGCTGGTCATATTGAGCATAGTCTCTCATAGGTCTATCTCTATCATTAATCATACCTATTGGTCCCATTTGAATGAATTGTTGTCTGTGATCTGGTCCACCTTCAGTTTGTTGATGTGAATTAGGTCCTCCTCTTACTGAGGCATCTTCACTGTGGTGAGACATTGTTCTGCAGTCTTGTTGTCTTTGTCTTTGTTGTCTTAGCAATCTCCTAAATCTTCTCTCAATTTCTGGATCACAATCAAATTCTGGTGGTCTATCTCTGGGCATAAACTAGTGTTTCCACACTGAGTGTTTCTGCACTAAGTGTTTCTGCACAGAAAACAGAATACCAGTAGTACTAATAAAACACTAAATTAACAATCTAAACAACAAAATTTTACTATAATCCCCGGCAACGGCGCCAAAAACTTGGTGTGGTTTATTATATGCAAGTATACATAGTCACACAAGTAATAAAGTGATAAGAAAGGTCGAACCCACAGGGATTATGTATTGTAAATTTTTGTAGTTCAAAGTGTACACTTAGTGTGTCTACACTATTCAATATTTTTGGTTTGGAGTTTTCAAAGTAAGTAAAATAATAATAAGCAATAAAATGTGTGAGAAATCAGTTGGAAAAAGCAGTTGAGATGTTTTTACCAAGTACTTTACTTCTAAATGTTTTAATGGAGTATGTAGTGTGGGAACACTGGATGTAGGTGCATCAGTTTGTGCCTTTCAGCACTTCTCTTCAGAGTTTCATTACAAGCTCTTATGATCTTTGTTTTCTACAGTAAAGAGAGGTTTGTCAATTCCTCCCTTGCCTCCTAACAATGATCCAAGTTGCTAAATAGGTTCACTCTTGTAATTTTATTATCCTAAGAACTATGCTATCCTATGTCTAGGTTTTAGCATATATTTAACAATGTTTCCTTTATTAAATACTTGTCCTTATTAACTCTTGAGTTCATAAATGTAGCCCATGTCTGCTGCTACAAGTTTTTACCTATTCTAAAGTGATCAATTCCAGAATAAGTTGAAAGAAGTATTATGCAAGAGTTTAAAGTGTTTACACTACATAAACCATAATAACATATTTAGAAGTTCATTACAAGGTTAGAACATCTCAACTTAAGGGAATTTAGCTCATGTTACTCATGTTATAAAGCAAAGAATATGCAAAGAACATAAGTAAATGAATAATAAGGCAAAAGAACTTAAAAGAGTAGAGATTACTTGAATAGAAGATCTTTTGCATTAAGTTCCCAAGTTGAAGTACAATAAAGATTTCTTACACGAATTTCTTCAAAGTAGAAGTGAAGGGAATGGTTGTCAAGCACTTCCTCACCTTCCTCTCCTTAGAAACTTAAAATGAAAATAAACTAAACCTAAACTAAACTGAAAGATAAAGGATTTAAAGATGTGAAAGATGATATATTATAGGATGATGGATTTGGCTTCTATTTATAGGCTTGAAAGCTTTCCTCTTGCAAGGGGTTTCCTTTGGCGCGAAAGATCAGCTGAGGGGACCGAACATGGTTAGTTTGTTGACAACCAATCAAGCAAGCTGCACAGTTTTGGTCGCTTGCATGCATAACAAAAGAAGAGGTCCATTGGAGAAGTGCCACATGTCTTTTAGATAAGTTTGAGTCTTGCAACTTGATTTTTATGTGTATCGCCGACTTCAGCAAGTGGCTCAGCTCCAGGTGACTAGGCATGACGTCACTAATCAAGTGTGGAAGCATTGAAATGGTCTTTGGATGTTTTGGTATTAACTGCAGAATTTTAGCAGGTGTTGGCAGTGTTTCCACTCCTAGTGTGTCCACTCCTGGTGTTGGCAGTGTTCCCACTCCTGCAGTAGCTGCACTGAACAAAAACATCAAACCTAACAAGATTTGTGCATTTTGCCTAGATCATTGCCCTTTATCCATTTGAATATTTAGAATGTTGTTCCTTGATAAATAAGCTATAAATATATATAAATGTTCTTGAAAATAAGCAATAACTCAAGCTTAATTGTATGAATAACTCTATATAAAATAGAGTTATCACTGGTGAAAACCGCCGTGACTCGGCCGGGTTTTGAGAAAATCGGTGACCCGGTGGGTTTGGGGAACCCGGACCGGGTTGTGCATGTTTTAGCTTTCTCTGTAGTTTCACGCGCATCCTGGACGATTCTTTCTCCTTGTTCCTATAACTTTCATCCCAAAACAATAGTAACGAGAAGAGATAAATAAGAAGAGGAGAAACCAGATGAAAGAAGAAGAGGAGGATAGAAGAGATAAATAAGATGATTAAAAGAAACAAAGAAAGAGAAAGTTTAGATCTAAAATTTTCCAGCAAACAAAATTAAAAGAAAGTAGAAGAAACTTGCACTTTTTGGAGAAAGTGAGAAACAGTCTTGTTGCTGCGGCCGATTTCAGATGCAGCGGATTTGTTACCTAGAAGTAGGGTTGGTATTATTTAGGGTTTAATAAATTAGGTTTGGGCTTGAATAGAAAGCCCAAAAGGGCAACTGTGTTAACAATAAAATAGAATAGATAAAAGAAATAAAAAAAAAGCTGTCTAATATAAGATTATAGATACCGCCCACAACTCACGCGCAACACCAACCCTTTTTTTTACAATAACGTGCAATACCAACCCTACATAATAGTTTTATCAAAAAAAAACCCTACATAATAGTTTATTTTGGTATACCCTAAGTAATAATTAAATTAACTTCCGTTAAATATTAGTCAAAGGATAGATTTTGAGAATTTAGCAAATTAAGTTTTATAGGTATAAAATTTATAAGTCATACAAATATAGGAATTTTTTACAAATATAGGATTTTGGAAATTTATGCAGGAGGTCATTTTTTGTTAGACTTTTCAAGGCGGGATGTGTCATTTTAGAAAATTAAGTTTTACAGGTACAAAATTTATATAGGTCTTGAAAATTTGAGAAATAGAGACCGGGTCTGGGTCATGCGGTCCGAGTTTTGGTCATGCGGTTCAACTCTCGACCCATCGGTCTGACCCTTGACCTAGTGACCCGGTACCTTCACTGAGTCGGCCACCGGTCCGAGTTTTAAAACATTGGATGCACCTGAATCAACGACCCAACTTTCTGGTAGAGAACTTAGGAGTAGAAGAGTTTGCAACTCATCATCTATCTTCATGTCAGCTTTCGTCAGTTGATTCACTATACCTTTGAAGGTATTCAGATGCTCGATCATGTTTTGGCCGTCTGAGTACTCCAACTTCACCAGTCGTCTAAGAAGGTGGGCTTTGTTCCTCGGCGTCTTCTTTTGAATATGGGATTCAAGTTTCGTCCACAACTCATATGCATTGGTATAAGTTAACACATGCTCGAACAAACTCTTGCCTATGTATTTTCTAATCATGGCTACTGCCTTCCAGTTTTGGAGCTCCCACACTTTTTCTTCCTACTCCTCTGGCTTATCCTTCTGAGAGATTGGCTCATGCAAATCTTTGCAATATAGGTGGTCTTCCATCACCGGCTTCCAATAGGTATAATTGTCAGCAGTCGGCTTGAACATATCTCCATCATGACTGATAGAGCCCTCCATCTTGAGAACACGGGAAAGTAGTTCCTCCAACTAGGAGATTTTGTGAATAGTGTTGTACACTGGAATAGTCACCGTACTTTATGAATAGTCCAGCTAGGAAGTTCCCAGGAAAGAGAGGTGGGTCAATATTGACACACTTAAATACCAAGTCTTTCTTTAGTCAGAGCTTACCAAGACACACTTTCGCAATACTACGATTTAATTCCAACAATAATTGTTCTTTTCTGATGTGGAAGATCAAGCAATGTTGCAACCACAGAGCATACTAAGAACTTTTTTATGAGTACAACACTGTAGTATCCCAGAGCTCAGACCGAGCTCTAATACCACTGTTGGGAAATGACCTCCATAATTTCCCTCCTCCGTGAACTCAAAAATAGGCACTAGCGAAAATGTGAAAAATAAGAGTAATGACACAGAATTTTAGCGTGGAAAACCTTCTCAATGTGAGAAAGGAAAAAACCACGGGACCCGTAGGCCTCTTAAACTTCCACTATAATGATAATGGGAATACAACAACTTCACCCTTAGGTGGATCTCACTACAATGTATCTCTCAATTTGTAAGGAATACTCTCACAAATTGGCTCACTATTTCATGAATCAAGTCTATATAAGCGGCTACGTTTCATTAGTAATAGGTGCATCCATCCTTTACCCTAAATATTATTCAAAGTTCAAAACAATTATTTTTTCCGTATTTTCAGCTATGATGGCTATGAATCACACTATGCTCGATAATGTTGTTCTTGGGGACCAAATTTTCACTATGGTTGTTCGAATAATTGGCATGTGGCATTTGGGTGACAAGACAAAAGAGAAAACTCATTTCTCAAAGGAAATGGTTCTCATGGGCAAAACAATGTTTTTGTCACTCATGTAGTTTACTACCAGTATACAACGTACAAAGTATCTTTTCACAAATCAAGTCTAAATTACTAAAAGAAAAAGTATTTTTTATTAAGATATCAAATAAATATTTTAAAAAAAATTTAACAAAATGATTTTTTCCGAAAAGCTAAAACAAACGCAACTGGGATCACCAAAAATGACTTTTTACTTAAAAAGGTGAATTTCTCCTAAAAAAGCTGTAATATATGAGCTCTATATTCAATTTTAAAGACTTTTAATAGTAACGTACTCAATTATAATTACATACACTTCCCATTATTTAATTTATTTGTTATTTTATGTTACTTTAAAATAATTTCCTTTTAATAAAATTTAAATTGAAGTTATATTCTCGTGCATCACACAGATTACATACTTGTGAATGGTAGATCAACTGTTAAAAAATAAACGGGAGCTAGAGGCCCAAATTTGCAGAATTAAAATATAATGGACACATGACAATAATATCCTGAGCATTTCCATGATTTGTGCATTTTTTATTTTTTTTATAACACTTAAAACAACGCTCGTGGAATCCACGAAAACAAAGGGTGGGCACGGGTACACTTTGACCCAACCCAATCCAACCCAACCAACCCACAAAATACGGGTTGGGTTGGTTTTAAAATAGGGAGACCCATAGAGTACGGGTTGGGTAGCGGGTGTGAAAATTTAGAACCCACTGAACCCAACCCAACCCATACCATTATGACCTTACATATACTGATTTTTTGTGTGAGACCTTACATATACCAATTGATAACCGAAGTCTAGGTGCAGAGAACTCCTACATAAATTCCCAATTTCATTCGACCAAATTTCAATTTTAAAACTAATTTCATTCTTCCTTGAAAACGTGCTAAAGAGAACTTAATTTAGTCTACCTTGAAAATTAATTTCAGTGTAAAAATTAACCAAATGCCTACGTGCAGATTACTCTTAAAAATTAACCAAACTCTACGTGTAGAGTACTCTTAATTTCAGTGTAAGATATTTTATCAATGAACCCAGTACCCAACCTAACCCAACCCATTTGAGATCGGGTTGGGTTGGTTTGGGTCACACAGAAGTTTGGGTCTAATTTTGTTGAACCCAATCCATAAGCATTTGATTGGGTTGGGTGTTTAAACGCATCAAAACCCACCCAACGCCCACCCCTAACGAAAACTTGTTCTTTATATATAGCATTACCCATCGACAAATACTTGAACGCGTTAATGGACTGTAAAATAATTTCGTATTTTTATGAAATTTGATATGTATGATCTCAACGATAATATCACATTATTCAACGGTCAGATTGATAAATTTCATTTTATACGCGAAATTATTAGTTGGTGAAAGTCACTAAGTTTGACACCTGGTAGAGTTAGGATTTGCTGACACCAAGTGTCAAACTTAGCAACTTACAACAATTGATAACTTCATATAGACAATTAAATTTATCAATCCCACCGTTGAAAAACATTTTATTATCATTGTGATCATGTATATCTAATTTCAAAAAAAATTGGATACCCATAGGTGTGTTATCTAACAACACTCATTTGCTTATATTTTAAATAACATATTGGTCATCAAAATAGAATAGTGCGATGGACCGTCAAATAATTTCAGATTTTTATGAAATTTGATATATATGATCTCAACGATAATATCATGTTATTCAACGGCCAGATTGATAAATTTCATTTTATACGCGAAGTTATTAGTTGGTGTAAGTTACTATTTTGACACCTGGTGTCAATATATCCTAACTATATATATATATATATATATATATATATATATATATATATATATATATATATATTTGATAATTTTATTTTTATTTTTTTGAGATGGACCATGGCTCACTTGGGTCTTAATGAAGATCCGCCGTTACAGTGCCGCGTGTCATATCTATTAATAATACAAATTCGTCACCTCCTCACAGCTCACTAATCCTATGTGTCCTCACGAGAGCAATTGTAGGGGAAATATTAATTACGAAAATTCGAATCATGCATTACTATTGGTCCATGTAATTAAAAAAAATTCATGAACCGCCCAATCCTATGTGTCATCACTAATCCTATTGATGATTCATTAATTAACATTGACTATGAGAAACCAAATTTCTATTTTATTTACACTTTAAAATTCATTTTTCATTTTATTTATTTCATTTTCTTTAAAATCCAATTTTCAATTGTTACATAATAATTCGCTCTTAAAATTTTATTAACGACTATTTTTTGTATCATTAATTCGTACACTATTTACAAATTCAAAAATACAGAACTTAGTAGACTACTATTATTATTATTTATCATCGCAACAACAAAAATATTGTGAAGACTATTAATCCAAAACAAATTAAAAGAGCGGAAATATTAATTATGATGAAATTTCGAATAATGCAGTACTATTGGTCCATGTAATTAAAAAAAATCATGAATCAATCATTCATTAAAAAAGTCGCCTACAATTTCATTTCCGTCTTCTTTTTTATTGAATTCAAATTTAAATTTAAACTTTAAAATTCAAATTTCATAATTAATATTTACATTTTCATTTTATTTATTTATTACCTTATTTGAGCCGTATTTAATAGGTAATTATAATTTCAATCCTGGTATATTATTATTTACTCAAGTCAACTTTAATCATAATGAATCAATATTTAATATGAATTAAGTGGCAGCCTATAATCACGTACGATTTTTATGACCTTCACACCAATTATGATAATTCAAATTCGAATAATGCATTACTATTGGCTGAAGTAATTAAAAAAAATCATGAAAATAAGTGAAAAAAATCATGAAAAAAAAATCACGAAAAATCATGAACTTAACATAAAGTCGCCTACAATTTCATTTCCCTCTTATTTTCTATTGAATTCGAATTTAAATTTAAATTTAAATACACCTTTATGGAAATAAAACAAATACGGAATTTCTGAAATAACTACTATTAATACATGTAAATAAATGCATTTTGAATAATGATTTTATTAATTCTATTTATATTTATTTTCAAATTTCATATTTCAATTTTGGCACCAATTATACTCAAAACTTGGCACAAATTCAAATTTCTACTTTATTTAAACTTTAAAATTCAATTTTCATTTTATTTATTTCATTTTCTTTAAAATGAAATTTTCAGTTGAAAAATAATAATTCGCTCTTAAAATTTTATTATAGACTATTTTTTGTATCATTAATTCGTACACCATTAACGCATTAAAGATGATTAATGGTGATTAATATTTAATAATACAAATGACAATTACATCAATGCATTAAAGATGATTAATGGTGATTAATATTTATTATCAAAACTCTACAATTTGTCCTATAACTATGCTACCGGTTACAGTAATAATATTAGTGTCTATAATATTATTTATATATTATTCTATGATTGTAGGAAAGTAGAATTCGATTTTAAAATTGGTCAAAAAAAAAAGAATTGGATTTTAAAATATTAGTCTTCACAATATTTTTAACAAATAAACTTAGATAATACTGTCATCTCAATCATAGGCCCACCATAACCGCATTGGGCCATTCGTGTTACAAATTCGTGTTGTTTTCTCGTGCTACTTAGCAATTCCGATTTCTCGTGCTACTTACCAATCATTCATTAAAAAAGTCGCCTACAATTTCATTTCCCTATTCTTTTTTATTGAATTCAAATTTCATAATTAATATTTTTATTTGAGCCGTATTTATTAGGTAATTATAATTTCAATCCTGGTATATTATTATTCACTCAAGTCAACTTTAATCATAATGAATCAATATTTAATATGCATTAAGTGGCAGCCTATAATCACGTACGATTTTTATGACCTTCACACCAATTAACCCGCCCAATCAACCAAACCGGCCGCAACCCTTCATTCTCGAATGCAAAAAACCTAAACCCTACCAAAACAATTTTCATCTATATAAGACAGCCACCAACAATCGAAATTTCATTAGTAGTCCTATTTACGTTAATCACTAAAAAGTCTTTTTTCATAAAAGTTCATTTCCGTTTGTCTGTTCCTTCTTCAACGAGTTCAAAGATGAATACCAACCACATCCTCCTTTCTGATATCGTTGCTGGGCACCAACCCAGTCCCATTGTTGTACGAGTGATTCGGATGTGGCATGTCCAAGATCTAAACCGAGGACGGACTCCAGACACAAAGGAGATGGTTTTGATGGATTCCGCTGTTAGTATCATATATAGAATTGATTCCACTTAATGAAAAAATGTTATACTAACTGTTGTGATTCTTTGTGTAGGGGAATCGCATTCAAGCAACAGTTCGTAGGGAGTTGATCTATAATTTTGATAGCATATTGCAGGAGGACTCAGTCTACAAAATTTCTCTGTTTGATGTTGGTGCTAACGTAGGTGGTTTTCGTGCGTCTTCGCACCAGTACAAGCTTAATTTTCAATTCAACACCACCGTCAGACGTGATCACCAGTCTACTGTGCCTGCTATGATATATCGCTTCATCAATCCTAATTCGATATTCGAACCCGGGTTTAATAGCGATTATTTAGTTGGTAATCGTTATATATTTTAAATTGTTTATTAGTGTTGAGTGATCAATATTAATGCATATTTAACAACTTTAATATGTGTTTCCGATTAATCACCCAATACTATTTTCGAATCTGCCAGATTTTATTGGAATGTTGACCGGAGTGGGTACCGAACGTCACTACGAAAAGGATGGAGTGCCCTCAAAATTGAACATCATTGAGCTTGATAACGAGGGGTATGCTCACTAACACGTATTTTTGGTGTTTAATATATCTATATGAATATGCTCAAGTTACATTTGTGTTAGATTCTGGTATTGATATAACAGGTTATATCTTTAAGTTCTTAATCATTTTTTTTTACATTTTTTATATAGATTTAAATTCAAGGTTACCCTGTTTTGTACGTTTGTTGATGAACTTAACAATTTCCTCGCATCTGGTGAGGTTGATAATGCTGTTGTTGCTGTCCTTTATGGAAAGGCGAAGGATTTTGGAGGTCAGATTTGTTAAAAAATCTATTTCTTAGCCCGAGTGTTTGTCTAAGTTGACAGATGAGCAGAGGGCTGTATATGATAGAATTATGGAAGCTGTTTTGTGTGGGAAAGGCGGGTTTTTTTCCTGTATGGATATGGAGGCACCGGTAAAATGTTCATATGGAAGACAGTTTCGGCAGGCATACGCACAAAAGGTTACATTGTCTTGAACGTTGCTTCAAGTGGCATAGCAGCTTTGTTATTACCCGGTGGTAAAACAACACATTCAACATTTTCCATTCCGCTAAATATCAACAAAGACTCAACATGTAACATCAAACAAGGTAGTCTACGTGCCAATCTTATCATAAACTCCAAATTGATCATATGGGATGAAGCCCTAATGATGAGCAGATTCTGTTTTGAGGCATTGGACCGTACTCTTAGGGATATTATGGCCAGCCAAAACGAAGCCAACATACACAAAATGTTTGGAGGTAAGGTTGTACTTTTGGGCGGAGACTTTAGGCAAATTCTCCCGGTTGTAAGGGGGGGTTCTAGACAGGAGGTAGTCGGAGTAGCCATCAATTCATCAAAACTTTGGTCTAATTGCCAGGTGTTAAAACTGTCAAAGAATATGAGACTCAGTGCTACATCTTCCAATGATGATGCAAAATGTAACATCCGCAAAATAATTAATGGAATTATTTGGATGTTAACCCAATTAAACTAATTTAGTACTCGACTGGTAAATTTATTGAGTGCGAAAATTATTTATTGGTTCTCATCGGATCGTTAACCGGATAATATGGATCAAGGAAGTTTCGGAATCGAAATTGGAGATTTAGATCGATATGGTAATTGGATCACGTTACCACTTATATATTAATAAATATATATATGTATGCGTATGTGTGAGTGAGAAGAAAAAGAAAGAATTAAAAAGAAAGAAAGAAAAGAGAGAAGGAAGCGTGAGAAACAGAGAAGAAAAGAGAGAAAAGGAGAGAAAAGAGAAAGAAAGGGTGAGGAGGAAGAAGAA
Organism: Astragalus membranaceus; assembly: GCA_039519185.1. Classification (NCBI taxonomy): domain Eukaryota; kingdom Viridiplantae; phylum Streptophyta; class Magnoliopsida; order Fabales; family Fabaceae; genus Astragalus; species Astragalus membranaceus. The sequence goes on from CM076851.1 coordinate 54,149,206, forward strand.
GAAAAAGGGAAGGGTTCGGTTCATCAAAACGACTTCCTTCCAACACGAAAAATGCTCAGCGTTACTTCCTCTTCGATTTGGTACCAAGATCTTCATCATCAACCCTCTCTCTCTCACTTTGCCATTTTCGAACTTGAGAGGGAAAATCGGAGTTTCGATGGTTGTAACTCAAGGGAAAGCTAAGGACGATGTTTAGGAGCGAGCACGAGGTGGATTACTCGAGTATTGAAGGTCGATTGGGTGATTTGGAGTTGAAAATCAAAGATTGGGGTTATGGATGAATAGTAGCTTTTGGAGGTTAGGGATGATGAATAGTGTCCGTGGAGGATTTTGGGGAATTTGGTATTTCGGTCAAAAAGAGGTTTCGCGATCGACTGGAAAGCTTTGGAAGCAGATTGGATGTCGCCGGAGCGGGGAATGTTCGTGTGGCTACTCGGTGAATTCGGCTCGATCGTGGTTCACGCTTCAAGGGTGAGTTTTACTCACGTTTAGGTTTTTAAATTAATTAACTTAAATTGTGAAATGTGTTTCGGTTTTGATTCGTTATCGAAAACGTATTTTTGTATGAAAATCGCGTTTTATGTCCAATCGGTCTTTGGATTTATTGAGGATGATTATTATTGTTTGTATATATTTTGGACTGTTTTTATGTTGGGACTGGACTGGAACAGGTATCGGAATTGGTCGGAACGACGAAAAATGCGAAAACGGGATAAAATACAATGCTGTCAAAAGCGCACGACCCGTGTGTCTCAGGCGCACGGATCGTGCGGATCTTTCTGTTTCTGTTTTCAAAAATGCATTACAGGGCGCACGACCCGTGCGCTGTGTTCTGTCCAAATTTTCCAAACTTGCCCGAAACAATCCCGATCGATTCCAATCCTCTTCTAATCCTTTCCTAACCCTTCTACAATGATATTAGGCTTATAATGCCGTGATTTTGGGTATGTTTCAAAAGGGTTTTATAAAATACTTTTGAAGTTGAAATTGTTTTGAAAAACCGACTAATAGTACACGTGTGCGGATACGTTTTATTAATAATGAAGCGGACTATGAGTCCTACGTGGTGTGGTATTATGTTCGTCTAAACCGGTCTACGATTCACGATATATATATTATATCGACTATAGTGAACGGTCAAATGTAGATGGACTGAATGTTCATTGAGTATAGGTGAACTAACAGGTTATCGAGTGTAGATATATTTATTATATCGAGTTGGGTGACGACCCATGTTGACATACTAGGCGGGGCAGTCATGATCCCTTATCCTAGGCCCTGTGCCATTAGGGAAAGTACTATTGGTAAGGGGGTTCACCGGGTTTCAGCGTTCGCGCAGGCGGTGTTATGTTAAAAAGTTGTTGTACGATACACCGGGGTTAGCGTTCGCGCAGTCGGTGTCGTACTGAGTCATGACATGTACACCGGAGTTTAGCGTTCGCGCAGGCGGTGTCATGTTAAAGGTTTGTTGTGCGATATACCGGGGTTAGCGTTCGCGCAGTCGGTATCGTACTGGATTATAACACGCTCACCGGGTTTTAGCGTTCGCGCAGGCGGTGTCGTGTAATTTAAAAGGAATTCATAATTGAACCGAGAGTGTAGATAGGGGTCTCGGTAGAACTCACTGAGATTGTATCTCACTGTTTAAATGTTGTGGTTTTACAGATAAACAGGGAAAGTGGAGATCCAAGAGGCACAAGTAGGTGGTACTCGGATGGTTGCTGAAGACTTAGCTTTTATGCTTAAGTTATGTTTTCCCTTGTTAATTATGTATCACGACATTATGGCTTTAGCTGTTGTGAAAGTTATGTATTTTATTTTCCGCTTTCTTGTGCGATATTGAACACTGTATTTCACTGATGGTTTATGGTCTTATTTATGTTTAAGACTGTCTTGTTGTTATTCAGTGAAAATTTTATAGTGGTGTTCAGTATTTAAACAGGAAATATATCTCTGATGATTTAGGTTTGGTACACTTGGGTATTTTTACTTGATAAAAATACCGGGGTGTTACAGTTGGTATCAGAGCAGTTCGACCTAGTCGGACTTAGTTTAGGGTTGAGTCGATTCCTTGCTAGTCCTTTTTGTAATTACACTTGTGATGCTAAGAGACATTGAGCCTGATCAACTTAATACTTAGTGCATCATAAGCGGAATTATAACTGGATGATCAAGACGCAATCCTCGACCAAGATCGGAATCTCCAACCGATGCATCCTCAGGAAAGGTGGCATGACGGTGGAAGAGTACACCGCTAAGTTTGAGAAGTTGTCTCGGTTTTACCAAGTGGTAAAGTAAGGTTCGGATGACGAACGGAGAATGCAGAAGTATAAGACGGGCATAAGTGCTTTTATGATTTATGGTCTCAGTTCTTATACTGCTACCAATAATGTTGCCTTGGTGCAATCATCCTATGTCGCCGAGGATGATCTCATAGGAAGTATGGGAAAGGAAAGAAGGTAGTTGAAATTATCAACTCCGAATGCAGAGTCCTAAGATAATTTCATCGAAGGAAAAGCAGATGCAATTCTTTGATTCTTCAAAGGTCAGAAGATGTTCTAACTGTGGAGAGCCGCACAGTGGTGATTGCAAGCGAAGATCTAATCGGTGTTATTACAGTAATGTAGAGGGTCACTATGGTAAAGAGTGCCCTGTAAGGAAGAGTTCCAAGGAGTTACAAGTAGCTCTAAGGCAAGGACGAGTCAACATTCTGGATTTTTAGGCAGTTACAACTGCTGACAAGTTACTGAGGGGTATGGAATCAGTTTTCAATAACTCCTTCAGTATATTATTCGATTCGGATGCAACCCATTGTTTTATAGCACAAGCATGTGTAGATCGGTTGGGATTAGCAATGTCTCCGCTATCCGAGCCGATAACTATTTTAACTGCTGCTAAGGGTCGTGTCCAGACATAATCTTTGTATAGGATTGTCTACTTGTCATAGGAGGCAGAGATTTCCTTGTAGAATTTATTGTTTGCCTATGAGAAGTGTGGACACCATTTTGGGTAGGAATTGGATGACTGCAAATCATGTTGCAATCGACTGTGTTAATCAATTATCAGTTCCTCTTCAGAATCAGTTGAATTGTCTAGGACAAATTCTGAAGCGGTTACCTAGTTCACCTTAGACGGTCAATCTTCATTCCAAGGTGCGGAAGCACATGTTAGTACGTTATCTGCATCCACAGAAACTAGTTTAGATTTGGCGAACATTCAGGTTGTGAATGACTTTCTGGATGTTTTCTCGATGAAGTTTCTTCCGTACATCCAGAGCGAGAGGTAGAGTTTTCTATAGAATTGATTCCGGTACAGGATCAATATCTACTGTTTCTTATTGAAGGTTTCTTTAGAGTTAAAGGAAATGGAGTCTCAACTTGAAGAGTCGATGTTAAAGAAATTCTTTCGACCGAGTGCTTCTCCAAGGAGTGCTCTGGTGTGGTTAGTCGAAAGGAAAAATGGTAGCATGAGATTGTGCAATGATTATCGACAACTCAACAAGTGACGATCAAGAATAAATATCCCTTACAAAGGATAGACGATTTGCTTGAGCAATTTGAGGTGCTGCAGTGTTTTCTAAAATTGATCTGAGGTCAGGTTATCATCAAATAAAAGTTAGAGCCTTAGATATTCCGAAGACAGCTTTCCATACTAGGTATGGACATTATGTATTTGTAGTGGTGCCCTTCGGTTTGACTAATGCTCCGGCGGTATTCATGGATTACCTGAACTGAGTTTTTCCTCAATTACCTAGATCAATTTGTGGTCGTTTTCATTGATGGTATCTCGATGTGCTCGAAAACCATTGAGGAGCATGTCCAACATCTCCGCATTGTTCTGAGCGTACTCCGAGAGGAGAAATTGTATGCCAAGCCGCCGAAGAGTGATTTCTGGATGTCAGAGGTAAAGTCTTTGGGACATGTGATTTCCCAAGTCGGGAGTTTCTGTAGATCCCAGTAAGGTGGAAGCTGTATTGAACTGGGAACGACCAACATTAGTCACAAAGATCAGAAGTTTCTTGAGTCTAGCTGGTTACTGTAGGAGATTTGTTCAAGGGTTCTCACAGTTAGTTTTCCACTTACTCGGTTAACTCGTAAAGGTCATCCGTTTACGTGGGATGCCGATTGTGAAGAATGTTTTCTAGAGTCGAAGATTTTGACTTCTGTTCCAATCCTGATTCTTCCGGATCTGTCATTAGAATTTTAAATTTTCGATGACGATTCAGGGAAGGGTTTAGGATGTATTCTAATGCAAAATCAACCAGTGGTAGCTTATGCTTCCAGACAAGTAAGGTCTCATGAGAAGAGTTATCCGACTCATGATTATGAGTTGGCAGCTATTGTGTATGCACTGAAGATTTGGAGACGTTACCTGTATGGGTCTCGTTTCGATGTCTTTAGTGATCGCAATAGTTTAAAGGTACCGGTTTGATCAGAGAGGGCTGAATAGCAGGTAGAGAAGTGTGTTGAATTTCTGGACGATTATAAATTAGTGTTAATGTAGCATTCATGAGAGGCTAGTGTTGTAACTGATGCACTGAGTAGGAAGTCCATCCACATGGCTGAGCTTATTGATGCATGAGATGGAATTATCGGAGTCTTTCAGAGACTTAAATCTGAATTCAAGATCAAGGAGAATCCGGTTAGTGTTGAGCCAAATGAGGATCTCTAGTTCCCTAAGGGATTCTATACGCTTAGCATAGGAAGTTGATGTGAAGCTACAATCACAAAAGGTATTTCCAGATTTTACCATAGATAGTGATGGAGTCAGTTGTTTCAACGGTAGAATCTGTGCGGCCGATGATGAGAACAATAAAAGGCAAGTGTTAGAGGAAGCACACCGAAGTTTATATTCTGTTCCAGGGTGTACAGAATATAAAGCAGATGTATTAGTTTGTTAACCTCTCCTTTGTGAAGGTTAACAACGAGATAGTATTATGAGATTCCGTTTGACAAGTCGAACGTGAATGCGAATATGTCAATGAGGTAACTGCTGACTGTTTTTACGTTGCGAATAACCATCAAAGGATTAATTGATGGATCTGCTTATAAGTGACAGAAATTTCCGAAGTGAAGCTTGACGTGCGGTGTAATAGTTTTGAAAAATCGTTTTTGTGAAAACCCGCATGCTAAAGTTAATTTTGGGAACGAATCAAGAGGCTAATAGAATATGATTGAGGAGGAAAAATCCTTGGAGGATTACTTAGGTTGAGGGGAAGCTCTCAACGCTATTGACTAATTCGGAAAGGAGCTCTGAGTCCTGTTTGATAGTTGTTTTGAGAACAACTGATGCGATTTTCGTTACTTTCGAATTTATTCGATGTCCCCACGGTTTATTTCTACGTTTAAGATAAACGTTTCTGGTAAATCCTCATTTCATCTTCTTTTGAAAAGTGTTATCTCGAAATCTTGGTGGCGAGTCCAGAAGTTTCACAAGTGACTTTTCGTCACATTGTCGGTGTGTACGAGAATTGTTATGGATTTTAGAAGATTTGTTGAGAACGTGTTTATACCCTTCGAAGAGATTGTGTTTGTTTTTACCTTTACCAGGAGTACCAGTTTGTGGATCTCGCTTTCAATATATATTTCTATCAAGCGTCTTGTATTAGACCCTTTGATTTAGATTAGTCAAAGTTAGGGAGTAAACGAGGATAATTGGAATGAAGCTTCGAAAGTGTTTTCAAACGCGGTGTCAAGCCTATGTAGGCGAATGATGAGTTTCTCGTGTAGATGCGTGACCAGAGAGTTCGTATCAAGGTGGTAGTGGATCATACTTGGAGATCGATGTGCCAACTTGGGAAGAGTTCCTACGCTCATTTCGTTAGTTCGAGATTGTTTTCCAGCAACTTAAGACCTTTCCGAGAATGTCGATTCTCGGTTAGTCGGATAAAAGACTCGACGAAATTTTGAGGACAAAATTCTTTTAAGTTGGGGAGAATGTAACATCCGCAAAATAATTAATGGAATTATTTGGATGTTAACCCAATTAAACTAATTTAGTACTCGACTGGTAAATTTATTGAGTGCGAAAATTATTTATTGGTTCTCATCGGATCGTTAACCGGATAATATGGATCAAGGAAGTTTCGGAATCGAAATTGGAGATTTAGATCGATATGGTAATTGGATCACGTTACCACTTATATATTAATAAATATATATATGTATGCGTATGTGTGAGTGAGAAGAAAAAGAAAGAATTAAAAAGAAAGAAAGAAAAGAGAGAAGGAAGCGTGAGAAACAGAGAAGAAAAGAGAGAAAAGGAGAGAAAAGAGAAAGAAAGGGTGAGGAGGAAGAAGAAGAAAAAGGGAAGGGTTCGGTTCATCAAAACGACTTCCTTCCAACACGAAAAATGCTCAGCGTTACTTCCTCTTCGATTTGGTACCAAGATCTTCATCATCAACCCTCTCTCTCTCACTTTGCCATTTTCGAACTTGAGAGGGAAAATCGGAGTTTCGATGGTTGTAACTCAAGGGAAAGCTAAGGACGATGTTTAGGAGCGAGCACGAGGTGGATTACTCGAGTATTGAAGGTCGATTGGGTGATTTGGAGTTGAAAATCAAAGATTGGGGTTATGGATGAATAGTAGCTTTTGGAGGTTAGGGATGATGAATAGTGTCCGTGGAGGATTTTGGGGAATTTGGTATTTCGGTCAAAAAGAGGTTTCGCGATCGACTGGAAAGCTTTGGAAGGAGATTGGATGTCGCCGGAGCGGGGAATGTTCGTGTGGCTACTCGGTGAATTCGGCTCGATCGTGGTTCACGCTTCAAGGGTGAGTTTTACTCACGTTTAGGTTTTTAAATTAATTAACTTAAATTGTGAAATGTGTTTCGGTTTTGATTCGTTATCGAAAACGTATTTTTGTATGAAAATCGCGTTTTATGTCCAATCGGTCTTTGGATTTATTGAGGATGATTATTATTGTTTGTATATATTTTGGACTGTTTTTATGTTGGGACTGGACTGGAACAGGTATCGGAATTGGTCGGAACGACGAAAAATGCGAAAACGGGATAAAATACAATGCTGTCAAAAGCGCACGACCCGTGTGTCTCAGGCGCACGGATCGTGCGGATCTTTCTGTTTCTGTTTTCAAAAATGCATTACAGGGCGCACGACCCGTGCGCTGTGTTCTGTCCAAATTTTCCAAACTTGCCCGAAACAATCCCGATCGATTCCAATCCTCTTCTAATCCTTTCCTAACCCTTCTACAATGATATTAGGCTTATAATGCCGTGATTTTGGGTATGTTTCAAAAGGGTTTTATAAAATACTTTTGAAGTTGAAATTGTTTTGAAAAACCGACTAATAGTACACGTGTGCGGATACGTTTTATTAATAATGAAGCGGACTATGAGTCCTACGTGGTGTGGTATTATGTTCGTCTAAACCGGTCTACGATTCACGATATATATATTATATCGACTATAGTGAACGGTCAAATGTAGATGGACTGAATGTTCATTGAGTATAGGTGAACTAACAGGTTATCGAGTGTAGATATATTTATTATATCGAGTTGGGTGACGACCCATGTTGACATACTAGGCGGGGCAGTCATGATCCCTTATCCTAGGCCCTGTGCCATTAGGGAAAGTACTATTGGTAAGGGGGTTCACCGGGTTTCAGCGTTCGCGCAGGCGGTGTTATGTTAAAAAGTTGTTGTACGATACACCGGGGTTAGCGTTCGCGCAGTCGGTGTCGTACTGAGTCATGACATGTACACCGGAGTTTAGCGTTCGCGCAGGCGGTGTCATGTTAAAGGTTTGTTGTGCGATATACCGGGGTTAGCGTTCGCGCAGTCGGTATCGTACTGGATTATAACACGCTCACCGGGTTTTAGCGTTCGCGCAGGCGGTGTCGTGTAATTTAAAAGGAATTCATAATTGAACCGAGAGTGTAGATAGGGGTCTCGGTAGAACTCACTGAGATTGTATCTCACTGTTTAAATGTTGTGGTTTTACAGATAAACAGGGAAAGTGGAGATCCAAGAGGCACAAGTAGGTGGTACTCGGATGGTTGCTGAAGACTTAGCTTTTATGCTTAAGTTATGTTTTCCCTTGTTAATTATGTATCACGACATTATGGCTTTAGCTGTTGTGAAAGTTATGTATTTTATTTTCCGCTTTCTTGTGCGATATTGAACACTGTATTTCACTGATGGTTTATGGTCTTATTTATGTTTAAGACTGTCTTGTTGTTATTCAGTGAAAATTTTATAGTGGTGTTCAGTATTTAAACAGGAAATATATCTCTGATGATTTAGGTTTGGTACACTTGGGTATTTTTACTTGATAAAAATACCGGGGTGTTACACAAAAAATCAGATGAAGTTGTTCGCTGAATGGATACTTCATATTGGTGACGGTATGCAAACATCAAACGAGAGTGGTGAGATTGAAGTTGATATTCCAGAAGATATATTGATACAGAATGAAGACAATCCTCTAGGTTCTTTGGTTGATTTTGCATACCCAGATTTGGTAAGATCAATGGTATGTGGGCGTTTTTTTGAGGAACGTTGCATATTGGCACCGACACTTGATGCCGTACAGCATGTTAACGAATATGTGCTTTCTTTGATTCCCGGTGATGTGAAAGAGTATAGTAGTTCTGATTCTGTATGCCAGTCTGATGAAAATTCTGAATGAGGTAAAATGTTTTGGTTTACCTAATCACAAACTACATCTCAAAGTGGGTTTTCCTATTATACTAATGAGAAATATTGATCAAGGAGCTGGATTATGTAACGGGACAAGGCTACTGGTAAACACACTTGGAAACAATGTCATCGGTGCTACCGTATTAACCGGGACTAATATTGGATTGAAGATATGCATCCCAAGAATGAATTTGGTACCCTCTGATCCTGGCCTTCCGTTCAAATTTCAGAGAAGGCAATTCCCGGTCGCTTTATGTTTTGCTATGACAATTAACAAGAGCCAAGGCCAATCACTCTCACATGTAGGGCTGTATCTTTCTAAACCAGTTTTCACACATGGACAGTTATACGTGGCTATTTCAAGAGTGAAGACAAGGAATGGTTTGAAAATGTTGATCCTCAACGATGATGAAAAGGTTTGCAAGTCTACAAGAAATGTAGTCTATCATGAGGTTTTTGATAATCTTTAGTGCTTTCATAGAGCATACATGTTTTTGCAAGACCGAGTGTTTTAAGTCTTCGATATTTAACATTAGATTAAATTTAGCACATTTTATTTATCATGATTCATTTTAGCCCATGACTTCTCCGTAAGTGTTAAAATTTAGTCCATACAATATATATATATATATATATTCAGTCCCTGTACGTTGTAAAAAAGGGCTAATTTGAATCACTAATATAATTGGTCTGTTCTAAATTGAAAATTTTTAAATGTCAAAGACTACAATGAACGCAATAGAAATTTCATAAACTAAATATTGAATTACCAAAATTTTTAAAGTAGGTTTCCAAAAAATTAAATAATTTTGAATAATTTAAATGACCTAACATAAGACGTCTCCTTCGTTTTTGTTATTCTTTTTCATAACTTTATAAATTTAGAGAACAAGTTTATAATATCCTATAGTGGTTCTACAGTATCATACTTTTTTTATAACTAATATACTCTGGAACATTGCTCCCCGTGCATCGCACGGGTTTCATACTAGTATACAATAAAGAAGCATTATCAATTGCTTTATTTCTACTATTTTTCTTTTTAAGTTGTGACCTTCTACACTTCTACTATCAAATGCTTTCCAAAACTATCCCAAGATTCGCGCCAAGCATTATTTCGTTCTTTAAGTAAAAAATTAGCTTCAATACCCGTGCGATGCACGGGGATCACTAATACTTATGAATCTTTACAACAAATACGATCACTCGACATTGACATATGTATCTTGAAGTGGGCATGTGAAGTATAGGACAAGTACTGAATCATCCTACAGACAATTGTTCAATAAACCCTAAGTGTAGTGATGCAAACCCCTAGGTCCTAGCTTTGGCGGTCTCTGCTAATTTAGGTGTAATTACCTGGCCCCGTAGTAAATGTGATCGTGGTGAGATCACTACCAGAAAAGCGGACTTTAGCCACGGTTAGATAGGTACGGTTAATTTGACCGTGGTTAACATAATAAAGGATCATCTTGTTAGCTACGGGTTCACCGTGGCAAAACCACCAATGCGTGTTAGCTACTGTTTAACCGTGGCAAACACACCGGTACCTATTAGCCACCATTCCACCGTGGCTAAACCACCAGGAAATTCTAAGTGAAAATTTTATTCTCCCTCTAAATTTTATTCGCCCTTCTGTTTTCCCTCAGTTTCGTTTTCCCTTCGTTTTCATTCTTCGCTCCACCAACTCAGAATCGCTCCTTTCAATCTCAGAATCGTTCCTTTCAATCTCAGCTCAGTTTCGTTTTCCCTCAGTTTTCTGTTTCGTTTTCCCTCAGTTTCGTTTCCATCTCAGAATCGCTCCTTTCAATCTCTCAATCTCAGAATCGCTCCTTTCGTTCTTCCCTCAGTTTCGTTTCCATCTGAAACTATTCGCTCCTTTCAATCTCAGAATCGCTCCACGGTCAATCGCTCCTTTCAATCTCTCAATCGCTCCACGGTCATTCGCTCCTTTCATCGGTTCCTTTCAATCGCTCCACCGTGACTTTCATCGGTTCCTTTCAATCTCTCAAACCGATTTCCTTTCAATCGCTCCAAATTTCATCCAGGTGAGATTCTCTCAAACCGATTTTCCCCTCAGTCCGATTTTCTCCCTCTAACCTAGGGTTTTGTAACATCCGCAAAATAATTAGTAGGAATTATTAGGGTGTTAACCCAATTAAATTAATTTAGTACTTGACTGGTAAATTTACTGAGTGCTAAAATTATTTATTGGTTGTCATCGGATCATTAACAGGATAATACGGATCAAGGAAGTTTCGGAATCGAAATAGGAGATTTCGATCAATATGGTAATTTGACCGCGTTACAGCTTATATATTAAATAAATATATATATGTATACGTGTGTGCATGTGAGAGGAGAAGAAAAGAAATTAAATGAAAGAAAGAAGAAAGAAAGAAGAGAGGAAGCGAGAGTTACAGAAAGAAGAGAAGAGAGAAAAGAAGAGAATGGCGTGAGGGAGAAGAGAAGAGGGAGAGAGAAGACTTCACCGAAACGACTTCCTTCCAACACGAAAAATGTTCGGCGTTCCTTCCTCTTCGTTTTGGTACCAATTTCATGACGATCAACTCACTCTCTCTCACTTGGCCATTTTCGTGTTTTGGAGGTTTTGTGGGAGATCCGATTTTGGGTTGGTTTTGAAGGTTTAAGTTCGATTAGGAACGAACCCAAGGTGGATTGCTCGAGTATTAAAGTTCGATTGGATGATTGGGAGCTAGTTGGGTGAGTTAGGTTGGAGAAATCACATATTGGGGTTATGTGTGAATAGTGTCATGGAGGTTAGAGGAGGAAGATGATGAATAGTATCCGTGGAGAATTTCGGGGAATTCGGTATTTCGGTCAACAAGAGGTTTCGCGATCGAGTGGAAAGCTTTGGAAGCGGATTGGAGGTCGCCGGAGCGGGGAATGTTCGTGTGGCTACTCGGTGAATTCGGCTCGATCGTGGTTCACGCTTCAAGGGTGAGTTCTACTCACGTTTAGGATTTTTGTTTTCGAATTAATTGATTAATCGTTTTATCGCTTTCACTGGTCTGGAATATTACTTGATATTGTCTGTTTCGGGTTAGGAATCGATCGGGGCGAGTCTCGAGTTGTGTCGTGTTGAAACAGAATTTTTGGTGATTTGATTTCGAAAGATTTTGACTTAAAAACCGTTAATGGGAAAATATGTCGTTTTTGATAAAAACCGTTTTGATTGAGACATTGATTGATTTGAATGATTGTGTGATATTGGTTGAATCTGTTTTTCTGTTTGTCTGGACTGTTTTCAATCGGAACGAGAATCGGAATTAAGCGGAATTGCGGTTTTCGCGCGAAACCGCCAAATTCTGCACTTGACAGACCCCCTTACTGTCAGTCCACGCACCACTTGCGCGCCGCGCGCCACTCGCGCGCCACTTGACAGAACCTACTGTCAGCTCGCGCGCCACTTGCGCGCCACGCGCCACTCGCGCGCCACTTTGCAGATTTTCAACAGTTTTTCACTGATTTTGTTTTCGCGATATCTTTTGATTCCGGAACCCGATTGAGGTGTTCTAAAATGCGTTGGAAAGCTTATTCAGAGGCCTAACTGAATATTCTATTTTTAAGGTAAAATGAACTGTTTTTGAAGTTGAAATTGTTTCGAAAAGCCGAACAATAGTACACGTGTGCGAATATGTTTTATTAATAATAAAACGGTCTATGATTCACGATATATAAATTATATCGAATATAGGAGTTAGCCCAAATGCGGGTGGATATATATATATATACTAGATCGAGTTTGGGTGACGACCCATGAGGTTGACATACTAGGCGGGGAAGTCATGATCCCTTACCCTAGGCCCGTATGCCATTAGGGAAAGTACTATTGGTAAGGGGGTTCACCGGGATTACCAAAGCTGGGGTCGGTGTTATGTCACAGTTATAAAACAGTTCACCGGGATTACCAAAGCTGGGGTCGGTGCTGTAAAAAAGTTATGAAGCGGGTTACCGGGATTACCAAAGCTGGGGCCGGTACCGTGTTAAAGTTATAAAGAATGGTCACCGGGATTACCAAAGCTGGGGTCGGTGTCATTCTAAAGATATCAATAGTATGGGTACCGGGATTACCAAAGCTGGGGCTGGTATCATACTATGTTGACTAGTACGAGTCACCGGGATTACCAAAGCTGGGGTCGGTGTTGTGCTAAATTAAAAGAATGTAGTTTATAAAGTAAACTACGAATGTATAAAAATTTATAATGGGACCGAGAGTGTTAGTAGGGGTCTCGGTAGAACTCACTGAGATTGTATCTCACAGTTTATATGTTGTTGTTTTACAGAGAAACAGGGAAAGTGGAGATCCAAGAGGCGCGAGTAGGTCGTACTTGGATGGTTGCTGAAGACTTAGCTTTATGCTTAAGTTTATATTTCCTTTTGTTGTCTTCGTACTACAACTCTATGTATCGGTATTATAATTTTATTCCGCTTTCTTGTATGATATTGAGCACTATAGTTTGCTGAAGATTATGGTCTGAGAACCTGTTCGGTCTTATTTGTATTTAAGACTGTTTTGGTTGTTATTCAGCGAGAACTATATTGCATTGTTCAGTATCTATGCAAGAATTTTATATCTCTGATGATTTAGGGATGGTGCACTTGGGTATTTTTACATGTTAAAAATACCGGGGTGTTACAGTTGGTATCAGAGCAGTTCGACCTAGTCGGACTTAGCTTAGGGTTGAGTCGATTCCTTGTTAGTCCTGGTTGTAATTACACTTGTGATGCTAAGAGACATTGAGCCTGATCAACTTAATACTTAGTGCATCATAAGCGGAATTATGGTAGGATGACCAAGATGCAATCCTCGACCAAGACCGGAGTCTCCAACCGGTGCATCCTCAGGAAAGGTGACATGACGGTGGAAGAATACACCGCTAAGTTCGAGAAGTTGTCTCAGTGTTACCGAATGGTAAGGTACAATCAGCCTATGTCGCCGAGGATGATCTCATAGGAAGTATGGGAAAGGAAAGAAGGTAGTTGAAATTATCAACTCCGAATGCAAAGTCCTAAGATAATTTCATCGGAGGAAAAGCAGATGCAATTCTTTGATTCTTCAAAGGTCAGAAGATGTTCTAACTGTGGAAAGTCTCACAGTGGTGATTGCAAGCGAAGATCTAATCGGTGCTATTATTGTAATGTAGAGGGTCTCTATGGTAAGGAGTGCCCTGTAAGGAAGAGTTCCAAGGAGTTACAAGCAGCTCTAAGGCAATGACAAGTCAACGCTCTGAATGCTTAGACGGTTACGAACGCTGACGGTATACTTAGAAGGATGGGAGTCCTATTCAATAACTCAATCAGTATATTATATGGTTCGGGTGCAACCTATTGCTGTATATCCCGATCGCGTGTGAATCGGTTGGGATTAACCTTATCTCCGCTACCCGAGCCGATAACCATTTTAACTGCTGCTAAGGGTCGTGTCCAGACCTAATCTTTGTATAGAATTGTCTACTTGTCATAGGAGGCAGAAATTTCGTTGTAAAAATTTATTGTTTGCCTATGAGAAGTGTGGACACCATTTTGGGTATGAATTGGATGACTGCAAGTCATGTTGCAATCGATTGTGTTAATCAGCTATCAACTTCGCTTCAGAATCAGTTGAATTGTCAAGGACAAATTTTGAAGCGGTTACCTAGTTCACCTTAGACGGACAATCTTCATTCCAAGATGCGGAAGCACATGTTAGTATGTTATCTGCATCCACTGAAACTAGTTTAGATTTGGCGAACATTCAGGTTGTGAATGACTTTCTGGATGTTTTCACGATGAAGTTTCTTCTGAACCTCCTGACCGAAAATGTAACATCCCGATAAATTCTAACATATAGAATCACCGAAATGCACTAGATGGCATACATCAGAGTAACTTCCTGTTATTGAAATATTGAACACATCTAAAACTTTCGATAATACATATCAAATGGTTCTCTGAACCTCATACACTTCCTGTAAATGCTTAAGTTCCAATACTTAAGACTTGTACATAAATCCTGGTGTTCAATACTCAAAACATAAAGTAGCGGAAACGATTTTACAACTTAAACAATGAAAGTTATACAATCGGAACATAGAAACAATAAACGGGACAAAGGCCCAAAACATGAAACTAGGTCTTCAATGACTCCACGAGTCACATCAGCTAACCGTGCTCTATCGCCTTTGCCTTTCCCTGTTTCTCTGTAAAAACCACAAATATGAAGGGTGAGATAAACATTATCTCAGTGAGTCCTATCGAGACCCCTTACAACTCTAGCGGTTCATTATGCCTTGTTTTGAACTCGTGGTCCTAAAAAGCAACCACGTGGAAATACATTTTCGTTCCTGTAACCTTCATGCTCATGGCCCTCCTAAGCGACACATGAAGCATGCAATCTTTGTTCCATGTTTTTAGCATAACACCTCAGTCTACCTATTTTATAGGCATCTCTTGACCTTTTGGTGAACCCATCCCGCTATTTCTAGCAGGGGAAACATTCTTGAGTCTAGGTTTTGGGGCTCATGACTTCCCCTCCCCTAGTATGCTAACCTCTTAGGGTCGTCACCCTTTTTCCTCTTGTATTTATTATACATTTTCAGTCTGTGTACCCGCAATGGGCTGTTAGTCATTTCAGTCAAGTACCATGTACCATATCAGTCAATTACAGTGTATAATATCAGTCATATACAGTGTATTATTATCAGTCAAATACAGTGTGTTATCATCATTCTTGACATATGCACTCTCGCGTTCTCTAAGTGCGGTTTTCCATTTTATTCATAACACACAAACTTTCTATCGAACATGCTCAATCTCATATCATGGTTACCTTTTCATTATTGTGGGACCTTGGGGAATGGATTAGAAGAGGATTGGAATCATTTGGAATGGATAAAAAGGTACTTTGAAATTGTAGGTCAGAGAGTCTCACACGACCCGTGCGTGTAGGCGCACGACCCGTGCGTGGTTGAACAGTTTGTAGAAAATTTCCAGAACGATACGCACGACCCGAGCGACTAGGCGCACGATCCGTGCGTGTTTAAAAATTCATTTCATGCAGCATTAGATGGGGGCGCACGACCCGTGCTCATAGGCACACGATCCGTGCGTCTCTATCTGTTTTCCAGAAAATAGGTTTTTCATGAGTAAATTCCATTCCGTTCAGATTCCAATTTCGTTCCGATCGATATCCCAACATAACAGTTATTATTCCAGACCAGCGAAAGCGATTAAACAGTCAAACAATATATATCATAAATCGTCAATCCAATCAATTCGAGTAATTATGCGACTTACGGTTTTTCGATAAAAACGTTTTCGTTAAGTTTTCACAAAGCGGATTTTCCATAGTATCACTTCAGAAAATAACATGACTCGATAACAAAACGTCCCTAAGCGAGTATAGAACTCACCGATTTGACGACCTCGCGAGAAATCACGTCCTCACGAACCGTAACCTCTCGAACAATCCCCGTAATCACGTACTTGCACCGAACTCGTCCGATTCTCGAAACTGAACTTCGGAACAGCAACCAATCACAATTCCAGCTACTGAACTTCCTCCTTTACTACGGAGTTGGCGTCTCTCGAACTTTGGCGATTCGATCCGAAATTTGAGGAACCAACACTTCCAATTTCGCATCCGTTTTCCAGAATCAGTGAGCAGTTATGTAACACGCGTATCTTGGTCAAATCGTGGCCAAAACCCTTCAAACCAGTGCCCATTCTGTAGATAATTTTATCTACTTTCTGATGGTCAAAGGTTCATACGCATGCATCCAGTAACTTGGGAGATACACCCGAAGCAAGGTGACTGGTCCAGGACAGTACTCGATTCTGAATCCGAAACTTGGGAACATGATATCTCCTTCATTTCTCCATGAAATCATACGGTTCTTGTGCCCAAAATGAAGATCTTTGTGTCTAGTTTCCAGAGGGACAAGAATCGCGATCATCGGAGCAGTGTACAGAGAGATATCGGTCAAACACTGAAGGGTCCCCAAACTGCTTTTACCCAGAATTTGTGTTGCACTTGCAACTTCAATCTCAACTTCAAAGTTCCACTCCATCAACTACCCAAAATGAATCCCAATCTCTTCTAGCTTCAGAACCTTCCTCAAAGGTGCTCCAATCCATTATGTTGTTGTCCTAGCACCTGAATATTGCTCTAGGCCCATCATGCAAGTTCTTAAACCTTGAATCCACTCCTAAACTAGACATGCAAAGCTTCCAAGTAGGCATCATGGACCAAAAACGAAAATGAAGAATCTGAGCTTGGGATGGGTTGCTGGTTCAGAAACTTGTATCAATGGGAAGAGCAAAGAAAATGGTGAAGAATGGTGGTCAAAGATCAAGCATGCATCAAGGGGTGTGGAAGATCCCCTTGCTTCTTCCTCCTCTAGCTCTCTCACCCTTTCCTCTCTAATCTCTCTCTAGGATTCAGTTTCTGGAAATGATGGTGATGAAGGTGTTTTTATTTTGGTTCAGCTGGGGGTTTCTCATTTAAATGGGTGAAATGACCATAGTGCCCCTATGTCCAAATTTGGCTTAAACTTCCTTAATTTCTTCTTAAGTCAATTTTAATCCAACAATACTTATACAATAATCACATATTGCATATAGTTATGTTCTGTGGAGGATGGTTTAGCCGAAACTCATTAATGTGTGGAAAAGACGAAAATACCCCTGTGCTCCTATTTGCTTAAAATCCCAATTAACTCACCATATCATAATTAATCAATAATGCTTAATTAATCATCTTGACCTCTTGCTAATTTAAATTATTTAAATTAGCGAAATTGGGGATGTTACAGAAAGGTAGAATTCTCAATAGAATTGGTTCCTGGAACGGGATCGATATCTGTTGTTCCTTATTGAATGTTCCTTAGAATTAAAGGAAATGGAGTCTCAACTTGAAGAGTCGATATTAAAGAAATTCATTCGACCGAGTGCTTCTCTAAGGAGTGCTCTGGTGTGGTTAGTCAAGAAGAAAGATGGTAGCATGAGATTGTGCATTGATTATCGACAACTCAACAAGGTGATGATCAAGAATAAATATCCCTTACCAAGGATAGACGATTTGCTTGAGCAATTTGAGGTGCTGCAGTGTTTTCTACAATTGTTCTGAGGTCAGGATATCATCAAATAAAAGTTAGAGCCTTAGATATTCCGAAGACAGCTTTCCGTACGAGGTATGGACATTACGAATTCGTAGTGATGTCCTTCGGTGTGACTAATACTCCAGCGGTATTTGTGGATACATGAACAGAGTTTTTCCACACGTACCTAGATCAATTTGTAGTCGTTTTCATTGATGGTATCTTGATGTGCTCGAAGACCATTGAGGAGCATGTCCAACATCTCCGCATTGTTCTGAAAGTACTCCGAGAAAATAAGTTGTACTTGGAACCTTCGAAGTGTGATTTATGGGTGTCAGAGGTAAAGTCTTTGGGACATGTGATTTCCCAAGTCGGGAGTTTCTGTAGATCCCAGTAAGAAGGAAGCGATGTTTCCGGGAAGGGTTTAGGAGGTGTTCTTGTGCAGAATCAACAAGAGATAGCTTATGCATTCAGGAAATTGAAAGCTTATAAGGAGAATTATCCGACTCAAGATTTTGGAGTTGGCAGCTATCGTGTATGCACCGAAGATTTGGAGACATTACCTGTATGGGTCTCGTTTCGAAATCTTTAGTGATCACGAGAGTTTAAAGTATCTATTTGATCAGAAAGAATAGAATAACAGGCAAAGAAGGTGGGTAGAATTTCTGAAGGATTATGACTTCAAATTGAAGTATCATCCGGGAAAGGCTAATGTTGTAGCTGAAGCACTAAGTAGGAAATCCATCCACATAGCAGAGTTGATGCTGCAAGAAATGGAATTGTTAGAGTCTTTTAGATCTAAGTTGGAGTACATCCATAAGTTTCCACTTTGGTGGCGAAGTATTAGTTTGTTAACCTCTCCTTGGTGAAGGTTAACAATGAGATTGTCTTACGAGATTCCATTTGACGAGTCGAACATGAAAACGAATATGAAAGTGAGGTGGCTGTTGACTGTTTTTCACATTGCGAATAAGCACCAGAGGATTAATGATGGATCTACTGCAAGGAACTGGAATTTCCAAAGTGGAGTTTGGCGTGCGGTATGGTAGTTTTGAAAAATCGTTTTGTGAAAACCCGCATGCTAAAGTAAATTTTGGGAACGAATCAAGAGGCTAATGAAATCTGATTTAGGAAAATCTTAGAAGGATTACTTAGGTTGAGGGGAAGCTCTCAATGCTATTGATTAATTCGAAAAAGGATCAGGTGCGTCGTTGGTGAAAACCTCGTGAAGAGGTTGCAATATAATAAAAAGGAGCTCGGAGATCTGTTTTTATAGTTGTCTTGAGAACAACTGAGGTAATTTGCAATACGTTCAAATTTATTTGATGTCCTCGCGATTTATTTCTACGTTAAGATGAACGTTTCTGGTAAATCCTCATTTCGTCTTCTTTCGAGAAGTGTTATCTCGAAATAAAGGGGGCGAGTCAAAAAGTTTTACAAGTGATTTTTTCGTCACATTGTCGGTGTATACGGGAACTGTTATGGATTTTGGAAGATTTGTTGAGAACGTGTTTACACCCTTCGAGGAAATCGTGTTTGTTTTTAACTCTACCGAGGAGTACCGGTTTGTGGATCTCATTTTCAATGTATATTTCTATCAAGCGTCTTGTATTAGACCCTTTGATTTAGATTAATCAAAGTTGGGGAGTAAACGAGGGTAATTGGAATGAAGCTTCAGAAGTGTTTTCAAACGCGGTGCCAAGCCTATGTAGGCGAATGATGAGTTTCTCGTATAGATTCGTAACGAGAAAGTTCATATCAAGGTAGTAGTGGATCATACTTGAAGATTGACGTGCCAACTTCGTGAAGATTTCTACACATTTCGTTAATTCAAAAATGTTTTCCAGCAAATTTGGACCTTTCTGAGAATATCTGTTCTCGGTTAGTCAATCGTAAGACTTGACGAAATTTTGAGGACAAAATTCTTTTAAGTTGGGGAGAATGTAACATCCGCAAAATAATTAGTAGGAATTATTAGGGTGTTAACCCAATTAAATTAATTTAGTACTTGACTGGTAAATTTACTGAGTGCTAAAATTATTTATTGATTGTCATCGGATCATTAACCGGATAATACGGATCAAGGAAGTTTCGGAATCGAAATAGGAGATTTCGATCAATATGGTAATTTGACCGCGTTACAGCTTATATATTAAATAAATATATATATGTATACGTGTGTGCATGTGAGAGGAGAAGAAAAGAAATTAAATGAAAGAAAGAAGAAAGAAAGAAGAGAGGAAGCGAGAGTTACAGAAAGAAGAGAAGAGAGAAAAGAAGAGAATGGCGTGAGGGAGAAGAGAAGAGGAAGAGAGAAGACTTCACCGAAACGACTTCCTTCCAACACGAAAAATGTTCGGCGTTCCTTCCTCTTCGTTTTGGTACCAATTTCATGACGATCAACTCACTCTCTCTCACTTGGCCATTTTCGTGTTTTGGAGGTTTTGTGGGAGATCCGATTTTGGGTTGGTTTTGAAGGTTTAAGTTCGATTAGGAACGAACCCAAGGTGGATTGCTCGAGTATTAAAGTTCGATTGGATGATTGGGAGCTAGTTGGGTGAGTTAGGTTGGAGAAATCACATATTGGGATTATGTGTGAATAGTGTCATGGAGGTTAGAGGAGGAAGATGATGAATAGTATCCGTGGAGAATTTCGGGGAATTCGGTATTTCGGTCAACAAGAGGTTTTGCGATCGAGTGGAAAGCTTTGGAAGCGGATTGGAGGTCGCCGGAGCGGGGAATGTTCGTGTGGCTACTCGGTGAATTCGGTTCGATCGTGGTTCACGCTTCAAGGGTGAGTTCTACTCACGTTTAGGATTTTTGTTTTCGAATTAATTGATTAATCGTTTTATCGCTTTCACTGGTCTGGAATATTACTTGATATTGTCTGTTTCGGGTTAGGAATCGATCGGGGCGAGTCTCGAGTTGTGTCGTGTTGAAACAGAATTTTTGGTGATTTGATTTCGAAAGATTTTGACTTAAAAACCGTTAATGGGAAAATATGTCGTTTTTGATAAAAACCTTTTTGATTGAGACATTGATTGATTTGAATGATTGTGTGATATTGGTTGAATCTGTTTTTCTGTTTGTCTGGACTGTTTTCAATCGGAACGAGAATCGGAATTAAGCGGAATCGCGGTTTTCGCGCGAAACCGCCAAATTCTGCACTTGACAGACACCCTTACTGTCAGTCCACGCGCCACTTGCGCGCCGCGCGCCACTCGCGCGCCACTTGACAGAACCTACTGTCAGCTCGCGCGCCACTTGCGCGCCACGCGCCACTCGCGCGCCACTTTGCAGATTTTTCAACAGTTTTTCACTGATTTTGTTTTCGCGATATCTTTTGATTCCGGAACCCGATTGAGGTGTTCTAAAATGCGTTGGAAAGCTTATTCAGAGGCCTAACTGAATATTCTATTTTTAAGGTAAAATGAACTGTTTTTGAAGTTGAAATTGTTTCGAAAAGCCGAACAATAGTACACGTGTGCGAATATGTTTTATTAATAATAAAACGGTCTATGATTCACGATATATAAATTATATCGAATATAGGAGTTAGCCCAAATGCGGGTGGATATATATATATACTAGATCGAGTTTGGGTGACGACCCATGAGGTTGACATACTAGGCGGGGAAGTCACGATCCCTTACCCTAGGCCCGTATGCCATTAGGGAAAGTACTATTGGTAAGGGGGTTCACCGGGATTACCAAAGCTGGGGTCGGTGTTATGTCACAGTTATAAAACAGTTCACCGGGATTACCAAAGCTGGGGTCGGTGCTGTAATAAAGTTATGAAGCGGGTTACCGGGATTACCAAAGCTGGGGCCGGTACCGTGTTAAAGTTATAAAGAATGGTCACCGGGATTACCAAAGCTGGGGTCGGTGTCATTCTAAAGATATCAATAGTATGGTTACCGGGATTACCAAAGCTGGGGCTGGTATCATACTATGTTGACTAGTACGAGTCACCGGGATTACCAAAGCTGGGGTCGGTGTTGTGCTAAATTAAAAGAATGTAGTTTATAAAGTAAACTACGAATGTATAAAAATTTATAATGGGACCGAGAGTGTTAGTAGGGGTCTCGGTAGAACTCACTGAGATTGTATCTCACAGTTTATATGTTGTTGTTTTACAGAGAAACAGGGAAAGTGGAGATCCAAGAGGCGCGAGTAGGTCGTACTTGGATGGTTGCTGAAGACTTAGCTTTATGCTTAAGTTTATATTTCCTTTTGTTGTCTTCGTACTACAACTCTATGTATCGGTATTATAATTTTATTCCGCTTTCTTGTATGATATTGAGCACTATAGTTTGCTGAAGATTATGGTCTGAGAACCTGTTCGGTCTTATTTGTATTTAAGACTGTTTTTGTTGTTATTCAGCGAGAACTATATTGCATTGTTCAGTATCTATGCAGGAATTTTATATCTCTGATGATTTAGGGATGGTGCACTTGGGTATTTTTACATGTTAAAAATACCGGGGTGTTACAGGTTTTCTTTATCATTGTCTTCTCCCTTTTCTCTACAGGTGAGAACTCAGCGGAGAGGAGAAGAGCATCAATAATGTGGTTGAGGTTGCTGCCATGGTTTTCTCTAACGTAGGGTTTTCTCTAAACTTTGATTGAGGTAGGTTGATGCCATTGATTTCTTGCTTTTCTTTCTTTTCTCTATCACTGTCTTTTGATTTTGCCATTCCTTGTAGCCTGATTGATTTTCTTTATGCGTATTGGCGATTCTCATATAAGAGGGGATCTTTAGTTTTATTTTTTTCTTGATTTTGGAGTGAAATCTGTTTTCTCTATTAGCGATTCTGTTTTCTCTACTGTATGCACTTCTAATGTATTTTTTTCTTGAAAATTTTTCTGTCAATGGAATGGGGGTGGGATATAGCATCTGTCATAGGCTATGTCATAGCATTTAATCTTATTGAGTGTGTTAGTATAAGTGTGTATTAGCTACTGTGTGTGCAAATGTGGCAAGTTTGATATTTGGTCAATTTGATGCATCTTTGAATCTCTGTAGTCAATAGCGGTCGTAGCGGCCGCTATAGCGACATAGCGTTGCGTAGCAGTCCCTAGGTGCTACTCAATTTGCCGTTGTGTTGCAGTTTTGAGTAGCATATACGTAGGATATGCATCCAATTATGCAGCACCAGGGGAATTGAAACTTTCAAGCTTCTTCTAGCTTAAACTCTGACATTTAGCAAATCATATATACTCGATCTAGGAGCCTATATTCCAGAAATCATTTATACTCTAGCTTAGTTTACTCAAGAAATATCCGTTATCATTTATTTACATTCATGTACACCTTGAGAACTATATATGCTTCTGCCACATGAATATTATGTGGATACCTTGTGTTGCAGGTAAACTAATATTGCAGGATGTGTTTTGATGATGAAAAAGCCAAAGGTAAAATTGACGGTCAAAGTCAAATAAAAGTGACTAAACGTCAAAATCAATCCAAGACAAACAAGCCAAGAATTGAAGATTCAAGTTTAAGGGTAGTCCTTAAATATAAGGGTAGTCCTTAGGGTTTGGGTGTGTCTTAGGAAAAAGTGTAAGCTCTTTCAAAGGTCAGCTCGTATCTCAAAGTCTCACACACTCACAAAGTTTTTTAAAGTTGCATGCATACTTACGTAAACATTCTTATCACCTTTTAAAATAACAAAATCGATTTCCTCATGCATAAACAAATATCAAAATCGATTTTCAGGTAAATTAGAAAAGGTAGAATCGATTGTCAGGTCATGTACTTTCAGTACATAAATCGATTTCTGAGCCAAACAATTTTTAAGGGAAGAATCGATTCCCAATCTTTTGCACATAACTGAGAATCGATTCCCACTTGTCTCAGGCAAGCTGAAAATCGATTCATACATATTTTCACTAAGTACTATAGAATCGATTCCTAGCTTTCCATGGTACTCAAGAATCGATTTCCCATATTTTCCAAACAAAGATAAATCGATTCCTCACCTAAATAAATCGATTCCTAGATCAAATACATTTCAACAAAGAATCGATTCCTACACTATTTTCAACGTAAAAATAATTTCCTCATAGCCTATAAATAGGCAGTGCTTCACGATTCATTTTAAAACAACACACAACACAACCCATCTGCACGAATCAGAAAACTTTTGAGAAAACTCTTCACACTTTTACTTTTGCTCGTCACGCACCGTTGGTCTGTCTGAGCTGATCTGTTGCTAAGAGTTAGTTGGGGTTGCATTCTTCAAGTTGTAATATCTGCCTACATTAGAGGTATTTCTGCATTTACAATTGTTTATTATTTAATTGTTGCGTTCTGTTCTAGGGAGTGGGGTATCTCTCTAGGGTAGCTGTTTGTACTAGGAAGTGGGGTATCTTTCTGGGGCAGCTGACTGTAACAGGGGTGGGGTATCTCTTGTTATTGTATTGTTAGATTTGAGGGCTCTCCATAGGTGGGGTATCCTAGGAGGAGAGTGCCTGAGTCTGTAAAGGTTTTCCAAGGCACCTGTAAGCCTTGTTGTTTTGGTTAGTGGAAAATCTCACAAGGGTGTGAGGATTGGACGTAGGTCACTAGGAGGTGACCGAACCAGGATAAATCTCTGCGTGCTTTACCGCTTTCCTGCTTTACTGTTATACCGCTTTACTGCTTTATATTCTAATTCCTTCGCTTCCACTTAACCTGTGCGAAAATTGATCTAAGTCATTGAAAAGGGGAAAAACGCTTTTGAAAGATCTGAAAAGTTTTTAAATCTCAATTCACCCCCCCTCTTGAGACTGAAGCCACTTGGTAACAAGTGGTATCAGAGCTAGACTCTTGTATAAAGGGCCTAGCAGCTTCAAGAGAAATGGCTTCAGGTTGGTCTACGCAAGAGGGTGCTTCTCTTACCCGTCCTCCGGGATTCAATGGGAAAGATTATGCATATTGGAAAGAAAGAATGAGAATCTTTATTGAAGGGGTAGACTTAGATGTTTGGGATGCTGTGGAAAAAGGACCCTATGTCCCCACACACATAGTAGATGGTATTCTTACAATTAAAAGTAGAAATGAATGGTCTGATGATGAGAAAAGAAAAGTACAACATAATTTACGTGCCAAAAATATTATTACTTCTGCTTTAAGTCCTGATGAATTTTTTCGAGTTTCAAACTGTAAATCTGCCCAAGAAATGTTGGATAATCTCCAAGTTAATAATGAGGGTACAAATGAAGTGAAAAGGGCAAGAACAAATACTCTTATCAGAGAGTACGAACTATTTAGAATGAATACAGGTGAAACAATACCAGAAATGCAGAGAAGGTTCACTCACATAGTGAATCAGTTAAGCTTGTTGGGAAAGTCATTTCCTGCAGAGGATCTAATCAACAAAGTTCTGAGATGTCTGAATAGAGAATGGCAACCCAAGGTTACTGCTATAGCTGAATCAAGAAATTTAGCTACTATGACTCTGGCTACTCTGTTCGGTAAACTTCAAGAGCATGAACTAGAACTCACCCGTCTAGCTGAGTACGAAAATACAGATAAGAAAAAGAAAAGCTTGGCTCTAAAAGCATCTAGTTCTAGTCGGTTTGATGATAGTGACAACTCAGATGATGAAATTGATGAAAGTGAAGAGAATATGGCTCTTATGGTTCGGAAGTTCAAAAGGTTCATGAAAGGCAACAACTATCCAAAGAAGAAC
Organism: Astragalus membranaceus; assembly: GCA_039519185.1. NCBI lineage: Eukaryota > Viridiplantae > Streptophyta > Magnoliopsida > Fabales > Fabaceae > Astragalus > Astragalus membranaceus. The sequence goes on from CM076851.1 coordinate 54,174,647, forward strand.
TTCAAATCAAAAAGGTTCTCCAGCAAAGAAAGTACATCCGGTCCTCCTACTTGTTATGAATGCGGGAAACCCGGGCACATGAAAATGGAATGTCCTAATCTACAGAAAAAGGACTCCAAATCTGAAAAGAAGGCATTCAGGGATAACAAAGGAAGAAAAGCCTACATTGCATGGGAAGACAACTGCATGGATTCATCAGATGAATCAGAGGATGAAGAAGCTCAAGTTGCATTAATGGCTGATCATGAAAGCGAGAATGAAAACGAGGTAATCTCTAACCCTGACTCTTTACAAAATGCATATGATGATTTATATGAAGCTTTCACTGAACTGCATGATGATTCTATGAAATTAGCTAAGGCATTAAGTAAATCAAAGAAAACCATTGCTAATCTTCAAGATGAAGTTAATGTTTTAACTAAAGAAAAATTAGAACTTAGGAAAGAAAATGATAAACTTGTCCATTTCAAAGAAAAGTATGCATGTGATAAATGTATAGAACATGAAAAGAAAATCAATGAGCTTGAATGTACAATAGACAAAATGTCCAAATTGCATCCTAGGATTCAGAGAAATAATTTTGTGAAAAGCAAGATGCATCATAGACCTAAGCTTTCCACTAAACCTTATATTAGATGTTACTATTGTGATAAACCTGGACATACAGCTTCTGTTTGCAGGGCAAGAGGTAAGCAAACTATGAAAAAGGTATGGGTTCCCAAAAGGATCATACCAAACACTAACCCACAAGGACCCAAAGAGATTTGGGTACCTAAAACCTTGTTTTGAACCAATGCAGGTATGCTTCAAGGTACGGGGGTCAGATTGGTACCTTGACAGCGGATGCTCAAAGCACATGACTGGAGATATTACAAAGTTCCTAACTCTTACCCCCAGATCAAGCGGTCATGTGACTTATGGTGACAATAACAGAGGAAGAATCCTTGGTGAAGGTAAAGTTGGTAAAGATTTATCTACTGCTATTGATAATGTGCTCTATGTTGAAGGTCTTAAACATAATTTATTAAGCATTAGCCAACTTTGTGATAAAGGAAATAGGGTAATATTTGACTCAGGTTCATGCATCATTGAGGATAAGCAAAGTAAACAAGTTAGAATGATAGGAAATAGAGTAGAAAACATATACATGATGAGTTTAGATAGTGTTTCATCACATAATGCATGTTGCCTCATTAGTAAGGAAGAAAACTCTTGGTTATGGCACCGTAGGACAGCTCATATTCATATGAATCATCTTAACAAGCTAGTCTCTAAGGATCTAGTTAGTGGTTTGCCTAATATCAAGTTTGAAAAAGATAAATTGTGTGATGCATGCCAAAAGGGTAAACAGGTAAAATTGTCCTTTAAATCAAAGAATATTGTGTCTACTAACAAACCTTTGCAGCTATTACACATGGATCTATTTGGTCCCTCAAGGGCAAAAAGTTATGGTGGAAATTACTATGCTCTAGTTATAGTAGATAATTATTCAAGGTATACCTGGACTCTCTTTCTGGCAAATAAGAGCGAAGCTTTTGGAGCATTCAAAAGGCTTGCTCGCAGCATTCAAAATGAGAAAGAATTGAAGATTGTCTCAATTCGATCTGATCACGGTGGAGAATTTGAAAATGAAAAATTCGAAATCCTATGTGAAGAACTTGGTATAAATCACAATTTCTCAGCACCTAGAACTCCTCAACAAAATGGAGTTGTTGAAAGGAAAAATCGATCATTGGAGGAACTTGCCAGAACAATGCTAAATGATCATGACATCCCAAAATACTTTTGGGCGGATGCTGTAAGTACTGCTTGTTATGTTATGAATAGAGTTTTGATTAGGCCTATTCTAAAGAAAACCCCCTATGAACTTTACAAGGGGAGAAAACCAAATATTTCACACCTTCACACTTTTGGTTGCAAATGTTTTGTATTGAATAATGGAAAAGACAACCTAGGTAAATTCGATGCTAAAGCTGATGAAGGAATTTTTCTTGGTTACTCTTTATCTAGCAAGGCCTTTAGAATTTTTAATAAAAGAAATAAGGTAATTGAGGAATCTGTACATGTTACATTTGATGAAACTAACCCCAAAAGGCTGGGAAAGGTTATTGATGATATTGCAGATGAACCTGAAGAGCTACAAATAGGTGAGAAGAAGAAAGATAAAGAAGAAGAAACAAAAACCACCTCTCAAGAGAAATCAGAAGAAGGATCAAGCAGTGAACTTCCCAAGGAATGGAGAATCCCAAGGGATCACTCGCTTGAAAATGTCATAGGTGATGTAACTAAAGGGGTAACTACTCGTAACTTTCTTCGAAATGCATGTAATCATATGGCTTTCGTATCTCAAATTGAACCTAGAAATATAGATGAAGCCGTAGTTGATGAACATTGGACTATTGCTATGCAAGAAGAGTTAAATCAGTTTGAAAGAAACGAAGTGTGGGATCTAGTTCCTAGACCTGATAAACATCAGATAATAGGCACAAAATGGGTGTTTAAAAACAAGCTAGACGAATCAGGTATAATAATTAGGAACAAAGCTAGACTAGTTGCTAAAGGTTATAATCAAGAAGAAGGAATAGACTATGATGAAACATATGCTCCTGTAGCTAGATTAGAAGCTATTCGCATGCTACTTGCTTTTGCATCAATCTTGGATTTTAAATTGTATCAAATGGATGTTAAGAGCGCTTTCTTAAATGGTTTTATCCAAGAAGAAGTATATGTTGAACAACCTCCTGGTTTTGAAAATTTCGAAAAACCAGACCATGTTTTTAAACTCAAAAAGGCTCTATATGGTCTGAAACAAGCTCCCAGAGCTTGGTATGAAAGATTGAGCAAATTCCTACTCAATCATGATTTTCAAAGAGGAAAAGTGGACACTACACTTTTTATAAAAAGGTCAAAAGATGACATCTTACTCGTGCAAATTTATGTGGATGATATTATTTTCGGTGCTACTAATGAGTTGCTTTGCAAAGAATTTTCAAGTATTATGCAGAATGAATTTGAAATGTCAATGATGGGAGAACTCAACTTCTTCCTTGGGCTTCAAATAAAACAAACAAACAACGGCATCTTCATATCTCAATCAAAGTACTGCAAAGAACTACTCAAAAGATTCGAAATGGACAAAGCAAAAGAAATGTCCACACCAATGAGCACCTCATGCTACTTAGACAAAGATGAAGAAGGTAAACCGGTAGAACTAAGCAAATATCGAGGTATGATTGGCTCTCTTCTCTACTTAACTGCTAGTAGACCGGACATCATGTTTAGTGTTTGCATGTGTGCTAGGTATCAAGCAAATCCAAAAGAGTCACATTTAGTAGCTGTCAAAAGAATAATGAGATATCTGGTAGGGACTCAAAATGTTGGTCTATGGTACCCAAAAAGCGCCACATGTAGCCTTATTGGATATTCAGATTCTGACTTTGCAGGATGTAAGTTGGATAGAAAAAGCACTAGTGGAACATGTCACATACTAGGTAGTGCATTAGTCTCATGGCACAGTAAGAAACAAGTCAGTGTCGCACTGTCAACTGCTGAAGCAGAATATGTTGCAGCAGGGAGTTGTTGTGCACAAATCCTCTGGATGAAGCAACAACTTCTTGACTATGGTATAGATCTAGATCATATCCCTATAAAATGCGACAATACCAGCGCTATCAATCTTACAAAGAACCCCGTCCAACACTCTAGGACCAAGCATATAGAGATAAGACACCATTTTCTTAGAGATCATGTCCAAAAAGGGGATTGTGTAATCGAATTTGTGGAATCGGCAAAACAGCTGGCGGATATTTTTACAAAACCTTTACAAAAAGAAAACTTCTTCTTCATTCGAAGAGAACTTGGAATCATTGATTCCTCTTCATGCTGTTAGATTCGCATCTTTATTACATGTTGCCCTCTTTGATCATGACAAAAAGGGGGAGAAGAATAGAGCTTAATATTTAGAATAAAGTTTTAATATTCAGCATGCATTTGCTGTCACTTGCATACAGTCAACAAAACAGGGGGAGCATCATGATAAGGGGAGTATCATATACATTATCTGTTTAAACTAACCTCCCACCTTGAGATGAGTTAATGTTTTGTCATCATAAAAAAGGGGGAGAATGTGGATACCTTGTGTTGCAGGTAAACTAATATTGCAGGATGTGTTTTGATGATGAAAAAGCCAAAGGTAAAATTGATGGTCAAAGTCAAATAAAAGTGACTAAACGTCAAAATCAATCCAAGACAAACAAGCCAAGAATTGAAGATTCAAGTTTAAGGGTAGTCTTTAAATATAAGGGTAGTCCTTAGGGTTTGGGTGTGTCTTAGGAAAAAGTGTAAGCTCTTTCAAAGGTCAGCTCGTATCTCAAAGTCTCACACACTCACAAAGTTTTTTAAAGTTGCATGCATACTTACGTAAACATTCTTATCACCTTTTAAAATAACAAAATCGATTTCCTCATGCATAAACAAATATCAAAATCGATTTTCAGGTAAATTAGAAAAGGTAGAATCGATTGTCAGGTCATGTACTTTCAGTACATAAATCGATTTCTGAGCCAAACAATTTTTAAGGGAAGAATCGATTCCCAATCTTTTGCACATAACTGAGAATCGATTCCCACTTGTCTCAGGCAAGCTGAAAATCGATTCATACATATTTTCACTAAGTATAGAATCGATTCCTAGCTTTCCATGGTACTCAAGAATCGATTTCCCATATTTTCCAAACAAAGATAAATCGATTCCTCACCTAAATAAATCGATTCCTAGATCAAATACATTTCAACAAAGAATCGATTCCTACACTATTTTCAACGTAAAAATAATTTCCTCATAGCCTATAAATAGGCAGTGCTTCACGATTCATTTTAAAACAACACACAACACAACCCATCTGCACGAATCAGAAAACTTTTGAGAAAACTCTTCACGCTTTTACTTTTGCTCGTCACGCACTGTTGGTCTGTCTGAGCTGATCTGTTGCTAAGAGTTAGTTGGGGTTGCATTCTTCAAGTTGTAATATCTGCCTACATTAGAGGTATTTCTGCATTTACAATTGTTTATTATTTAATTGTTGTGTTCTGTTCTAGGGAGTGGGGTATCTCTCTAGGGTAGCTGTTTGTACTAGGAAGTGGGGTATCTTTCTGGGGCAGCTGACTGTAACAGGGGTGGGGTATCTCTTGTTATTGTATTGTTAGATTTGAGGGCTCTCCATAGGTGGGGTATCCTAGGAGGAGAGTGCCTGAGTCTGTAAAGGTTTTCCAAGGCACCTGTAAGCCTTGTTGTTTTGGTTAGTGGAAAATCTCACAAGGGTGTGAGGACTGGACGTAGGTCACTAGGAGGTGACCGAACCAGGATAAATCTCTGCGTGCTTTACCGCTTTCCTGCTTTATTGTTATACCGCTTTACTGCTTTATATTCTAATTCCTTCGCTTCCACTTAACCTGCGCGAAAATTGATCTAAGTCATTGAAAAGGGGAAAAATGCTTTTGAAAGATCTGAAAAGTTTTTAAATCTCAATTCACCCCCCCTCTTGAGACTGAAGCCACTTGGTAACATATTAAAAGGAAACAAAACATAACTTCTAATGCCAAAACTCCAACTACTACCTTAATCTCTATAATAGCCAGCTGCCCTGTGAGGAATGGAATTTGAAAGAAGCATACACTTGTGCAGCAAGCTGGTGGATTGTTTAACTGTATGTAATATTAGTTGAATAACAAAGACATATCTGTACAAAACTGAAATATGTAATTCACCAGTGAAAAAGAAATCATCAAAGAAATCTGACATTTTCAATTGCAGAATCGACAAATCAGAACATTAGAATGAAGTTGAAAACTGTACTACTATCAGTTAAAAAGATTAGTAAGATGGCAGTTAAACATAACTTTCTTTTCTAGTTATTCTTCCTTATAGTTTCTTTCCCTTCTAAGTAATTTGAGTATACTGCACAATCAAATGGAAATAAACGAAAGCAATGAAAGGAATCTACCTCTCTTTACTTGTCATTGACATCAAACCTAACATTAACTTGTCCCCTGCTGGTATTTGAGTTATGCAGCAAAAATAAGTTCAATCACTACCAACTCACAGACCAAAATACACCTTAAAAAGAAAATATCATACATTATATACTTAAACTTACTGTCTGAAACTAGAAAGAGGATTTTGCATCAACATTTGGGACACTGCAAAGTATGTCTAGCATTGCATTATTAAAACTAAAGTCTCTGTTTTCAAAGCATGAAATATAGACAAATCAAGCACTTGGACATAACAAAAAAAAGTTCATATCTAATCTAAATAGAAACTATACTGCTAAGCATTGGGAAATTAATTCTGCTAACCAAATATTAAAATTCTCTCACTAATAATATACTGCAGAAGCATATTATTAGTGAGAGAATTTTAATATCTTTGTTTGATATGGGGATTAGTTTGGTGAAGAGTCAAATAATTTATCTCTTATAGTATACTTAATGGCACATGCGGTTTTTATTAAGTAGTGTACTTGTATGAGCATTAAGGTGATATGTTTGTAGCATTCATATTTGCAGAAACTGCATCGGCATCCATCAGCTACTTGGTTCTCATGTGTATGATTTAGAGGGTTCATTTTAGCATTGAGATACTGTCTAAGGGTGTATGATTTAGAGGGTTCATTTTAGCATTGATATGCAATTGTGCTTTTAGTCAAATATATACACTACTTAATTACACAAACTTGGAAACATAATTACCCTACTTTGAAAGCTGTGACTAAGATGACCAATAAAGGTACTGCATCTGCTATAGTGGTTAACATTTGGATAAAATAATTCAGCGTTATTTTTTTTGCTAATATATAGGATAAGATTTCAGAGAGCTTATCTAAAGACCAAGAACGTGTAGCAACAAAAGGTGTTCCATCAAAGATTAATGCTTATCCCGATGACGCCATTGGAAAACTATGTGGAGCTGAACACTCAGGTCGAGTGCGTGTTTTAGGTCCAGGTGTCTCTCCAACTTATGTTTTTGCAAACCGTCGGCATTTCACTGAAATTATCCAAGTTGGTATCTCAAGCCAAATGAATGTCGAGAACTTAAAGAAGCAAGTAGTAAATTTGGAAGAAAAACTAACAGGATATGAAGAAACAAAGGAACAACTTATAGAAACTACGGAGCAGCTTACACAAACCACCGAGAAGCTTGGACAAGCAACAAATAAGTTGACAAAACTTGAGAGGTTCTTGGAACATAAATTTGGAGAACATATAGGTTCATCTTAGTTATTGTTATTTAGAGTATGTATGAGAACAGCTAGTTACTTATTTGTTGTTGGCCGTTTTTGGTTTCATATTTCATGTTAAGGCTATTATTATTTTTGAAATGGATGGTACGTAGACTTAGACTTTTATCATTAGTAATCAATATATTTGGACTGTTTATCTTCTCACTGTCTATGTGTACCATGAAATTTGAATGCTATCAGGTGACTATCAGGTAAAAATGAATTTTAGTATCAGGTAAAAATGAATTTAAAAAATAATAATAATTTAGGTTAGCTACGGTTAAACCGTAGTTACATATTGAAAAAAATAATTTAGGTTAGCTACGGTTAAACCGTAGTTACATATTGACCAAGATGCCGCGAATTTCTCGCGCCAAGATAGACACGGTTTGACCGTGGCTAACATAGGCGTGTTACAAAACCAAATGGATGATTTAGCCACTGCATAACCGTAGCTAAAGAAATGTCTCCACGGTTGCTTTTCGCGTGGCTACCGAGGAAAAAGACCGTGGCTAAAATTTGGCGACGCCACGTCCTTTCACGGTTACAAAGACCGTGGCTAAGTATTTTCGCCACGGTGTTTCGGCCTGTTGGCTACGGTTTTGACCGTGGCTAATCACCGTGTTTTTTGTAGTGGATCTTCGCTATTAATGATGTCATTGCGTTTTAGGCATGTTGTAGAATAGATGTCGGTTCGGTATCGACATCCTCTTTGGAGATAAGGGCTCTGCTCCTAGGAGATCCACTCAAGGTAGCGCTCGGAACTCGATTCCAAAAGAATGAAAGTATTATTAAAAAAAATAAGCAATTCTTAAAAAAAATTAACGATAATGAAACGAACGTGATTAAGTAAACATTAACATGTTATTAATGTTTGCTTGTAGTAAATCATATCGTTTTGAAGAATTCGTTGTGCGGGTGCAAGATTTAATGTTTGTCTACCAAATATTAAATAATATCGGTGTTGTATAATATGAGTTTATTTGGAGACTTTTTTAAGACAATATTCAGTCAGTAGTTTTTGTCGTTTATTTTGATTTTTTAATAAAGATAATTTACATAATATTCAATCATTACTCTTCAAGTTTTACTAAAAAAAACTTTTGCATTGGCTACACCAATTGCTAAGTAGTTGTGGTCATTAACTTCGTGAGTTTAAGTCAAGAAAAATGTGATTTTACAAAAATAAAGAAAAAATCTGTAAATATAAATTAATATTTTTCAACTTATGACCCAAATAGGACCATAAATAACAAATTTAAAAAATACATAGAGATTTTAAGGGAAAAAAACAAAACAATAACTAACTAAGATTTTTTTTTCTGATTCGGACTATTGGTAGCTACCAACATATTGTCCAAAGCTTTCAACGAAAGACTAATTTGTACTCGTGCTTAAGATAAATATCATTTTAAAAAATAAAGAGGAAATGTATAAATATAATATAAATTATTATAGTGAAAAAAAGATGGACTAAAATCATGACCCAAATGGGACAATAAATGATAAATTTTAAAAACAAAGATTTTAGAAAGAAAAAAAATTAACCACGATATTTTTTCTGGTTCGAACTATTGCCGGCTACCCATAGAGTTTCCTAATGCTTTCACCGAAAGATTAATATCTACTCGTGTTTAAGAGCAAATTTTGAACCAACCAACACTAAGTTTATCCACTACGGAAATCAAACTCGAAGCATCGAGTCGACTCTATATGTTTAAAGATAGCTAATACCACTGAGCCAACGGTATTAATTAAACTAATAAAAAAGAATAAAAAACAAAATGAAAAAGTAAAAAACATAAAATATAAAATAAGTGAAAACAAAATAAAAATAAACAAAGCAAAAAAAAAAAATAAAAACAAAGAGGGAGGGGAAAGCGTTCTCTTTATATATAGGATGTTGACCTTCTAATTCAACAGAATTCAAATTTGAATGGAAATAATCCGTAAAAAAATATTGAATGGGAATCTAACTCCTCATTAATACCATCATGCATTCTATTATAGCATTGTTGTTCGTTACGAGAGATTTTTGTAAAAAAATGAAGAATGCATAAAAATAGGGTATTTGACTGGTCAACAATTTGCTAACAATACATGGAAGAGTGGGTAGTTACAATTTGTGAGTGTTTTTTATTTTTTGGGTAAACCCGGGTATCCACCGCATGGACAGCAGTGACTAATCCCTTCCTCATTGGAGGAGCCTCGAAGGGCAGGAGAGCTGACCCAGAGTTTTAATGCTGCTCCGTGAACAATGCGGGGATCGAAACCCACTTTGAGTGTTTTCTATGCTGTCACATAATATTATTTTCTTTCTTGCAAAAATCTCTGGTAACATCTATCAATTTCCATTCCATTAATGCCAACATCATCATTACCGTCAACTTTATCCAAAAAAATACATTGATGTCAACTGCATTTCCCTCCGGCTGATTTATTATTATATTTTTTTACAAAAATTATTATTATTATTACTTTTTTAAAAATGGGGAAAAAGGAAATTTTATTACTCAAAGTAGCAATAAAGGCCATTTTGCAACTGTATCGGAGGGAATTTGAACTTAACAAGTTGAGAATAACTATTACTATTATGCGTAACAAATGCTTACTATACTGGGACTTTGTTTAAAAGATTAATTGCTTACCTTTCAAAGACTTTGACTTAAGCTTATCTCGTCAAAAAAAAAGGACTTACACCTTATGATACTAAAAAAAGTTTTTTTGTTGTTGTATTCAATTTTTTTATTCTATACAAATTTAAGAGTGTATAAAGACTCGTCACACAGATTTATCATCTCTTATTTTTATAATACAAACCTTGGCTAGTTTTATTTTATCTTATCTTATTAAAATATAAACCATGGCTAGTCTCCGGTGGGCCATTCCCACTGGTTTTGGTGCCAAGCCCCACCCCCACCCCACCCCCTCTTTTTTTTCTTTCTTTTTTTAATCCCTCTTCTCTTCCCCCTTTTTAATCCCACATCCCTTTTGTTTCAAAAAAAAATCCCACATCCCTTTTTTTTTTCATACTTTTATCTAAAGCGCGATGTTAGGCAGCGTGTTTTGAGATACTTTAGAGTCCGAAAAAATAATTAATTGTTCAAATACGCAAAGTGTGTTTCTCAGTAACCGGTTTGTTGAAATAAAATAGTAATTTCGTAATAAAGTACTTAAAGTGCAATGCTTAGCTGTTCAAATACGCAAAATTGTTTCTCAAGTTCGGTGAATAAAAATAATTTCATAACAAACTATGTAAAGTACGATGTTAAGTAGTGTGGTTTCGGATGCTTTTGTGTTTGCAAAAAAAAAAAATGAACTACTTAAATATGCAAAACTTGTGCCTCAATAACCGTGTATTTTGGAGTATTTTAGTATTCGAAAAAAAAAAACTTAACTGTTAAAATACTCAAAATTCATTCATCAATAACCGATTTGGTAAAAAAAAAAATAATTTCGTGACAAATATATAAAGTGCGATTTTAAGCAGCGTGTTTTGAAATACTTTAGCATTCAAATGATCAACAAATAAGACTTTTTCGTATTGCAATTTTAAAAACAAATTTTAACAAGACAGAACTTCCGCATTAACTGGCGTTGTTGCCCCGTGCAATGTACGGGTGCATGTGCTAGTTGACTTAAAGCTTATCACGTCAAAAAAAAGGACTTACGGCTTATGATACTAAAAAAAGGACTTACAGCTTATGATTCTATAGTTTACATATATAGTATACCAAGACACATAAGTAATAATGAGACTAATGTTTTTTATCCATGCTTCCCTGATTTCATTTCACATTTCTAAAAAAAATTAAGACAAGTGACATCTTTTTTCCTATTTTTTTTTATAAGAAAGTGTTAGTAGGGGTGAGAGAATGTTGGTTTCCAGGGTTTGAACCCTGTACCTCCTTCTTGGAACTCTTTCATGTCCATTAGCTCGCCAACTGAGCTATTTTCATCAACCAAATAAAAAAACAATTCATTCGTTTTCTCACAATACAAACTTAAGATTGAATTAAGATTGAATACGTAGATATCATTGTAAGAACAATTCGAGAAACAAAAGTCATTGAGAATCAAATTCTCTCAAAAAGAAATATTCTTCAGATCTTTCCATCAACATTCACTCATTTATTGCAACATTTTATTCAAGAAACACAAGCTATAAAGCCGATAATTATTTAGACATGGGCCTTGATTTAATTAGGCTTCTGTCAGAAAACTTAATATGCTAACAATAATTCGACTGACCTGAACGACAACATCAGCATATTTTGGGAGTAAAGAGGTATCATGAATAGGAGGGATACCTGGTGAATCCCCTTGAAGACATTCATTAACCGCACCTATGATACCAGATGCTTTACCATACGCTTCAGTGTAATCTTTCTCCTTCAAATATTTTTGAATATCATCAATCTTACCAATGACACCAGTCTCATCAGTAAAATGATATAAACAAGTCTCATAGTAGTATTCTGCCGTTTCATTACCACGGCTCTGTGCAATTAGCTTCTTAGTAAGATTGATGGTGTTGGTCGTGTTTTCACGGGCCACATTATTGGTATACTCTGCAAGGCTAACGAGATCCCTGCTTGCACCCGACTTTGAGTTGAGAATGGTTGAACAAAATGAAGGATTTGTAACTTTCTTACAAATGGTTTCCACATCTATAACTTTGATTGCATTGGAAGATGCAACGTAGAAAAGTAAAACTACCACAAGAGAAGAGAATGTGGTCATTCTATCTTCTTTTCCCAATTTTCTCCTCCAACGAAATGATTATTGATATGTTTTGATTTCACTCCTTATTAGCCACCGTATATATAGTTCACAATCAATCTTAAAATAGAGTATAAAATATTAATATCAACATTATTAGCCATTGTATATATAGTTCACTCCTTATTAGCCATTGTATATATATATATAGTTCACTCCTTATTTGCCATTAATTTTATTGAAATCAGAAAAACTAATTAAGTTCTTAATAATGAATTGGATTTTTCTTACTGAAATAATAAATTGTATTATTTACTATTATTTGATTATTTGTATAGATATAGCAAGAACTTTTCTTTTTATTATTAATAGAACAGATTTGGTATTGATTCAATTTGACACTAATTATGGAAATAAAAGTAAATTGTTGACTTGTATCATAAAATAAGTAAATTGTTGGCTTGTACAAAAAGAAAGTAAATTGTTGACTAAAAAAACAGGATATTACAATTTTAAAATTCAAGCATACTTCTTACGGTAATTTATTCGTATTTGATCCAAAATTAGTGTGTGTTTTTTTTTCGATAAGCAAAATTTCATTCAAAGAGCACTGGGAGTGCTCAAACCTAACCAACAATGGTTACAAATTGTTTAGAACTTGTAGTGGATTAGACCACCATGATGAAATAGATACAAATGAATGGAAATTTAATCTATAAACACTCCAACTCCAAGATAAGCTCTTGATGCGGATTACCGTGGAGTCAACATTTGCGAGGCTCTTTAAAAATGGCCCCGCTCCTAGCGAGCCAAATGCTCCAGCAAGTTGTTAGCCATAACATATGTTTCGTACGCTTTGATTTTTTCCCTTTGCACAAAGTTGCACATCAAAGGAATAACTCCTCCAGAGGCTTGGACAAGTCTAGATCAACGCCAAACCAAGCCCTGACTCCTTCCCAAACTGAAGTTGCGAAAGGACAATTGAGAAACAGATGAGCTCTTGTCTCGGCTTCTTGGTGACATATGGGGCAGCGGGCATCGAGATCGGAGTTAATGACATTCCTCCTAAGCAATTGCATGTGAACCGGTAGTGAATCCAACAAAAGACGCCAACCAAACACTATTACCTTCGATGGAACAATACTTTTCGACAAGGATGCCGAAATTACCTGTTGACCCGAAAGGGGTTGTTGCTGAATGGGCGCGGAATTCAGCTCCAAATAGAAGGATTTAACCGAAAAAGATTTTGAGGAATCGTGCGGCCAAATCCACCAGTCCTTCTTTCCTCTATTCGGCGCAATGCGTAACACAATACTGTACAAAATCCCTCCTTCAGCTGCAGTCACAGGATCTCTAAAATGCTGCCAATCATCATTCCACCGCCAATAATCGCCAGTCCAACTACCCAGTTCAGCCACAGTTTTAAGTTGCCGACCACAAGCTTCAAAGAGTATAGGGAATACCTTGAAGAAGGGCTCAGTGCCTAACCATTGGTCCTTCCAAAAATTATTGAGACTGCCATCCCCCAATCCTCTTCTTAATTATGCCCCACGCGAATCTTCTTTGCTCCTCCACCTTAGAATCCGATAACAACAAATCCCTCCACCAGATTGATCCAATGTTTCGCATTGAGTGACCCCCCATTGAGGCATGGACAAATGAGTTAGCAAAATCGCCATACCTGTGAGATAATAAGTGACTCCAACAAGCGTTATTCTCCGTCAAAGATCTCCATTTCCATTTGGAAAGAAGTGCGATGTTGAATGCTTTGAGATTTTTGATCCCTAACCCGCCATCCTTTTTTGATTTGCACACAGTGTCCCAAGCCACCCAATACATTTCGTTCTCCCCTTTCTTGATCCCCCATAAGAAATCTCTTTGGATTTTTACCATTTTCTTGATTACAATCTTTGGCGCTTTGTAGAAAGACATCATGTATACCGGGATCCTATTCCAAACAGAATTAATTAAAGTTACCCGGCCTCCTATAGAGAGATAGCACCCCTTCCACGTTTCCAGCCTTTTGCGCAAGGTCCCAATTATCGGGCTCCAAGTTGACTCCCTTCGGGGGTTGGCGCCAATAGGAATCCCCAAGAACTTGAATGGGACGGTTTCCGATCTACAATAGAGGAATGCACTTGCTCTCTCCAAGAAACCATCCGGGATGTTAATACCGATAAGCTTACTCTTGAGGAAGTTAACCTTCAAGCCCGACACCAATTCAAACGACCTCAAGATAGATTTTATGCTCCAAATATTATCCCAAGTAGCCTTACCCAACAACATAGTGTCGTCCGCGAATTGCAAAATAGACAAATGCAATTCGTCATTCAAAGCAAAACCTTAAAAAATACCTATATCCACTGCTTGACGCATAAGAGCCGTCAAACCTTCAGCTGCAATAAGGAACAGAAATGGGGATAAAGGGTCGCCTTGCCTTAGACCCCGGTGTACCTTTGACTAGTACCGTTGACTAGTACCGACATAGAGCTAGTGTAGATACATGATTTCATCCAAGAGATCCAACGGGAAGGGAAACCCATTCTACGAAGCATGTAGATAAGAAAATCCCACGAAATAGAATCGTAGGCTTTTTCAAAGTCAACTTTACACAATAAGCATTCTTCCTTGCTACGTTTGGCGTAGTCCACCACCTCATTAACCACGACCACTCCATCTAGAATTTGACGCCCCCCAATGAAGGCTGGTTGTTGAGGCGCTATGATGCTAGGCAACACCTTGTTGATTCTACTAGCCAACACCTTCGACAATATTTTGTAGAGACGTCCGATTAAACATATAGGCCGAAATTCCCCTAATCCTTGAGGGTTGTCATTTTTTGGAACCAAAGCTATAAAGGATGCTGCAGTCGCCTTTGGGACAAAAGAGTTATTGTAAAATTTGTTGAAAAAACCAACCACATCTTCTTTCACCACATTCCAGCAAAGTTTTAAAAAGTTGAAGTTAAAACCATCCGGTCCCGGGCTCTTATCTCCATCGCAATCCCACACTCCCATCCTTATTTCGTCCTCTGAAAACGGTTGTGTTAGCAACTCTGAGTCACCAGGAGAAACTTTGCTGAAATTCAAGCCCCCCAAAGTCGGTTTCTCGTAACTAACCTCTGAGAAGCACTTCTCGAAGTGATTTTTTACAAAGAGCTTCACTTCATCAACATCTTCCACTAACTCCCCTGACTCATTGAGAATCGTTATGTTACATCTTCTTCTTCTAAGCCTCATCAAAGAGTGGAAGTATTTAGAATTCATGTCGCCTTCCTTAATCCACCTAGCTCTAGATTTTGAGCTAAGATGGACTCTTTCTTGCGAATCTCTTTCCAAAATTAGTGTGTTGAAACTCCAGCATTACTATTGGTATTAAGTATTAACCAATACAGGTTGTTTTGATTTCTTTTTTTGGTGAAAGGTTGTTTTGATTTTGAAAGTCAGCAATCAGGAATGGAAGAGTGTTGCAAGTGAGAAAGTGTACCTAATTTTGGAGGGTAGTGTCGT
The DNA here is from genome assembly GCA_039519185.1 of Astragalus membranaceus. Classification (NCBI taxonomy): domain Eukaryota; kingdom Viridiplantae; phylum Streptophyta; class Magnoliopsida; order Fabales; family Fabaceae; genus Astragalus; species Astragalus membranaceus. The sequence goes on from CM076851.1 coordinate 54,190,157, forward strand.
GTTTATTAGCGCTGAGAGGGGTTATCATTAGCCTTGGCAGCGCTAGGACCGATGGATCAGGCGGGGTCGATCACAGCCATTGACTTGAGTGCTCCCTTGCAGGTGCTGTTTGGGCCGGTTCCGGAGTTGGATCTGGGCCAGTCTCTATGCGGATTGGGCCTTGGCCCAGTCGGAAACAGTTTCCCCCCAAGTCGAGGACGGTCACAATAGTGCGGCCTCGACTTTGAATTGCAGAAGATGCCTCGATGTTGTCGGAAAATGAAATTATGTCGAGGTCGGCATTTGGTCGGAAGCAGAGTTGCCCCCCCGAGTCGGTGAGCGGGTTGCGCCGTCCTCTGGTTTTGTGCTTGATTGTGGATCTCCTCGGGCAGAGGTGCCTCGATTCGCCTTCTGGTGCAGGGTTCTTATAAATAGGTCTGTGTATCATTGTTTTGATACCTTTGATTTCGGTGAGCACCATTTTCTCCCAACCTTGCGAGCAATTCCCTCGGCGTTGACGATTCAGTGCTAGCGCAAAGATTTTTGATCAACCAACATTGAGATTCCAGAGAGTATCTTTCTGGAGAATTCCCCCAACGTTGGCATTTATTATTTCGAGGTTAGCCAGTTTTATTTCCTTTGTTCATTCCCACCTGGGTAGGCGTACCCGAGCTCCCCTTACCTTAGGGAGGAAGATGGTCAGTCCTGACTCCGACCTCGGCTTCCTCCCTTGTTGGTAAAGCTGGCAAAGACAAGGGAAAGCGACAGGTCGCGCGTCGTCGCCCCTTGGGAAACCATTACTAAAAAATTCTGCCGAGGGCCAGCCCATTCCGGCTGAAGATCGGACGTCGACCTCAGCTAGGTTAGTACACCGGGCTGAGGTCAGTGGTTCTGTTGCCACCCCCTTTGTTGAGCGGTTTCCCCCCAGGGTTGAACCTATAAGCCAGATTGGCCCTGATAGAGAGGAGGAGGTCGAGGTTGAAGACCCGTATAGATGGGTATCCCATGTGGTCCGTAGTTTCAGGACCATGTATAATTCAGGTTCCTCAGATTTGTCTGACCTGATGAAGTTTGAGAATTACCTCGGCGAGGATGGGCAAAAGTGGCGGCTGGAGCCCGTGTCCGAGCCCAAGCCTGTCTGCATACAGGTTTCTGGATTAAGATTCTTTGTTTACTCGACCATGTTTGAGAAGATGATGATCCGCCTTCCATTTAGTCGTTTTGAGAAACATATCTTGAGATACTTGAAATTGGCCCAGTCGCAGCTCACCCCCAACTCGTGGGGTTTCATAAAGACGTTTGAGATCGTGATGGGGGCTCTGAACTTGTAGCTACAGGGTTTTCTTTGTCGTGTTTGATGTTTTTCACCAGCAGGAGATCGGCTATGGGAAGGAAAGGCAGAGGCAGGTCGGGTTGTGCTGTAATCAGAAGCGAAGTCTGTTTACCCTTTTGACTGATTCCATCAAGGAGTTTAAGTATCAGTTCTTTTACGCCAGACCAGTGAACGAGGCTACCAAGAAAGAAGTGGCAGAGATCAATGAGAAAGGAGAGGTTGTGAAGTATCCCTTTCCAATCTTGTGGTCTGAACGTCATTTTGACCATGAGGGGATCGGTGTATGCTTGTCAGACCAATGCCCTCAGCGAAGAAAAAACTCGGACCTTGGAGGTTCTTGTTAACTAGGTAGCTAAATTCACTACCAGGGTTAAGAAGATTGACTGCCGAATTGTCTTGACCGCCGACGGCGAGTCTCCCGCAGCCGTTACTGCTGCTTTGGGTAGATTTGCCTTTTCTTATATTTTGCGTGGTTTTCAATTTTTTGGTGCAGACCGTGGTTTGTCTTCTTTTTCAAATAAAATGACTTCTCCATTCAGCCTCACTGACCTCTGATAACTCTTAGAAACGAGAGTTATCTACGCCAAAACTAAATAAGAATTAAGCTTGTTTGAGAGTAACTAATGTAAATAAGAATGAAACTAGTACATAATTAAGGATAGTTAGGTTGTGTGTTGTCAATTGTGTTTTGGGCACTTTAGGTGCCATTTTGTGGGATTTCACCCGTGTGCTAGTTGTGCAGGAATCTATTAGCTTAATGCTGTGTTCAGTGTTGTGGAAGCATCATGATAGCATCTTGGCGATTGGATGGCGTGAGAAAAAGAATTAAGTCTTCGCGTGTGGTATAATAAGGAAAAAGGTGTTTTGTCTTTTGCGGCAGTGGCATATTTTAATCTGCGCATTTATTGAACCGCAAAAGGACAAAACGTCCTTGATTTTAGGGTCGTCAGCACTTGGCAGCGAAGCAAAAAGGGCCCAATTGGTACTTGGGAAGAGAATGTACTATAAATAGGTACTTTACCCTAGAAGTGCACACACAATTCAGCCTCCACAAATCCCTAGGTCAAAAAGTACACTTTCCACCTTCCATACACTATTCCATCGTCTTCTCCCAACCATCTTTCCACCATTCTTAGTGCTAAAGCTCATTTCTGAAGCTGGATCTCGCAATTCTGCAGCAAAACTCTTCATCTCGTATTCCTTTATGTATCTTTGATTTCAGCGGTAATTGTTACTCTCATGACTTCATTTATGTTGTTTTTGTACGCTTTTATCATGTCTAAGCTCGTCGTTAGCTAATTTTCTTTTTAATCAAGATCTTGGTGATGTAATTATGGATCTATGTTAAATGTTGTGATTAGTGTTTGATGCTTCATTAACTCATGCGATTTATTGCTATATACTCTTTTTGAACTTGATCACTTTAATTAGGGTAACGTGTTTTAATCTCCGAAAGGAATTAAAGTACTGATTTCTTGAGTTAATATGGTTAAAAAGTTAATAGGAATATTGCTTTTCCTAGTGAATAATAGGAATGTGAAGCTAGGGCTATAGTGTGATCAGAAACATGCTTTACACACTTCAAAATAGACCAAATGGGTAGGAATAATAGAACATTTGTGATATTCTAATCATAAAACTGGAAAGTTTAATTTCAATTCTACAAACTGAATGCTATCACAGCACTGACCACATCACTACTACATAGTGAAGTAATTACAGATCCTGGTCTTGACTAATACCTTCTCTCTGATTTAACACATCGTGTTCCTGATTTTATTACTATTTGCAATTTAATTACTGTCCAACACCATGAATTTTTACCATGCTTTATCTTTTATTTTTCCCTTACTAATTCGATTACTAATGTATAGATCTAGAACTAAAAATACATAATCCTCGTGGGAACGATCTTTTCTTATCAGTTTGTTACTTGTTTGACTGTGTATACTTGCACACATTTTTACACAACAGCCTCATGAATGCTGCCGGTGTTGGACCTGACGAGGTGCGGATCTCGTAAAATCCCAATGTGGCCGCAGCCACCTCCAGCTCGGCCCCTGCCCTTTCCCCCTCCTCGGTTGGCGTTGCTTGTGCCCAGGGCACCCCCCCAGCGCCAAGTGCCGGGGAAGAAAGACTCGGGCCCGATTCTTAAGAAGCGCCCTCCTCCGGTTTCGACTCCTCAATCCAAAAAGCCAAAAGTGGCCCCGACAACAAAGGAGAGTCCCGCCGACCTCACGGTATAAGACTTTGAAGCTTGGGCCAAGGTCGGCAAGATGGAGAAATCAAAGCTACGTAGTTCTTGGGTAGAAAAAGTTTGGTTTGTTTGTGTTTTTTAATTTAGGGATTTTAGCAATTTTGAGCCGTACGGTTCATTTATCCTAAAACGATGACTAACCCGGTCGTAAGGCCGACTTAATCCCTTGTTTTTGAAAATAAGATTTTGATTTTTTGGAAGACAATGATTTGTGTATGGAGTGATTTAATTTAATTTGAATAGGGATTTTAGGACTCTTGATCCGTACGGTTCATTTATCCTAAAACGATGACTAACCCGGTCGTACGACTGACTTAATTCCCTATTTTTGAAACTTTGATTTTTGAAAATAAAGGAAAAAGAGATTTGTATGTTTGCGACCACTGTACATGGTGGCCGGAGGTCGGTTCTGGTCCTATTTTTGGTTTTTTTCATCTCCTACATCTAATTTTCTAATCTCGCTCACTCTTCCTTTCTATTATTTTGTTTATATCTGACTTCTTCTCCTTCTTCTATTCAACTCCTAATTTCTATTAAAACCCTAAATTACACAGCACCAATTTAAAACCTAATCTGTTCATGATTAATCTGTTCATAGCAATAACGTTTCTAATATAAACTGAAAATTCAATTTTTTAGTTCATATATGTGTATATTTCAGATTCGGATTGCTATTGATTTCAGATTATTAGTCCAAATTATCACTACAGTTATTTACAAAATAGCCTATTATGAACTAAACTTGACAAAACCTAAAGAAGCAAAAACAGAAACATGGAGACTAACCTCTTTTCCAGCTTCTGAAATATTTCCTAGTGTTTACTCGTTGCCGTTGTTCTTAGTTACTGCTGCTGTTGCACCTACGTGACCCTTTCTTGCTTCAGAATTTTTAAACCAAAGCTTTTTAGTGATTAGGGTTCTGATTTTGAACCACTAACCCTTTTGATTATTTCTGAATTTTGCCCCCCTTTTCTGTCTGAATTGGTTATGTTTTTATAGGCAATTGTTAGGTTTTTGGAAATTAATTTCTGATTCAAATTGATTTTGTTTTCCTATTTTAGATATGGGCTTAGGGTTGGAAAACTTGATCACCAAGTTGTTGAATTAGGGTTGGAGAGGTGATGCGCTCTTTTGGGATGATGCGCTCTTTTTCATTTTTTGTAATTTTTATGATTTTTTTGTACAATTTTTTGTACAATTTTTTTGTAACCCTTTTGTACAATTTTTTAATTATTGTAATATTGTAAATAAATTTTTTTCTAATTTTATTTTTTATTTTTTTATTTTTTTATGGCCTTTTTGACTAAATGGAAAAAGATAAAGGACTAAATTGGGCCTAACCCAAACAAAAGACAAAACAGGCCTAATTACAACAAATTACTAGTTAGGCCTGATTAGAACAAGTTACTGAAATCAGGCCCAATCAGGAAAGCATACTCCCAATTAGACGAAAAGGTATCTCGGCCAATCGAACAAAATACGAAGCGTCGACCCCATCGCCGAAAACTCTGTCTACGAGTCCACAAACTAATCTTGCGGTTATTGGACCCGTGGCTCATGACATGCGAACTAGTAAAAGAGATCGGACAAAATTGGGGTATAACACCATCGTACATATTTAGCTGTGGAGGTTTCTCGAGCGCCTTTGGAATGCGACATTCAACAATTTCCTTTATGAACGGGATCTGCCAGGATCGGCCTGAGCGGCCACGGGCGGCCGAGTCTGGGTGCTTCCGACAATGGGGAGAATGGTGCTTTTTCCTGGGAAGTCTCTCCCACGGTGGAGTGATATGCTCTCACTATGGTCGCCATTGTTCGATACCTGCAAAAACTCTGATGCCAAATTCAGCAATCAGGAAAGGAAGAGTGTTGCAAGTGAGAAAGTGTACCTGATTTTGGAGAGTAGTGTCGTATCTATAGGCGTTGAGAGGGGTTATCATTAGCCTTGGCAACACTATGAATGTTGGATCAGGCAGGGTCGATCACAGTCGTTGATCTCGAGTCTGCCCTTGCAGACACTGATTGGGTCGGATCCGGAGTTGGATCTGGGCCAGTCTCTATGCAGATTGAGCCTTGGCCCAGTCTGGAACAGTTTCCCCCCAAGTCGAGGTAGGTCACGGTAGTGCGGCCTCAACTTTGAATTGCAAAAGATGCCTCGATGTTGTCGGGAAACGAAATTCTGTCGAGATTGGCATTTGGTCGGAAGCAGATTTAATCCGAGATTGCCCCCCAAGTCGGTGAGCCGGTTGAACCGACCTCCGGTTTTTCTGAGGTGTGACGTGTCAGGCTACTAGATTGACGTGACATTTGATTGAAACGAGGTGTCTTGTCATGATGAATGCCTACGGGGCGACGGGGAACCGAAGGATGAGGTTCGTCTCGGGCTCGAGCTCGGTGATGTTGGTGGAGTTCTGGATCCCCCACCCCGACGTCCTTTGTAACACCCCATTTCTACCCGGTAAAATAATACGAAAATATCAGAGTTCATAAAATCTTTTTCAACGGACCATGGAGTGCCACATTTGCTTCGTGAAAACAATAAACGATATTAATTTGCTTTTGAAAACGGTTATATAACACTTTTGGATGAACCGGTAAAACAACGTTTTAGTCCTCCAATTAATTCATCTTCGTATTTTCGCAGCGGATTCACAACAAGTCAATTAAAATCATCGTGCGTCTTAACAACTCAAGACAGCTCAGAAAACATCAAATAGCAACAAACAGCTTAAAGCTCCAACAACGAAATAACAAAACAAATAACATTAAAACGGGCGTTCGTTCCCCCGAGTGTTACATATCAGAGCGACGACACCGACTCGATCAAACGAATGTGAACTGCCTTCATTCAGGATTACCTGCTGTCATACCCCAATTTTGTCCAGCTTAGATCAAAACCCTAATTTTCCACAAAAATAAATAAGTTGAGGAGTGAGAAGCATCATGCATTGCATTTTGAGTCCTAAAAGTCATTCCAAAGTTTCTAAAATCATTTTTAGAGTTGAAATGCACTTTCTGGGTAAATCAGGTTTTTTTGAGTCCAAAAGGGTATTTTGGTCATTTCACAATAAAAATGATAATTCCTCATGAAGGTCATTGAGCATGCATTCTAAGATTCTAGAGGTCATTTCTAGGGTTATAGATTCATTTTTGAAGTGGAAACGCATTTTTCGGGCAAATTAGGGTTTTAGCGTCAAAAAGGGTATTTTGGTCAATTGTAACGGTTTTTTTTTCAAAAAGGCTCAAAAAATATGTATAATTAAAAATATGAAATCTGAAATCAAAAATGAAAAATGAATAATAAAATAATATTGGATGTTTATTGTATTTTTAGAATTAGGGCTAATTCCTTTTAGGTGCTTTTTGCTTTTATCCATTTTTGGCCAAAGTAAGCACCAATTTTACAAGCAAACCACCTCCCTCACTCCACCTTCACTTCAGCCCCCATCAAGTGCACATCACAAAAAAGCCTTTCATCATGACAAGCACACCTTTGAATCCAATAACATTCAATACACAACATATTTTTACCTTCTTTCTCTCTACACCACTAAATACACACTAATTTCTTTATTTCCCTCTCACAACCTTAAACCCATTAGATCTTTGGCCTCCCAAGGATTTGAATAAGGACAACTCACTCCTCTCCTCCCCAAAAGGACCCAAGAAATTCGTAGCCCCCCTTCCACCCTCTCACTTCCTCTTGTTTTTCTTTCATCTCAAAGAAACCTTCCCATTCTCTCCTACACCAAAAACCCTAACAAACAACTCACCTCATTTTGCATCCCTCTTTCAAATACTCTCCTCCCCTCTCTCTCAAAATGGAAACCCTCTCCTCCATCTTCTCTCCACAATTTCTTCAACCATCAAATACCAAAGCTTGATAATCCTTCATGTATTCAATAACTCTCCTTCCAAGCTTCCATAATCATCCAAGTTTCATCAAAATCCACCCAAGGAAGAGGATTTGCGTGAGGATCTAGATTGTTGGAGGTGTTCTTCAAGTGTTCTTGCTCCTATTTTACATCTTTATTCCTTTTCTAGTTATTTCTTGAGGTAAGCCTATTATCTCTTGCATTTTTAATTATTAGCATGTAAATCTTTCTTCTACTCCTCTTTCCCTTCTCAAAAGGCTTAGAGGACTTGTTTCCAACATTATGACAAGGACATTGGGAGCCTTGGGTGTTGGCAATGAGTCCTTGGCCTTGAGGGGAACTTTCTTGTGTTTTTAACCATGTAGTTTGTATTTTCACACTCATTTTCTCACTTTTCCATAAATAAAGGGCTTTCACATATTATATGCATCTTCTTGTTCATATCATAACTTGCAAGTTGAATTTTGGCTTGATTTATGGGTGTAGGGGTTTCGGTTTTGAGCCTTAGAATTTAGGGTTTTTGTTGCTTTCTTTTCACTCCTTGATTTATGTAAATAAAATGCATGATGTGCTTGATTTGCATGATTTGTTCTATGTGTTGATTATGAGTTTTGGCATGAAAAATTTGGTGTTTATGCTCATATAGGGGTTCGGCCATAGAGCCCATTTTTGTGCAAATCTTAGTGCTCAAAATGTGTTGTTTGATCTTGTGTAGATAAGTGTAATTGTGTTAGTGTGTTTTTGACTTTTAATCACCTTTTTACATTTTTACTTTACCATTTCATTAAGTAATTACCATTTACTTTTTTACATTTTTACTTTACAATTTCATTAAGTAATTACCATTTACTTTTTTTTACATTTTTACTTTACCCTTTCATTAAGTAAATACCATTTGCCTCATGCATTTTTACTTTACCATTTACTAACTTTTTACTAAAAGTTTTACTACTTGTCAATTTGCAAAAATACCCAAAACATTCTCACACTTTGCATTTCATCACTTGTGTGACACATTCTTATGTTTGCACATTAATACTTGCATACTTTCATATGCTTACATGTTCATGCATTCATATATGCTTATGCCTCTTGCATTCTCATACTCTCTTACATGTTCATGCATCCATTAATATCATGTCTTGCATTCATTATCATATGATCATGCATTCATTAACATTATATCTTGCATTCATTTTCACATGTTCATGCATTCATTAACACTATGTCTTGCACTCATTTTCATATGTTCATGCATTCATTAACATTATGTCTTGCATTCGATAATACTCATTCGTTCCTTGTATGCTCATGCATTCACATGCTTGCCTAATCATGCATCATTGCTCACATGTTCATTCACCTAACCTAGAATACTCTATGCCTATGATTAATTGTATTTCTTTGTTCTTGATGCCATTTGAATGTCTTGACTTAATTGTGCACAAACCCTTTTACACAATCATGTGCCCTTATAAGACTACCAACATGTGTAGCATAGAGGTATATGTGCCCCTCTTGAGATTGCTCCCAACTTGTGTAGCAATTCCCCTTCACACACAAACACAATTGTTTTGAGAACTTTGCCTCGCATCTTTGACAATTTAATCTCTTGATTATATCGGCATGCTTAATCTTAGTTGATGGTCAACATGTTCATGATTGCTTGATTAGTTGAATATGTTTGAACTTCATTCATGCATTTTGCATTTGGTTTTGGACATAGAATTCGATTGAAAATGATTTATTTATTTTCTAAAAACTCTTTTCCAAACCAATTAATTTTCAAAGCATTTTCAATAAACAAAAATAAGCAAGTAGTGGAGGTCACCCATAACCTTTGTTAGTTTGATCTCTATGAACGGTCTTCAATTTCGCATGAGTACTTAGCGATGATTACCCATAACCTTAGTTAGTTTAATCATTCGCTAATGCTCGTCAAGCATTTGTGTCTTCGTCATGCATTTTCGCGTAGTTTTCAGTTCAAAGCAAATTTTATGTAATGCAATCCTCTGGCTCCGCCCAAGGCCTTAGGATATTTCAATAAGGGCACATGTTTCCTTTTCAGCATCGTCATCTACAAAAGTTACCCTTTTCAGTCACTTTTGTTCAAGATCGTCATTGCCCTGTTTTATCATAAGTCCATCAGTGCATATTTGACTTTTAGTTCAGTCTAACGCTTTAAGTCCTCCATGCTGGGGCAAGACTGTGATCACTAATTTTCCTTGTTAATATCATTTTCCTTCAGTGCAAGTCTCTCAAAAATAATAATAATAATAATAATAATATAATAAACAAGAAAACAAGCTCGCTAGGTTGAAAACCCGCAAAGGGCGGCCTAGGCAAAAAGGAGCGCCCGGTGGACTGAAAACTCGCAAAGAGCGGTCCAGGCAAAAATTAGGGCACAAAAAAGGAAAAAAAAAAGAGCAAACGCATGAAGATAGATAAATTATTGTTCTAAAGTTAAGTCTTATAGAAATAAGCAATCGGGATTTGAAATGAAGTTTGGCCATCTCCTCAAAAACCCCAAAATCCCAGAAAGTCCCTTTCCTACCCACCTTGAGCCAAGAAAAACCAAAATCCAAAAATCACCCTAGACAAGGATCACCCCAAATAAAAAAAACAGTGCATCACTTTTATCAGCTCACCCGAGTCAAAGAAGGAAAAGAATCATAAAACAAAAAAAAAAGGAAAAAGAGAAAATAAAAAAAAGGGGATTCAAAAATGAAAATCCCAAAACAAAAGAAAATACAAAAGAAATGTAAGTGGTGAGCTGGTACATGTTACCACAAAATACAAGAGATACTTGTCTAAATAAACCTTCAAACACTTCATCATTCCAACACCTGGTCCCATAAACCTTCAAACACTTTCTTTGGCCTCAACATCAAACCCCTTAGTCATTCTACCATGAGACACGAATTTGCTTTAACAGAGCCCAAACAAGCCCAATAACCATCTTCCTCATAGACCATTAACCGTCAATCAACGCCGAACAAAACTCATCCTCCCATTAGCCTCAAACACTTCATTAAGCCTAACTATCCTTCCTCCACAAAACACCACAATCCTGAAAAGTCCATTCCGATCAATGACCGATTGCTTTTGTTCTCTCAGATTCTAATCTTAGGACGAACAAGCTTATCTATGTACAATGTGTTTGCTCAAAAGAAAAAATAAACGATCAGAAAAAAGAAAGCTGATCAAGAAAGAATAAACCCTCAGAAAAAAAGAGAACTGAGGAAACAAAAACGAACAGTCAGAAAAAAGAAAGCTGACAAAATAAAAAAAAAGAGGGACTTGCACTCCAAAACACACTCAAGTTGCATTAAAACAAGGTTTAGTGATCACCAAGTAAGGTTTCTTTCATGCCAAAAGTTGAGACATTCACAGAGAACCAAAGATTTGCACTGAGAACACCACTCAGATCTAAAAGTTGGGGTATTCTCTTCACCACCTGCCCACCCTAGTCCGGGGAGAGTCTGTTCAGTGTCCATCCATGGCCATTCATCCTTTCACCCGGTGTCAACCATGGCACTAGTTCCTGCGTATTTGCTCTTTCACTCCGCTTCCTTTCACACTCCGGACAGGGGCAAGTCATTCATTCACAGTCGCCGAAGGCCCGAATTGGGGGTAGTCTGGCATTCATCCTAAACACTCACCTGGCGTCTGCATGTTCATGTGTGTTCACTTGGCAATGTTTCATAGAGAAAGCACAAGATTGTTATTGAAGGTTCAGTTATCATGGAATGGAGGAAAACATAAATGGGTTTGCATGTAAATAATAACCTTGAGAACACCGCGGTTTAAATCAAAACTAGTTTTTCCAAAGAAAAAGGATGATCAAATTCACCCCCACTTTTGCATCCAAAGTCTCGCGTCTCATCATTATGAAAGTATTCACAAAAAAAAGTATTTGAATACCCCAAAAAAAAATTTTGTCATATCATGCATCAAAATACTGCATTTGCATCCTCACATAGCAAAAAGACAAATAGGAAAAATTCTTTAACCAGCTATCTCAGCACATGAGGGGGTCGCCTAAAGTTGGCCGCTTGTTGGGCTTTAGTGCTCGCCTTAACCCTTAGGGATTAGGTTGTTATCTTGTAGGGCTTCGGTGCTCGCCTGGATCCTTAGGGATTAGGTTGTTATCTTGTAGGGCTTCAGTGCTCGCCTGGATCCTTAGGGATTAGGTTGTTATCTTGTAGGGCTTCGGTGCTCGCCTGGATCCTTAGGGATTAGGTTGTTATCTTGTAGGGCTTCAGTGCTCGCCTGGATCCTTAGGGATTAGGTTGTTATCTTGTAGGGCTTTAGTGCTCGCCTTAACCCTTAGGGATTAGGTTGTTATCTTGTAGGGCTTCGGTGCTCACCTTAACCCTTAGGGATTAGGTTGTTATCTTGTAGGGCTTCGGTGCTCACCCGGATCCTTAGGGATTAGGTTGTTATCTTGTAGGGCTTCAGTGCTCGCCTGGATCCTTAGGGATTAGGTTGTTATCTTGTAGGGCTTCAGTGCTCGCCTGGATCCTTAGGGATTAGGTTGTTATCTTGTAGGGCTTCGGTGCTCGCCTGGACCCTTAGGGATTAGGTTGTTATCTTGTAGGGTTTTAGTGCTCGCCTGGATCCTCAGGGATTAGGTTGTTATCTTGTAGGGCTTTGGTGCTCACCTTAATCCTTGGGGATTAGGATGTTTACCTTGTAGGCACTTGAAGTGTTGATCCTTAACCAAAATAAAAAGGAAGAAAATCAAAAATAGCATCTCATAGCATCCATCATTCCATTGAAATCATCACATCACATACACTTTGCATAACATACATTCACACTCCATTTACATAGATATCTGCATTCCATAGAAAAAAAGAGCAAATAAGAAAGGAGAGAAGTAAATCACAGAAGACGGAACATAAAAGAACACAACATTTTCATATCATTCATCATTCTCATATCATCCATACCAGTCATCACTCCATGGCATCAAACAGTACATTACGCCTTCAAATTCGCATCTCAGAAGAGCGAAAGAATAACAAAAGGAAAAGAAGAGAAAAATCAAACAGAAAAGGCATCCCACCAAAGTCAATCATTGCATTCATGTGCACCCCAAACATCCAAGTGCACGCATTTCATGCACCATCCAAGAGAAAAGTTACTTCGGACCAGAGAATCCCAAAAATCTCATTTTAGAAAATCATCAACCCCGAGTTAGTAAACCCCATCAACCCTGAGTTAGTAAACTCCCTCAACACAGAGTTAGTGAACTCCCACAGAGTTAGTGAACTCCCACCGAGTTAGTGAACTCCTTCCACAGATCACAACATTGTGTACGAGCACGCAATGGATCCATCAGACTTCGTCAAGTCCTTCGGATTAGTTGTGTCAGCCTAAGGCATAGCGTAAATCCATTGATCAAATCAGTTCCGGACCTGATGTTGATCGGTCGCTCGAAAAGGCCACCCCCCCAGAGCTCGGACTCGACAAGAGTCCGTTAAAAGGTTTTAGGCAGCCTCCGAATTCCCAATTTACCGCTTTCTGCACGCCAAGTGCCCGTTTTACTTTTCTGTCTGCACGCCAAGTGCCCGCTTTACTTTTCTGTCTGCACGCCAAGTGCCCGCTTTACTTTTCTGTATGCACGCAAGTGCCCATTTTACTTTTTCTGTCAGCACGTTAGTGTTCATTTACTGTTTTCGCATCGACACGAAAGTGTCTATCTTTCCAAAAAAAGAGGGAGAAAATTCGGGTTTCTCCAAATAGACAAAATTGGTATAATTTCTGAATTCTTTATTTCTATTTTACCTTCGAAATATGTCTCGCGCAATTCATATTTCTTGGTAAAATCCAAATAAAGAGGGGCAGCTGTCATACCCCAATTTTGTCCAGCTTAGATCAAAACCCTAATTTTCCACAAAAATAAATAAGTTGAGGAGTGAGAAGCATCATGCATTGCATTTTGAGTCCTAAAAGTCATTCCAAAGTTTCTAAAATCATTTTTAGAGTTGAAATGCACTTTCTGGGTAAATCAGGTTTTTTTGAGTCCAAAAGGGTATTTTGGTCATTTCACAATAAAAATGATAATTCCTCATGAAGGTCATTGAGCATGCATTCTAAGATTCTAGAGGTCATTTCTAGGGTTATAGATTCATTTTTGAAGTGGAAACGCATTTTTCGGGCAAATTAGGGTTTTAGCGTCAAAAAGGGTATTTTGGTCAATTGTAACGGTTTTTTTTTCAAAAAGGCTCAAAAAATATGTATAATTAAAAATATGAAATCTGAAATCAAAAATGAAAAATGAATAATAAAATAATATTGGATGTTTATTGTATTTTTAGAATTAGGGCTAATTCCTTTTAGGTGCTTTTTGCTTTTATCCATTTTTGGCCAAAGTAAGCACCAATTTTACAAGCAAACCACCTCCCTCACTCCACCTTCACTTCAGCCCCCATCAAGTGCACATCACAAAAAAGCCTTTCATCATGACAAGCACACCTTTGAATCCAATAACATTCAATACACAACATATTTTTACCTTCTTTCTCTCTACACCACTAAATACACACTAATTTCTTTATTTCCCTCTCACAACCTTAAACCCATTAGATCTTTGGCCTCCCAAGGATTTGAATAAGGACAACTCACTCCTCTCCTCCCCAAAAGGACCCAAGAAATTCGTAGCCCCCCTTCCACCCTCTCACTTCCTCTTGTTTTTCTTTCATCTCAAAGAAACCTTCCCATTCTCTCCTACACCAAAAACCCTAACAAACAACTCACCTCATTTTGCATCCCTCTTTCAAATACTCTCCTCCCCTCTCTCTCAAAACGGAAACCCTCTCCTCCATCTTCTCTCCACAATTTCTTCAACCATCAAATACCAAAGCTTGATAATCCTTCATGTATTCAATAACTCTCCTTCCAAGCTTCCATAATCATCCAAGTTTCATCAAAATCCACCCAAGGAAGAGGATTTGCGTGAGGATCTAGATTGTTGGAGGTGTTCTTCAAGTGTTCTTGCTCCTATTTTACATCTTTATTCCTTTTCTAGTTATTTCTTGAGGTAAGCCTATTATCTCTTGCATTTTTAATTATTAGCATGTAAATCTTTCTTCTACTCCTCTTTCCCTTCTCAAAAGGCTTAGAGGACTTGTTTCCAACATTATGACAAGGACATTGGGAGCCTTGGGTGTTGGCAATGAGTCCTTGGCCTTGAGGGGAACTTTCTTGTGTTTTTAACCATGTAGTTTGTATTTTCACACTCATTTTCTCACTTTTCCATAAATAAAGGGCTTTCACATATTATATGCATCTTCTTGTTCATATCCTAACTTGCAAGTTGAATTTTGGCTTGATTTATGGGTGTAGGGGTTTCGGTTTTGAGCCTTAGAATTTAGGGTTTTTGTTGCTTTCTTTTCACTCCTTGATTTATGTAAATAAAATGCATGATGTGCTTGATTTGCATGATTTGTTCTATGTGTTGATTATGAGTTTTGGCATGAAAAATTGGTGTTTATGCTCATATAGGGGTTCGGCCATAGAGCCCATTTTTGTGCATATCTTAGTGCTCAAAATGTGTTGTTTGATCTTGTGTAGATAAGTGTAATTGTGTTAGTGTGTTTTTGACTTTTAATCACCTTTTTACATTTTTACTTTACCATTTCATTAAGTAATTACCATTTACTTTTTTACATTTTTACTTTACAATTTCATTAAGTAATTACCATTTACTTTTTTTTACATTTTTACTTTACCCTTTCATTAAGTAAATACCATTTGCCTCATGCATTTTTACTTTACCATTTACTAACTTTTTACTAAAAGTTTTACTACTTGTCAATTTGCAAAAATACCCAAAACATTCTCACACTTTGCATTTCATCACTTGTGTGACACATTCTTATGTTTGCACATTAATACTTGCATACTTTCATATGCTTACATGTTCATGCATTCATATATGCTTATGCCTCTTGCATTCTCATACTCTCTTACATGTTCATGCATCCATTAATATCATGTCTTGCATTCATTATCATATGATCATGCATTCATTAACATTATATCTTGCATTCATTTTCACATGTTCATGCATTCATTAACACTATGTCTTGCACTCATTTTCATATGTTCATGCATTCATTAACATTATGTCTTGCATTCGATAATACTCATTCGTTCCTTGTATGCTCATGCATTCACATGCTTGCCTAATCATGCATCATTGCTCACATGTTCATTCACCTAACCTAGAATACTCTATGCCTATGATTAATTGTATTTCTTTGTTCTTGATGCCATTTGAATGTCTTGACTTAATTGTGCACAAACCCTTTTACACAATCATGTGCCCTTATAAGACTACCAACATGTGTAGCATAGAGGTATATGTGCCCCTCTTGAGATTGCTCCCAACTTGTGTAGCAATTCCCCTTCACACACAAACACAATTGTTTTGAGAACTTTGCCTCGCATCTTTGACAATTTAATCTCTTGATTATATCGGCATGCTTAATCTTAGTTGATGGTCAACATGTTCATGATTGCTTGATTAGTTGAATATGTTTGAACTTCATTCATGCATTTTGCATTTGGTTTTGGACATAGAATTCGATTGAAAATGATTTATTTATTTTCTAAAAACTCTTTTCCAAACCAATTAATTTTCAAAGCATTTTCAATAAACAAAAATAAGCAAGTAGTGGAGGTCACCCATAACCTTTGTTAGTTTGATCTCTATGAACGGTCTTCAATTTCGCATGAGTACTTAGCGATGATTACCCATAACCTTAGTTAGTTTAATCATTCGCTAATGCTCGTCCTACTTCAAAAACCTTTTCAAAACCAAAGAATTAGAACTACGTCGCTTTGATTCCCATTTGGGATACGTAGGAGCGAGCCACGTCCTCGTCAAGCACAACAAACCAAAATTAATTCGATTACGAAAGCCCTTTTTGATCATCTAAAATAAAAACCGATTATCATTAATGATCACTCGCGCCGTTGCCGTTTGGTTGTTAATGATAATTTCATTTTCAAAAGAGTTAGTAGCGCGGCCACTCTAAACAGTTGTTGTTTGGTCGTCGCGAACACGCGAATCAAAAGCAAAACCGATTATCGTTAATGATCACTCGCGCCGTTGCCGTTTGGTTGTTAATGATAATTTCATTTTCAAAAGAGTTAGTAGCGCGGCCACTCTAAACCGTTGTTGTTTGGTCATCGCGAATCCTCACTCCTACTGCGAAAACTCATCTAAACAGACTAAAAAACAAAAACCTTTTTAGGACAACCAAGAACTACGTAGCTTTGAATTCTCCATCGCACCAGGAGATACGTAGGAGCGAGAGGCCAACTCTCGTCAAGCGCCAAAAATAAAAATTTTCATTAAGTCTTCTCACTCCCTTTTCAATAAAGAGGCAAAATAAAAGCGTTTTCAAATCAACACTTCAAACCACACATTTAATTAAAGGTTCCCTTTCGGTAGAAAGGAGGTACGGGGTGCTAATACCTTCCCCATGCCTAACCGACCCCCGAACCCATATCTCTAGTTTTCGAAAGACCACCCGCCTTGTCTAAAAGACCTTTTTTCAATGTTTTGGTCTTAAAATTAAAACATTGGTGGCGGCTCCATACCTTTTCCACGTTGTACAACGAGAAGTCCGAACCGGATTTTTTGGGGTGCAACAGCTGGCGACTCTGCTGGGGACTTTTCTTTTTTAAGTGGGTCAAGCCTAACTAATTAAGATGTGTGGTTTAATGTATTGTTGATTTGACTGATACCTTGTTTGCCTTCATCCTTTTTCCTTTCTTTCTTATCATTAATTGTAGGCATACGCATTTGTCTTCTTCTATGTTTGTTCCCTATCTCCTTTTCTTTTATTGCTTATGCTCATGCATTTCTCCCCAATTCTATCCGGATCCCCCTTCTTGGCTCCCTTTCTTGAGGTAAGCAATGTACCTGATTGTTGTTGAAACCCCAGGCTAGCTTATTTGATATTGAACCCTAGTGTAGACGACATGTTGTTACCTTGCTTTTTCTGGACTGTTCTGGCGTCTCACTTGCAGGTGGGGTAATATGTGTCGGGTAGTTTTAAATGGTACGCCCTTACCACACACACTCACACCCTTATGATTATGTGCTTTGAGAGAGGCCTAAAACCCAAGGTCTGACAAGACTTAGGGGAGTGGAAACGAGTAGTGACTGGCAATTGGACTGTTGTCCTTCCGACTCTCACGAAAGTTTCAGCCAGAGTATGCTCTTTCATGATGCCTCACACCAGATGGCGTTCCATCGTTGTGGGTGCTACTGTGAAAGAGAATTAGCTTTGGTAACCTGGCGAGGAAGTGACTAGAACCCACATGGGAGGAACATTTGAGTTGTCCTAGAACTTAGGTCCCCACCTTCGTAGGACACAAGGGGCATACCAAATTGTGTGTTGCATCGTAATATAGACATGTTTTCAAAAAAAGCAGGAGGTTTTTTTAAATAGAAAGTAGAGAAAGAGCTGCCGTTGTAGCCTTTTTTCTGCCGGTCCGTACGAAGTGACATATGGCCCACTCTTTTCAAAAAAAGAGAGAACGAGCTGCCGTTGTAGCCTTTCTCTTACTAGGGCCATATGAAACCACGTATAGCCCGCATTTTTCAAAAAAAAAAAAAAACAAAAAGAAGTATCTTGCATCCTGCATCATTGCATCATTACATCATTGCGTCATTTGCATTAAATAAAGTTCCCATTTTGAAAAGAATCATTCATCTTGCATTCCCTTTCATTACATAAAGATAAAACAAAAAACAATTATCATCTGCATAGCATAAGCATTTCATTTATAATCATGCAAAAAAATCTTCGTCAAGTTCATCCAAGACGAGGCATTCATACATAAGCATTATTTCAAAAAAGACACGGTAGAACTACGTACGCTTTGATTCCTCATCACAGTGAGGATACGTAGGAGCGGGTCCGCCCCGTCAAGCATAACAAATGAAAAAAGCCATTTTGAAAAAGCATCATTCTTGCATTCAAAAATGCATTGAAATTTTGTATTTCATCTTGCACAAAAAAAAAACAATTTTTTTTATTTTTTTAGAATAAGTACACTTCTCAAGTGGTCATTTTTCCATGCATTTGCATATCATGATCTGTACAATAAAGGTTTTGATGAGAGACGAGACGGTTTTGCAAAATAGTCATTCCCCAAAAAAAAAAAAAAAAAAAAAAAACTCAAGGTGTTCCAAAGTACCCAGTTCTCGAGTCAGCAGCTCATTCACATAACTTCAAAATTTTTGCATCTCATCCATCCCATGATAAAAGATTAAAATTGTTCATAAATTTTTTCTATCATGTGAAGCATTCTTCCAGGCATGCATGCCATGTGTAGTCGCCCCTGTCCGTGTCCGTCAGTTTCCCTGCTTTATCATCATTCCCCGTCCTAGTCTAGCCCCGCCCGTAAAGCCTAAAGTGTCGCATGCATTTGTTCAGTCATTCGTTCTTGCGCTTATGTTGTGTGCCCTGTTATCTCTAGAAAAAGGCCAACTGGTTTGCCGATATCCGTTTCAGACTCAAGATTCACGGCGACCAATCAAGGAAACCCAGTGATTGAGAATCCCGGCAATTCAGGTCTAGATAATCCGATTATGGAAGTCGTCAAGCAGCTAGTCCAAGGGAATCAGGCACTAGTCCAAGAGAATCAGGCGTTAAATAATAAAGTCGGGGTGATAGAAATGCAGATGGATGCGATAAGAATGCAGATGACTGAAATGATGGGCACCCTGCAAGCTTTGAAAAACGGGACCACTACCGAAGATACTGCTGTTGTAAACCCAGGTGGGGCCGCAACCATCCTTCCTACCTCGGGACCCGCTGAAGCTGTGACTGCTATTCCCCATCCGGGATCTGGGGTTAATTATCCTGCTCACGCCCTGGGAGGTGCTGATCCACATGAGGTTTCTCTTTTCAATATGGATAGTGATCCTCAAGGTCACCTATTTGAGAACTCTCAACCCAGAGATCAGTTGCATGAGTTGGAAAAGCGTTTAAAAGCCATAGAGGATTCAAAGACCAAAGCTAAGGACGCCTGTGATCTATGTCTTGTTCCAGACTTGGTTATTCCCCCAAAGATGAAGGTGCCAGTCTTTGACCAATATTGTGGTACCAGCTGCCCAAATAGACACGTAACCATGTACGCCCGAAGGATGACCGCATACAATCACGACGACAAACTGCTCATCCACTACTTCCAGTACAGCCTAACTGGGGCATCTCTGGATTGGTACATGCAGTTGCAGCCTTCCGACATCCACAGTTGGAAGGACCTTTTTGAAGCTTTCTTAAAGGAGTACGAATACAACAAAGACATGGCTCCAGATCGGATTCAGCTGCAGTATATGAGCAAGAAAGATCATGAGTCCTTTAAGGAATATGCTCAAAGATGGAGGAGCATAGCTGCTCAAGTGAAGCCACCATTGACTGAAAAGGAGATGGTGTACATGTTTATGGAGACTCTCCCAGCTGTTTTCTATGAACGTATGGTTGGAAGTGGGTCCTCAAGCTTCTCAGATGTGATCAAAGTAGGGGCAAGACTTGAAGTCGGGATGAAGAGAGGAAGAATCCCCTGCAATCCTACTGGCGCCGACAATGCTAGTGATTTGCCTGCAAGGAAAAATGGAGAAATCAATGCTATAGTGGGACAAGGAAAGTCACGTCAGTACGACCCCATTCCTGTGTCGTACACTGATTTGTGCAGCTATCTAATCAACCATAGGTTGATCTCTCCTCGTGGGATGAAGCCAGTCCAACCTCCATTCCCAAGAAGGTATAATGCAAAGGCTACCTGTGAATTCCATTCTGGGGCAATTGGTCACTCTACTGAGAACTGTCATCCTTTGAAGCAGTCGGTTCAGGATCTTATTGATACAAAACAGTTGACCTTTGATGAGGGAGGTGAAGGACTAAACCCTTTGAGATCAGGGCTGTCAGGCCGGGATGGCAGTAGTTGAAGAGGATCGAGGTGTTGATCGTCAAGCATTTGTGTCTTCGTCATGCATTTTCGCGTAGTTTTCAGTTCAAAGCAAATTTTATGTAATGCAATCCTCTGGCTCCGCCCAAGGCCTTAGGATATTTCAATAAGGGCACATGTTTCCTTTTCAGCATCGTCATCTATAAAAGTTACCCTTTTCAGTCACTTTTGTTCAAGATCGTCATTGCCCTGTTTTATCATAAGTCCATCAGTGCATATTTGACTTTTAGTTCAGTCTAACGCTTTAAGTCCTCCATGCTGGGGCAAGACTGTGATCACTAATTTTCCTTGTTAATATCATTTTCCTTCAGTGCAAGTCTCTCAAAAATAATAATAATAATAATAATAATAATAATAATAATATAATAAACAAGAAAACAAGCTCGCTAGGTTGAAAACCCGCAAAGGGCGGCCTAGGCAAAAAGGAGCGCCCGGTGGACTGAAAACTCGCAAAGAGCGGTCCAGGCAAAAATTAGGGCACAAAAAAGGAAAAAAAAAGAGCAAACGCATGAAGATAGATAAATTATTGTTCTAAAGTTAAGTCTTATAGAAATAAGCAATCGGGATTTGAAATGAAGTTTGGCCATCTCCTCAAAAACCCCAAAATCCCAGAAAGTCCCTTTCCTACCCACCTTGAGCCAAGAAAAACCAAAATCCTAAAATCACCCTAGACAAGGATCACCCCAAATAAAAAAAACAGTGCATCACTTTTATCAGCTCACCCGAGTCAAAGAAGGAAAAGAATCATAAAACAAAAAAAAGGAAAAAGAGAAAATAAAAAAAAGGGGATTCAAAAATGAAAATCCCAAAACAAAAGAAAATACAAAAGAAATGTAAGTGGTGAGCTGGTACATGTTACCACAAAATACAAGAGATACTTGTCTAAATAAACCTTCAAACACTTCATCATTCCAACACCTGGTCCCATAAACCTTCAAACACTTTCTTTGGCCTCAACATCAAACCCCTTAGTCATTCTACCATGAGACACGAATTTGCTTTAACAGAGCCCAAACAAGCCCAAAAACCATCTTCCTCATAGACCATTAACCGTCAATCAACGCCGAACAAAACTCATCCTCCCATTAGCCTCAAACACTTCATTAAGCCTAACTATCCTTCCTCCACAAAACACCACAATCCTGAAAAGTCCATTCCGATCAATGACCGATTGCTTTTGTTCTCTCAGATTCTAATCTTAGGACGAACAAGCTTATCTATGTACAATGTGTTTGCTCAAAAGAAAAAATAAACGATCAGAAAAAAGAAAGCTGATCAAGAAAGAATAAACCCTCAGAAAAAAAGAGAACTGAGGAAACAAAAACGAACAGTCAGAAAAAAGAAAGCTGACAAAATAAAAAAAAGAGGGACTTGCACTCCAAAACACACTCAAGTTGCATTAAAACAAGGTTTAGTGATCACCAAGTAAGGTTTCTTTCATGCCAAAAGTTGAGACATTCACAGAGAACCAAAGATTTGCACTGAGAACACCACTCAGATCTAAAAGTTGGGGTATTCTCTTCACCACCTGCCCACCCTAGTCCGGGGAGAGTCTGTTCAGTGTCCATCCATGGCCATTCATCCTTTCACCCGGTGTCAACCATGGCACTAGTTCTTGCGTATTTGCTCTTTCACTCTGCTTCCTTTCACACTCCGGACAGGGGCAAGTCATTCATTCACAGTCGCCGAAGGCCCGAATTGGGGGTAGTCTGGCATTCATCCTAAACACTCACCTGGCGTCTGCATGTTCATGTGTGTTCACTTGGCAATGTTTCATAGAGAAAGCACAAGATTGTTATTGAAGGTTCAGTTATCATGGAATGGAGGAAAACATAAATGGGTTTGCTTGTAAATAATAACCTTGAGAACACCGCGGTTTAAATCAAAACTAGTTTTTCCAAAGAAAAAGGATGACCAAATTCACCCCCACTTTTGCATCCAAAGTCTCGCGTCTCATCATTATGAAAGTATTCACAAAAAAAAGTATTTGAATACCCCAAAAAAAATTTTTGTCATATCATGCATCAAAATACTGCATTTGCATCCTCACATAGCAAAAAGACAAATAGGAAAAATTCTTTAACCAGCTATCTCAGCACATGAGGGGGTCGCCTAAAGTTGGCCGCTTGTAGGGCTTTAGTGCTCGCCTTAACCCTTAGGGATTAGGTTGTTATCTTGTAAGGCTTCGGTGCTCGCCTGGATCCTTAGGGATTAGGTTGTTATCTTGTAGGGCTTCAGTGCTCGCCTGGATCCTTAGGGATTAGGTTGTTATCTTGTAGGGCTTCGGTGCTCGCCTGGATCCTTAGGGATTAGGTTGTTATCTTGTAGGGCTTCAGTGCTCGCCTGGATCCTTAGGGATTAGGTTGTTATCTTGTAGGGCTTTAGTGCTCGCCTTAACCCTTAGGGATTAGGTTGTTATCTTGTAGGGCTTCGGTGCTCGCCTTAACCCTTAGGGATTAGGTTGTTATCTTGTAGGGCTTCGGTGCTCACCCGGATCCTTAGGGATTAGGTTGTTATCTTGTAGGGCTTCAGTGCTCGCCTGGATCCTTAGGGATTAGGTTGTTATCTTGTAGGGCTTCAGTGCTCGCCTGGATCCTTAGGGATTAGGTTGTTATCTTGTAGGGCTTCGGTGCTCGCCTGGACCCTTAGGGATTAGGTTGTTATCTTGTAGGGTTTTAGTGCTCGCCTGGATCCTCAGGGATTAGGTTGTTATCTTGTAGGGGTTTGGTGCTCACCTTAATCCTTGGGGATTAGGATGTTTACCTTGTAGGCACTTGAAGTGTTGATCCTTAACCAAAATAAAAAGGAAGAAAATCAAAAATAGCATCTCATAGCATCCATCATTCCATTGAAATCATCACATCACATACACTTTGCATAACATACATTCACACTCCATTTACATAGATATCTGCATTCCATAGAAAAAAAGAGCAAATAAGAAAGGAGAGAAGAAAATCACAGAAGACGGAACATAAAAGAACACAACATTTTCATATCATTCATCATTCACATATCATCCATACCAGTCATCACTCCATGGCATCAAACAGTACATTACGCCTTCAAATTCGCATCTCAGAAGAGCGAAAGAATAACAAAAGGAAAAGAAGAGAAAAATCAAACAGAAAAGGCATCCCACCAAAGTCAATCATTGCATTCATGTGCACCCCAAACATCCAAGTGCACGCATTTCATGCACCATCCAAGAGAAAAGTTACTTCGGACCAGAGAATCCCAAAAATATCATTTTAGAAAATCATCAACCCCGAGTTAGTAAACCCCATCAACCCTGAGTTAGTAAACTCCCTCAACACAGAGTTAGTGAACTCCCACAGAGTTAGTGAACTCCCACCGAGTTAGTGAACTCCTTCCACAGATCACAACATTGTGTACGAGCACGCAATGGATCCATCAGACTTCGTCAAGTCCTTCGGATTAGTTGTGTCAGCCTAAGGCATAGCGTAAATCCATTGATCAAATCAGTTCCGGACCTGATGTTGATCGGTCGCTCGAAAAGGCCACCCCCCCAGAGCTCGGACTCGACAAGAGTCCGTTAAAAGGTTTTAGGCAGCCTCCGAATTCCCAATTTACCGCTTTCTGCACGCCAAGTGCCCGTTTTACTTTTCTGTCTGCACGCCAAGTGCCCGCTTTACTTTTCTGTCTGCACGCCAAGTGCCCGTTTTACTTTTCTGTATGCACGCAAGTGCCCATTTTACTTTTTCTGTCAGCACGTTAGTGTTCATTTACTGTTTTCGCATCGACACGAAAGTGTCTATCTTTCCAAAAAAAGAGGGAGAAAATTCGGGTTTCTCCAAATGGACAAAATTGGTATAATTTCTGAATTCTTTATTTCTATTTTACCTTCGAAATATGTCTCGCGCAATTCATATTTCTTGGTAAAATCCAAATAAAGAGGGGCAGCTGTCATACCCCAATTTTGTCCAGCTTAGATCAAAACCCTAATTTTCCACAAAAATAAATAAGTTGAGGAGTGAGAAGCATCATGCATTGCATTTTGAGTCCTAAAAGTCATTCCAAAGTTTCTAAAATCATTTTTAGAGTTGAAATGCACTTTCTGGGTAAATCAGGTTTTTTTGAGTCCAAAAGGGTATTTTGGTCATTTCACAATAAAAATGATAATTCCTCATGAAGGTCATTGAGCATGCATTCTAAGATTCTAGAGGTCATTTCTAGGGTTATAGATTCATTTTTGAAGTGGAAACGCATTTTTCGGGCAAATTAGGGTTTTAGCGTCAAAAAGGGTATTTTGGTCAATTGTAACGGTTTTTTTTTCAAAAAGGCTCAAAAAATATGTATAATTAAAAATATGAAATCTGAAATCAAAAATGAAAAATGAATAATAAAATAATATTGGATGTTTATTGTATTTTTAGAATTAGGGCTAATTCCTTTTAGGTGCTTTTTGCTTTTATCCATTTTTGGCCAAAGTAAGCACCAATTTTACAAGCAAACCACCTCCCTCACTCCACCTTCACTTCAGCCCCCATCAAGTGCACATCACAAAAAAGCCTTTCATCATGACAAGCACACCTTTGAATCCAATAGCATTCAATACACAACATATTTTTACCTTCTTTCTCTCTACACCACTAAATACACACTAATTTCTTTATTTCCCTCTCACAACCTTAAACCCATTAGATCTTTGGCCTCCCAAGGATTTGAATAAGGACAACTCACTCCTCTCCTCCCCAAAAGGACCCAAGAAATTCGTAGCCCCCCTTCCACCCTCTCACTTCCTCTTGTTTTTCTTTCATCTCAAAGAAACCTTCCCATTCTCTCCTACACCAAAAACCCTAACAAACAACTCACCTCATTTTGCATCCCTCTTTCAAATACTCTCCTCCCCTCTCTCTCAAAACGGAAACCCTCTCCTCCATCTTCTCTCCACAATTTCTTCAACCATTGTCATGCCCTAATTTTGTCCGTTAGGTTAAAGCGATTTGTTTTTCTAAAATAATAATAATCTTGTAGACATTTGATTTTAATCGGTTTCTTGTTTCGTTTTCGAAAAATCCCAAAAATGTTCCATGGTGCACACGTATTATTTTTAGTCGCGTACATGCGTTAGTCTTAACATTTTTGCGTTGTTGCGTGCACATGTTTTTTTAACCACATACGCGTGTCATTCCTAATCGCATGCGTGTCACTTGTCATCATGCGCGCGTGTTATTCCTAATCATGTACGCATTTTTATTCTAATCGCGGGCGCGTGTTCACTTCTCGTCGTGTACGAGTGCTCATTTTGGTGCTCGTTATTTCATGGTTATAGGTATTAGTTTAATAAGAAAATGTAATAAAAATCAGATTTGAATAATTGATTTTCTATTATTATTACTATAATCAGTTTTTTTTTACAAATAAAAAAGTCAACTTTAGTACATACATGTAGACAAAAAATTAAATGCAAAGTAGTACAAAAAAATTAATCAAAAAGCTACAACTAAATAAAAAGCAAGGCAGCACAAGCTGCTGTCCTTGCTGAAAATCTCTTTGAGCATTATGCCAAAGCCCATTTCTTCATCCTCTTTGATCCTTTCCATTTTTGCTCCAACAATTGCTCCAACAAAGCAGCTTTGGCAGGCACCACTCTGCTGCTGCTGCCCCACTAACCTCTTCTGCTCCACTAGCCTGCACAATTGACAAAACAACAAATATGCATCAGCTCAAAAACAACAGCTCCCTCTATAAAATAAGGGGAACAAGAGCACTGAAAAAAAGAAAAAAGACACACAAAAAATAAGAGCAGCAAAAGAGACAGAAGAATAAATGAGGAAAACGAAGGGAGAATGAAAACAGAGAGAGGGAGAATGGGATCCTACGATGACCACCGTGGCCATCGCCGTAGACCACCACCAGAATCGCCTCCCTCACTGCCACCACAACCACTCACCACCCACAGCCACCTTCACTCCACCACCGTGAACCGCCCTCTCTCTCATCACCCCCTCATGTTCTTCCTCTCCTCCACCGTAACCACCAACATCAAAAAAAAGCGCAAACCACCTCACCACCGCCGTCAACCTTCACCTCACCACCACAAAAATCACAACAGCCACCATCTCATCACACCCTCTCCACGAGACAACCACCCTCACGGCCACCCCGTCACCCCTCCCTCTCTCCCGTCGTGTCTCTTCCCGGTTCCTCTCCCTCTTCGCTCTTCGTTTTTGTTGTTCGTCTCACTCTCTCCACCGTGTTTCTCTCACACCACCGTCACCAACCACCAAACGCCCGTAATCGATTCCCCTCCGTTCGCATTCACCGGCACCACCGCGGTAACACCCGTGGTGGCTTTCCACCGGTTGACGCCGTCCACCATAGGTCCTCTCACCACCGTGTCTCTTCTCTCATCACCGAGAATCCACTTCAACAACCACGTCCTTCTTCCTCTCTCTCTCCACCTCCAAAAATCTCTCTCTCATTCTCTCTCTCTCCTCGAGGTCACTCTTTCTCTCTCCCAAAGGAAACCAGCCGCGGCGCTGGGTTGAGAAGAGATGGGAAAATTAGGTTTCCCAATTTCACTTATTCCCTTTTATACCATCACCATTTAATTTTTAAGGCTTTTCTGGTTTTTATTTTTCTTTTGTTTTTTTGATCAGATTGATATTCACACTACCCCTTTTGTGTATAACACCCCCCATGTGAATGTGGATTTTGCAAGTCATCAGCCCAAGATCTCTAAAACCGAAACTGGGCTTTTTAGCTAATCACACCCCTCGTTTCAACGACCTGCACCCCACATTTTAAACCATACACTCTCACGCAAGCCTTTTTTGTACTGCGGCCCAGTTCACCAAAAACGAACTGGGTCTGTTTCCTGCACCCACTACTTTAAGATACAATCCTTTTTTGCCAATGACACCCCATTTACTACGGCACCCCCTGTTTTTCTTTTAAAAAGATTTTCTTTTTCATAAATGAATATTTTCTTTCGCAAACCTATTTTTTTCCAAATAAATAATTGTTTTCCTAAACATAAAAATGGTTTGTTACTAATGGTCACTCTGAGCTTGACTTGTTTGACCGTTAATAACAGCTTTAGTTTTCAAACGAGCTATGAGTGACGACCACTCTGAGTTTTACTTGTTTGGTCGTCACGAATATCTCTCCCAATTTCAAAAATAAATAAAAAACACCAAACGCACAAACATTTTCTACCAAGAACTACGTGTGATTTGATTCTCTACCAGGAGATACGTAGGAGCAGAGGGCGGCCGACCTCTGTCAATTGCACTAATAAAAAACCTTTTTTTTTCTCTCTTTAAGTTCATTTCTCTCATTTTTTTTCTCAAAAAGTATAAAAATAACTAACCGTTTATCGAGTCTATTTTTATTATTATTAGGGTAAAATCATTATTTTTGAATTAATAAACTTTCACACATTTAGTTAAAAGGTAACCTTCCTTAGGAAGGATGTCGCAGGGTGCTAATACCTTCCCTACGCATAAACGACTCCCGAGCCTAAATCTGGTCCGCAAGACCCCCTTTATCTACTCAATAGGGATTTTCCAATGTTTGCCCTTAAACTAAAACTTTGGTGGCGGCTTCATTCAAGAATGACGAAGAATCCCTCCTCCGGATTTTTCGGTCGCTACAGCTGGCGACTTCACTGGGGACAATTAAGAGAGTCAAGCCAAATTAACTAAATGTGTGAGTATTTGTTAATTTTATTAATATTTTGTTTTTACCCTTATTCTTATATTATTTATTTATTAGCATTTCTTTATATTATTGAACCTTAGGGTAGACGACTTTTTTTGTTACTATTGTTGTACATCTTGTCCAGTTTGGTTAGTTTAGGTATTGTGCCCTCATCACACACCTCACTTACACTTTTGCACATACCTTTGAGTGGGGCCCTATACCCGGGTCTGCAAATAACCTAGGACGAGTGGAGATTATTAGTGACAGTCATTCTGGATTTTATCTGTCTGACTCTCATGAAAGTCTCAACCAGAGTATGCTCTTTCATGGTATCCCACACCAGGTAGCTCGCTATCGTTGTGGATCATATCATGAAGGGGATTTTAGCTCTGGAGACCTTGTGAGGAAGTGAATAGAGCCACTGAGAGATTGATCACATAAGCGACCCTAGACCATGTTGAAAATCCCAATTTAGACATGACCCACCTAGGACACAGGGGCCTTATACTTACCCTCTCTATCAATCTGGTTAATTTTTCTACAAAATTAAAATCACTCAAAAAAAAGCCCTTTTATGCTTCTGTCCTCCATTTGCATGCATACGAGACGACATCAATCCTTTCATCCATCATACAAAAATTATCATAAAATAAAATCATTCTTATGTATCCCATTGTCATTGCACTACCATACATCTCATCATCTTTAAAATAACAAGACGTCAACTTTTTATTTGTTCATTTTATCCTAGTTGCATCATCTCTCATACTCATACATCGCATTGCTATTATAAAAATTTATTTTTAAATGCATCATCTTCATGCACCATAAAAAAAACAAGGACAAAAGTCATTTATTCCTATCCATCTCAAATGCACCAGTCCTTCAACATGCGTCAAAACAAAAATTATAAATTTCTTCATTATTGCATCATTCATCACCCAATAGCATTTTGTTGAAGCAAAAAAAAAAGGATAAACCATCACGCATTTCATTCATCTCCATTGTTTTTCTCATGTACAACAAACATCCATATGTTCATGCATTATAATTCAAAGAAAACATATAAAAAATTACCATTCATTCATACTAAAATCATCATTCCATAAGCATTCCATTGTTATCGCACTATCATGCATCGCGAAGATATTATTTTTTTCAAAATCGCATCCATCTTGCATATCTGTACACCAAAAAAAACATTACCCCCATATTATATAAATGTTATGTTAATTACTCCTTTCCACGCATTAAAAAAAAGTCGCTGCGAGTGTAATGCATTTTGTTTCCTCGCACACAAAAAAAAAGTAATTTTTACCCATATAACGTTAGCATATCATTTGATCAAAAAACCAGCATGCACCGACATTCATTCATAATCATTCAAAATCATGATCACATAGCGTAGGCATCATATCATTTGTAAAGTCATGAACTACATTTCAAAAAAAAAATATCATTCATACATCATTTTCCCTTGTGTTGTCATCCTAGTTTAAATGCAACAATTCCATATTCATGTGTCATTTCCCAAATAAAACAAAAAAAATCATTTCATTATATTTGTATCATTCGTCATCCAATAAATCAAAAATAAGAGTCTGCATGCATGTTGCACTGCCTCTCGAAAAATAAAAACAATTGCATTAGGATCAAACATTTATTTCTTCATGCATACATGCATTCGCATTTTTTCATACATGTCTATCATCATGGGCATTATATTTTGCTAGAAAATAAAAAACCATCATAGAACGAGTCACTTGTTTTCATATACATCTCGTTCTCATGGTACTAACATGCATATCATCCTCCAACTTTCATCATCTTGCATACTCAAAAATATACTATATTCATTACTCCTCTTTATGCATAGAAAAATAAAAATGCAATAGTCATCTGACATGCAAAATAAAAGAAAAATAATAAAATAATGCCACTGTCTTGCATTATTCATCATCATATTGCATTGCGTCCGAAAAATCATTTCGGATAGTCAATCTTTTCAAGCAATCATTCATTCACATTCCTCGCATCTGCATCAGGCAACATTATTCGTTCATTCATACATTGCATTTTTCTTTCTTTTCGCGAAAAAGAAAAGAATAAAAAACATGATCACGATTAAAAAAAAAATTGTGATTGAATATCTCATTTAGCATGCATTTCCATCATCAAATAATATAGGCATTTCATCATTTGCAACATCATGAAATGCATAGCATTCACGCACCTTTTCACTCATCCAAAAACTGTTGTTTCATTAAATCATCCATACGCCATTTCATCCACACATCGTTTATATACCGTTTCAACATACATCATTTCAAAAATTACGTCATCATTTTCGCATCATTCATAGATACGTATTTAGCATTTCATTCTGATACAGGAAAGAGGCTCTGCATCGGTCACGTGCCGCATTGTCTCCAAAAATCATTTAGAATAACTGACCTTTCCAAGCGATCAATCATGCACGCATTTCATGCATTCGCATCTGCATTTTCGTCATTTTTCACCATGTGTTCCTTCATGCATTAGGACACAAGGTGCGTTTAACTTGATTATTCTTGTTGCGTGAGCATAGTTAGTCTTTCAATTAGAAAATAAAAAAATTATCATGCATTCATAATAGAATACGGTCATCGTTTTCATTATCATGGTACCAACATGCATCTCATCATCTAGAAAATAACAAAATATCATATTTTTTATTTTACTTCATCTTGCATAAGCCACACGCCAAAAATGAGAAAATAATATCACATTGATATTATAAAAAAATTTACATTCATTCATTATTTCATTACTCCTCTTCATGCATCATGAAGAAACAAAAACAAAAGTCATTCATTCTCATGCATCTCAAAAACAGCTCCTTCATGCGTCATAAAGAACAAAAACAAAAGTCATTTATTCCTCTCACATCCATCTCAAAGGCGTTAATCCTCTCACATGCATTAAGACAAAATTAGGATTTGCTTCATTTTCTTCTATTCTTGCATTGTTCATCATTCAATAGTTTTTTTTTGTTGTCGTTGTTTTGTTAGCCTCTCATTCTAGTTGAATTTTTTTTAAAAAAAAAGATAATAAGTAAAAAAAATCACACACTTTCTTAAGGTATGATTACGCATTTCATTTACCTGCATCATTGTCTGTGTACAACAACATCCATATGTTCATGCATTCTGTTTTATTCAAATAATTTTTTTTCCAAAAATAAAAAAAATGAAACTCATAAGATTTTTTGACACACTGTTTGATGAGAGACGATGCCTTCTTGAAAATATATTTTAATTGATTCCTCTTCCTTGGAAAATGTGGCCATACCTTAACTTGATTCACCAACATTAAGTTCTTCACCCTTCACTCCATATACATATCCTATTCATACTCACCACATTCATGGAAACCACCTACCCACTTAACCCTTAAATGGAATTCACCGATGACTCATTCACCATCATGGTCACTCCAACATTGACCACATCTTCAAACCCTTGCTCCTACAGGCTTGACCCTTAGCCTAAGAGACACACCCCACCAAAGGCATTAGCCAACATATATCTCACACCCGTGACAAGAAGCTTAAATGTCTATTTTGTTAACTTGTGTGGTTTTGACAATTAAAATTGTTCTATCTTAAACGGTGTTAACTCTCCATGAAGCATTTGCAAAATAAACTAACCTGACATGTGTGCTTACCGTTGTTTGAGTCAGTTATCCTACCCCCGTCTTTCCGCCACTTCCAAAACCAGACCCAACCATCCATAAAAGGCCCAGTCCTCACAAGAGTATTTCATTCGCTTTCCCCCAGTGATGAAATTTCACGAATAACACTTTGTACGCTCCATACTGGGGCAGAGTAATGATCACTAAGATTTTTTGCTAGCATTCTAAACACTCGTGCAAGTCCTTTGAGTAAAAAAAAAAACACAAAAGAGGTTCAAAAAAGAAAAGCCCGTTAGGTTGAAAACTCGCAAGAGCAGCCTGAGCAAAAATTAGGGCATAAAAAAAATAATAAATAAAGAAAAGCAAATATATTAAAATGAAGTTTTGTCCCATAGTTACAATTTCAAGAAAATAAGCAATCATGATTTGAATTGGAGTTTGGCCATTTTCCTATATCCAAAAATCCAAAAAAGGAGAAATGCCCTTTGCTACCCACTTCGAGCCAAAAAAATCAAAATCTTTCAAACACCTTAGACAAGGATCAATCCCATATTTAACAGCTCGCTCAGCTCGAAAGAAAAAAGAAAAATCACAAAAAAGTGAAAAAAAGAGGATCAAAAAATCCTGAAAACCAAAAAGTAGAATTTGTGAGCTGACACTTCACACCATCGAGCATATAAAAGATCATTGTCGGAAATAAACCCTCAAACACTTCCTTTGGCCTAAGCGCCCTATCCTCCATAAACCCTCAAATGCGCTACAACCCTAAAACAGGTTCATTCTACCATGAAGCGCATAAAAGATTCTTTGTCTCAACCAACCCCGAACATCCTCAGGAGCAAAGTAATCATTTCCTTCATGAACCATTAGCCATATTACAATCCTAAGGCCTATTCTGATCAGTGATTGGTTGCTTCCATTTTTCTCAAAGCTTATACTATAGGACAAAATAATCAGAATAATTTATTTGCTCAAAAAAAAAAACAAAGAGAAAAATATTATTACACAAAAAATAAAAAAAATAAAAAAAATAATAAAAAAAACTTAAAAGGGCTTGCACGCTCGAAGTTCATCAAGAGAAGATAACAGTGATCATCAACAAAGTGATTTCATCGAACCAAAAACTCTTGACTGTCTTAGCTTGTGGAATCCTTCCCAAGGAAAACCACAAATCCCTACTAAGGCAGTTACTCGTCTTATCATATCAAAATGGGGCAACACCTCACCCTCCATTCCACTCAAACTCAGAGAGATTTTTTTTAGCATCCCCAAAATACCCTCATCTTTCATCCCGTTCATATACTACACTCATGTAGCCGTACCAGACCAATTTCCAAACCATTATTCTAACTTTACACCCTGTCACAATCCCACTCGGATGGGGCAATCTTCACCTTTCATGGATTGGGGCAACCTTGTCCTCTTGTAGACCGGGGCTCCATATCCCTCGGCCCGAAAGAATCCTTCTGTCTCCCATTCCATTCATTCCTAGCCACGCGTCACCCCAATACCTGCATAGTTCCCAATCCCTCAACCAGTTTATATCCTTAGTTGTCATTGTCCTCCCTAGACAAAGGCAGACTGTTTCACTCTCCACTATTTGAATTGGGGCAGTCAAACATTTTTACCTTGGGGCAAGCTTATCTCTCATAAGTTTGAGCCAATAAACCTCATCCTCCACTCCACTCATGTGTCACACTTGACTATACCCTGCATTTCTTGAACCCTAAGTCAACTGACACATTCATTTGCATTCACACGTTTTTCATATTTATTAAGCAAATGCTTCAAAGGGAGAGACACAATGATGACAATCCCTCTAAGTTAACATCTTAGACTTGAAAGCTTAGCCATCATGGGTCATCATAACCAAATGAGAACCCATCTGCAAATACACATCTCGATCTCTAGAAATGACACCAATACATTGCTGCAAGCCACGCTTTTCAAGATGACAATCTTGAGCTTACCAGAGTTCAAGTCCAAGCCATCAAAAAGCTTTCTTCCAAGGAACGATCAATTCAAAATGTTCAGCTCTCTGTTTCCAACATCAAAAGTTTCGTTTCACATCAAACATTTTTGCAGCCTTACAAAAACAAAAAGTGTTGTTACCAACAAAGCATGCATTATACATGTCCTCATTATTCTAGAAGTAAACCTTGCATCTGATCATACTCATCACCACTTTCTCATGCAAGTATTGTACATGCGTTCACATTCAACTTGTTTTCGCCTACACAATTTTGCTTCTTTCGCATTACGCATTGCGTATCCATACATGCATACCCGTACATAACATGTATTACTTCAATAAAAAGCCGAATGTCGGTCTCACTATTACCCAAAGTCTGTCTGCATCCCAATCAATCATATCATAGCATCGCACCATGCATTCATGCACTTCCCTTTATTCACCAGTCATAAAGGAAGGTTATCATATTCGCATTCTCATTTCATGCATTCATGCACTTCCCTTTATTCACCATGGCGTTTGCATCAAAATATTACATACCTATCATATTCGCATTCTCATTTCATGCATTCATCAAATACCAAAAAGACAATAAAGCGAAAAGATAAAAAACCTCCCACATCCCAACAAACATCCAATCATTGCATCATACAACATCAAGTCATGGGGCTACCACAACCCTTCATCTAAGCATTACGTGTGCCCATTCATTCATTCATTCATCTATTCATTTATGCATGAAAACAAAAAAAACAAAAAAAAGGAGAAAACCAAAAAGGCAAAAATTATCCACATTGCACCTGTTACTCCCACCAAAGTATAGATCATTCCATCATGCAACCAGCAGTACATTCGTATTCGCATGTTATCTGCATTCGCATACACAGCTTATCAATTTCTGTTTCGACCAGCATAGGCATCCATCATTCACGGGCTTTTTGTAGTCCATTTACTTTCGCATTGCACATTCAACACATTGCATACATATAACCTTTTGATAGACGTGCCAAGTGCCGGTCTCGTCGTTGCCAAAAAGCTTTCTACATCACCAATCATATCATTTGCTATGCATTCATGTGTTTCCTTTTATTCGCCCTAGCATTTGTATCAGAGTGTTATATACGCATCATATTCACATTCGCATTGCATGTATCAAGAAAAAAAGGCAAAAATAAATAAGAATTAGCAAAAACAAAAGTCCATTCATTGCATTTATCATCACATCAAAAATTAATCACTACAGCCGCATCCACATTTCATACACCGTTGTCGACTTTCTCATTCCACCAGGTTCAACACCCATGGTATACTCAGTTCATTCATCATCCCCCCAGATACCAATCATTGCACGCATGACATTGTTCGCCTCGATAGATGTCCAAGTGCCGGCCTCATCGTTGCCCCCAATAAAAAAAAGAGTTTTTTTTATTCATGCATGGCATTCGCGTCAAAGCATTACATTTTCATCACATTCACACTTTGCATTTCATACACTCATTGTATATCAAGAAAAAAAGAGAAAAGCAAAAAAAAAAACAACAAAAGGAGAAAAATTGCTCATTTCATTACATTTATCATTAGTCAGCACAATCACACTCATATCTTATCTGCATTCACATACAACCCCCATGTTCCATCAACTTCATCTCACATCATCTGCCACGCTTCATTCATCCCATCGGATACCTACTATTTCACATACCTATATTGCGCGCATACATCATTTATTGCATGCCGAATATAGATAGCTCTCCCCGTATCAGGTAAATGCATCCATTAGGTATGTTATAGGCAGGTACGCCATGTGCCGATCCCAACAGTTTGTTTCTTCAAAGTCAGTGCTCCAAGCACTGATCTCATACCGCAATTCAGAATCTCAGTACTCCTTTAGACCCCCAGTGGTCCCTCAGAGCCCAAGCGCTCCTTCAGACCCCCAGCGGTCCCTCAGAGCCCAAGCGCTCCTTCAGACCAACAATGGTCCTTCAGTCCAGATCGCACGTCGCGTTATCGAGCAACCGACGGATCATCCGGCCCCAGGCCCTTCAGACTAGCTGTGTCCGCCTAAAAAACACAGTGCACGTCCTTCGAGGTGCGCAAATCAGGTCAACGACCTGACCTTGCCCCCATGGCCGCTCGAAAAAGGCCACCCCCAAGCAGACCGTTTTACTAGTACCGTTGCTAGTTTGCGCTCCATCAGACCCATTGGTCCATCAGGCCTAGGCATGCCCTTCAGACCTCGTTGGTCCTTCAGTTTAATTCCAATCAATGCGTCAAGCATCGGCTGCGGATTAGACCATCAGAGCCCAGTGCTCCTTCAGATCCCCGGTGATCCTTATTTTACTCTTGTTCTATGTCAACCCAATTTTTCAAGAATTTCTATAAAAAAAAAAATAAAAAAAAAAAAGAATCATGGTTTTGACAAAATTAGTGTCTTTTTATCTTTATTTCTATTTTACTCGAGAAATTTGGAAACTCTTCATACTTCCTAGTAAAATATAAATAAAGAGGCCAAGCATCGACTGCGAGTTAGACCATCAGAGCCCCAAGTGCTCCTTCAGATCCCCAGCGATCCTTCTTTACTTTTGTTCTATGTAAACCCGTTTTATTTTATGTTTTTTTCAAAAAGAAAAGGTTTTGACAAAATTAGTGTCTTTTTATCTTTATTTCTATTTTACTCGAGAAATTTGGAAGCCCTTCATATTTCCTAGTAAAATATAAATAAAGAGGGGCAGCTGTCATGCCCTAATTTTGTCCGTTAGGTTAAAGCGATTTGTTTTTCTAAAATAATAATAATCTTGTAGACATTTGATTTTAATCGGTTTCTTGTTTCGTTTTCGAAAAATCCCAAAAATGTTCCATGGTGCACACGTATTATTTTTAGTCGCGTACACGCGTTAGTCTTAACATTTTTGCGTTGTTGCGTGCACATGTTTTTTTAACCACATACGCGTGTCATTCCTAATCGCATGCGTGTCACTTGTCATCATGCGCGCGTGTTATTCCTAATCATGTACGCATTTTTATTCTAATCGCGGGCGCGTGTTCACTTCTCGTCGTGTACGAGTGCTCATTTTGGTGCTCGTTATTTCATGGTTATAGGTATTAGTTTAATAAGAAAATGTAATAAAAATCAGATTTGAATAATTGATTTTCTATTATTATTACTATAATCAGTTTTTTTTTACAAATAAAAAAGTCAACTTTAGTACATACATGTAGACAAAAAATTAAATGCAAAGTAGTACAAAAAAATTAATTAAAAAGCTACAACTAAATAAAAAGCAAGGCAGCACAAGCTGCTGTCCTTGCTGAAAATCTCTTTGAGCATTATGCCAAAGCCCATTTCTTCATCCTCTTTGATCCTTTCCATTTTTGCTCCAACAATTGCTCCAACAAAGCAGCTTTGGCAGGCACCACTCTGCTGCTGCTGCCCCACTAACCTCTTCTGCTCCACTAGCCTGCACAATTGACAAAACAACAAATATGCATCAGCTCAAAAACAACAGCTCCCTCTATAAAATAAGGGGAACAAGAGCACTGAAAAAAAGAAAAAAGACACACAAAAAATAAGAGCAGCAAAAGAGACAGAAGAATAAATGAGGAAAACGAAGGGAGAATGAAAACAGAGAGAGGGAGAATGGGATCCTACGATGACCACCGTGGCCATCGCCGTAGACCACCACCAGAATCGCCTCCCTCACTGCCACCACAACCACTCACCACCCACAGCCACCTTCACTCCACCACCGTGAACCGCCCTCTCTCTCATCACCCCCTCATGTTCTTCCTCTCCTCCACCGTAACCACCAACATCAAAAAAAAGCGCAAACCACCTCACCACCGCCGTCAACCTTCACCTCACCACCACAAAAATCACAACAGCCACCATCTCATCACACCCTCTCCACGAGACAACCACCCTCACGGCCACCCCGTCACCCCTCCCTCTCTCCCGTCGTGTCTCTTCCCGGTTCCTCTCCCTCTTCGCTCTTCGTTTTTGTTGTTCGTCTCACTCTCTCCACCGTGTTTCTCTCACACCACCGTCACCAACCACCAAACGCCCGTAATCGATTCCCCTCCGTTCGCATTCACCGGCACCACCGCGGTAACACCCGTGGTGGCTTTCCACCGGTTGACGCCGTCCACCATAGGTCCTCTCACCACCGTGTCTCTTCTCTCATCACCGAGAATCCACTTCAACAACCACGTCCTTCTTCCTCTCTCTCTCCACCTCCAAAAATCTCTCTCTCATTCTCTCTCTCTCCTCGAGGTCACTCTTTCTCTCTCCCAAAGGAAACCAGCCGCGGCGCTGGGTTGAGAAGAGATGGGAAAATTAGGTTTCCCAATTTCACTTATTCCCTTTTATACCATCACCATTTAATTTTTAAGGCTTTTCTGGTTTTTATTTTTCTTTTGTTTTTTTGATCAGATTGATATTCACACTACCCCTTTTGTGTATAACACCCCCCATGTGAATGTGGATTTTGCAAGTC
Organism: Astragalus membranaceus; assembly: GCA_039519185.1. Classification (NCBI taxonomy): domain Eukaryota; kingdom Viridiplantae; phylum Streptophyta; class Magnoliopsida; order Fabales; family Fabaceae; genus Astragalus; species Astragalus membranaceus. Next base: position 54,228,411 of record CM076851.1, read on the forward strand.
ATCAGCCCAAGATCTCTAAAACCGAAACTGGGCTTTTTAGCTAATCACACCCCTCGTTTCAACGACCTGCACCCCACATTTTAAACCATACACTCTCACGCAAGCCTTTTTTGTACTGCGGCCCAGTTCACCAAAAACGAACTGGGTCTGTTTCCTGCACCCACTACTTTAAGATACAATCCTTTTTTGCCAATGACACCCCATTTACTACGGCACCCCCTGTTTTTCTTTTAAAAAGATTTTCTTTTTCATAAATGAATATTTTCTTTCGCAAACCTATTTTTTTCCAAATAAATAATTGTTTTCCTAAACATAAAAATGGTTTGTTACTAATGGTCACTCTGAGCTTGACTTGTTTGACCGTTAATAACAGCTTTAGTTTTCAAACGAGCTATGAGTGACGACCACTCTGAGTTTTACTTGTTTGGTCGTCACGAATATCTCTCCCAATTTCAAAAATAAATAAAAAACACCAAACGCACAAACATTTTCTACCAAGAACTACGTGTGATTTGATTCTCTACCAGGAGATACGTAGGAGCAGAGGGCGGCCGACCTCTGTCAATTGCACTAATAAAAAACCTTTTTTTTTCTCTCTTTAAGTTCATTTCTCTCATTTTTTTTCTCAAAAAGTATAAAAATAACTAACCGTTTATCGAGTCTATTTTTATTATTATTAGGGTAAAATCATTATTTTTGAATTAATAAACCTTCACACATTTAGTTAAAAGGTAACCTTCCTTAGGAAGGATGTCGCAGGGTGCTAATACCTTCCCTACGCATAAACGACTCCCGAGCCTAAATCTGGTCCGCAAGACCCCCTTTATCTACTCAATAGGGATTTTCCAATGTTTGCCCTTAAACTAAAACTTTGGTGGCGGCTTCATTCAAGAATGACGAAGAATCCCTCCTCCGGATTTTTCGGTCGCTACAACCATCAAATACCAAAGCTTGATAATCCTTCATGTATTCAATAACTCTCCTTCCAAGCTTCCATAATCATCCAAGTTTCATCAAAATCCACCCAAGGAAGAGGATTTGCGTGAGGATCTAGATTGTTGGAGGTGTTCTTCAAGTGTTCTTGCTCCTATTTTACATCTTTATTCCTTTTCTAGTTATTTCTTGAGGTAAGCCTATTATCTCTTGCATTTTTAATTATTAGCATGTAAATCTTTCTTCTACTCCTCTTTCCCTTCTCAAAAGGCTTAGAGGACTTGTTTCCAACATTATGACAAGGACATTGGGAGCCTTGGGTGTTGGCAATGAGTCCTTGGCCTTGAGGGGAACTTTCTTGTGTTTTTAACCATGTAGTTTGTATTTTCACACTCATTTTCTCACTTTTCCATAAATAAAGGGCTTTCACATATTATATGCATCTTCTTGTTCATATCATAACTTGCAAGTTGAATTTTGGCTTGATTTATGGGTGTAGGGGTTTCGGTTTTGAGCCTTAGAATTTAGGGTTTTTGTTGCTTTCTTTTCACTCCTTGATTTATGTAAATAAAATGCATGATGTGCTTGATTTGCATGATTTGTTCTATGTGTTGATTATGAGTTTTGGCATGAAAAATTTGGTGTTTATGCTCATATAGGGGTTCGGCCATAGAGCCCATTTTTGTGCATATCTTAGTGCTCAAAATGTGTTGTTTGATCTTGTGTAGATAAGTGTAATTGTGTTAGTGTGTTTTTGACTTTTAATCACCTTTTTACATTTTTACTTTACCATTTCATTAAGTAATTACCATTTACTTTTTTACATTTTTACTTTACAATTTCATTAAGTAATTACCATTTACTTTTTTTTACATTTTTACTTTACCCTTTCATTAAGTAAATACCATTTGCCTCATGCATTTTTACTTTACCATTTACTAACTTTTTACTAAAAGTTTTACTACTTGTCAATTTGCAAAAATACCCAAAACATTCTCACACTTTGCATTTCATCACTTGTGTGACACATTCTTATGTTTGCACATTAATACTTGCATACTTTCATATGCTTACATGTTCATGCATTCATATATGCTTATGCCTCTTGCATTCTCATACTCTCTTACATGTTCATGCATCCATTAATATCATGTCTTGCATTCATTATCATATGATCATGCATTCATTAACATTATATCTTGCATTCATTTTCACATGTTCATGCATTCATTAACACTATGTCTTGCACTCATTTTCATATGTTCATGCATTCATTAACATTATGTCTTGCATTCGATAATACTCATTCGTTCCTTGTATGCTCATGCATTCACATGCTTGCCTAATCATGCATCATTGCTCACATGTTCATTCACCTAACCTAGAATACTCTATGCCTATGATTAATTGTATTTCTTTGTTCTTGATGCCATTTGAATGTCTTGACTTAATTGTGCACAAACCCTTTTACACAATCATGTGCCCTTATAAGACTACCAACATGTGTAGCATAGAGGTATATGTGCCCCTCTTGAGATTGCTCCCAACTTGTGTAGCAATTCCCCTTCACACACAAACACAATTGTTTTGAGAACTTTGCCTCGCATCTTTGACAATTAAATCTCTTGATTATATCGGCATGCTTAATCTTAGTTGATGGTCAACATGTTCATGATTGCTTGATTAGTTGAATATGTTTGAACTTCATTCATGCATTTTGCATTTGGTTTTGGACATAGAATTCGATTGAAAATGATTTATTTATTTTCTAAAAACTCTTTTCCAAACCAATTAATTTTCAAAGCATTTTCAATAAACAAAAATAAGCAAGTAGTGGAGGTCACCCATAACCTTTGTTAGTTTGATCTCTATGAACGGTCTTCAATTTCGCATGAGTACTTAGCGATGATTACCCATAACCTTAGTTAGTTTAATCATTCGCTAATGCTCGTCCTACTTCAGAAACCTTTTCAAAACCAAAGAATTAGAACTACGTCGCTTTGATTCCCATTTGGGATACGTAGGAGCGAGCCACGTCCTCGTCAAGCACAACAAACCAAAATTAATTCGATTACGAAAGCCCTTTTTGATCATCTAAAATAAAAACCGATTATCATTAATGATCACTCGCGCCGTTGCCGTTTGGTTGTTAATGATAATTTCATTTTCAAAAGAGTTAGTAGCGCGGCCACTCTAAACCGTTGTTGTTTGGTCGTCGCGAACACGCGAATCAAAAGCAAAACCGATTATCGTTAATGATCACTCGCGCCGTTGCCGTTTGGTTGTTAATGATAATTTCATTTTCAAAAGAGTTAGTAGCGCGGCCACTCTAAACCGTTGTTGTTTGGTCATCGCGAATCCTCACTCCTACTGCGAAAACTCATCTAAACAGACTAAAAAACAAAAACCTTTTTAGGACAACCAAGAACTACGTAGCTTTGAATTCTCCATCGCACCAGGAGATACGTAGGAGCGAGAGGCCAACTCTCGTCAAGCGCCAAAAATAAAAATTTTCATTAAGTCTTCTCACTCCCTTTTCAATAAAGAGGCAAAATAAAAGCGTTTTCAAATCAACACTTCAAACCACACATTTAATTAAAGGTTCCCTTTCGGTAGAAAGGAGGTACGGGGTGCTAATACCTTCCCCATGCCTAACCGACCCCCGAACCCATATCTCTAGTTTTCGAAAGACCACCCGCCTTGTCTAAAAGACCTTTTTTCAATGTTTTGGTCTTAAAATTAAAACATTGGTGGCGGCTCCATACCTTTTCCACGTTGTACAACGAGAAGTCCGAACCGGATTTTTTGGGGTGCAACACCTGCACGTTACCAACATTGGGGTAACATTCAAACAGAAAGGGTGAGATATCGCACTATATAATCAGACATATGAAAGACAATATGTAATTCAGGTCATTGCATCAATTCATCATTTAATCAGCAGTCAACATCGTCTCAATCACATAAGTATGCACATAATGCGAAATGTGACTCAACTCAGGGCCACCTCCCTATAATGCATGTGGTACCATAATCCACAACCCGTAAATAGGGGCATCAACATCGCAACATCGTCATCGTGGTTTGAGCATAGCTCCATCGTAAAAATATGATATGCATGCGACGCTATGTAAATACACAAACAAACAACAACGATTACATAGCAACGCACAACATAGGAAAACAACATTGGCCGTAGGCCTACAACACATCACCTGCCAATAAATAGAGGCAAATTCGTCTTCGTACAACCTTCGTCGTCAACAATTTATAACTTAGCAATTTTCAACATTTTGGCAACATCGCAATAATTTAGCAACTTTCAACATTTTGGCAACTTTGGGCCTAATCACATGTTCAACATCATTTTAACCAACAATCGTGAAATTCACATTTGGGCAGCCACACTTGGCTCCCTTGGCGCCCACTGCGCCAAGCAACACAATTGGCTGCCAAACTGGCGCCCATGGCACCCAGCAGCACAACGGGCAACCAAACTGGTGCCCTTGGCGCCCATAGCGCCCAGCAACACAACACCCCACAAGGCAGCCAGATTCTGGCGCCCATGGCGCCCCTGCGCCAGACACAGCACGAGGCAGCCTGATTTAGGCGCCCCTGCACCAGACACAGCACGCAACAACAGCAACCGGGCAGCCAATCTTGGGGTCCATGCGCCAGGACAGCACAACCACAGCAACAGGGCAGGCACCACCTTGGCGCCCATGCGCCAGAACAACACCTGAAACAGCTATTGGGAAGCCACCATCCTGGCGCCCTTGGCGCCCATGCGCCAAAACAACATAAAAAACAACAATTGGGCAGCCACCATCTTGGCGCCCATGCGCCAGAACAACATAGAAAACAACAATTGGGTAGCCAGGATTTTGGCGCCCTTGGCGCCCATGCGGCAGGAATCTGTAAGACAGCAACACACAACAGTGTCGCACCCCGAAAAATCCCCGGTTGGGTTTCTCAATGTACAACGTGGAAAAATTTGGAGCCGCCACCAATATTTTAATTTTAAGACCAAAACATTGAAAAAAGGTCTTTTGAACAAGGCGGATGGTCTTTTGAAAACTAGAGATATAGGTTCGGGGGTCAATTACGTGCGAGGAAGGTGTTAGCACCGCGCACGTCCTTTCTACCGAAAGGGAACCTCTAATTAAATGTGTGGTTTTAACGTTTGATTTGAAAAATACCTAGATTTACCTATTTATTTCTTGTTTGACAGTGAATGGGAAAACTTAATGAAAATTTTATTTTTGGCGAGAAAGGGTGAAAAAGGGGTTTTTAGAAAAAGTGCTTGACGGGACATGGCCCGCTCCTACGTATCTCCCAGTGCGATGGAGAATTCAAAGCTACGTAGTTCTTGGTTGTCCTTTTGAAAAGTTTTTGTTTTTTATCTTTTTTGGTGAGTTTTTGAAATAGGACGAGCATTAGCAAATGATTAAACTAGCAGAGGCTATGATGAATCGCTACTAAATACTAAAAAAAAAAAGAGTTGTACCGCTAGTCAAACGAACAAAGGTTCTGATGGACTATTGATAACAACTCGTTTTTATTATCTTTTTTTTTAAAGTGATTTTCGAAAGAGATTGATTTGCACGATGACCGAACTAACAAAGGTCATGATGGATCATCGGTTATTGTTCTTATGAGAAAAGGACATTGCCACTAATAGCTAAACGAACAAAGGCTCTGATGAGCTACTAGCAACAATGGGTTTGAAAATGATTCCTTTTGTTTGTTTTATGAAAATGATTGGTTTAGGGGTGCGAAAAGGATTTTTATTTGTTGCGCTTGACGAGAACGTGACTCGCTCCTACGTATCCCAAATGGGAATCAAAGCGACGTAGTTCTAATGAAAAATGTTTTTGAAAGGGTTTGAAAGAGGCGTGTTGAATCATCTGAGACCATCTTCACCACTTAGAACATGATGCACTAGGCATAAGTGGGAATCATATGATTCATCATCAACAATGGACAATAATATATAAGAACAAGTAAATAAACACTAAAGCTAAGTAGAATCACATAGGGCAGTTTTGGCACGGATCACAATAATTAAATAATGACAAATGTAAAGACAGAAATACCTCTAATGAAGGCGGATCTTACAACTTGAAGAATGCAACCCCAACTAACTCTTAGCGAAATTAAAGATCAGCTCTGACGGACCAACGGAACGAAGAGGGCACAAATAAAATATAGAAGAGTTTTTTTTTCTAAAATGTGAGAGATTTCGAAAAAATGGGTTTTTTCTCTGATCTCGTGAAAATGTGTGTGTTCTGAAATGAAAAATGAGCGTCCTATTTATAGGAAATCAGATTTGATCTATTTTAGGAAACATGATAATCGATTATGTTGGAAATAACTTGGTGTATGCTAATCGATTAGGTGCCTTGGATCTCAGATTCAATAATCGATTAGGTGCCTTGGATAATCGATTAGGCACTTTCCAAAACCATAAAAACTTTCCAAAATAGGTGATAATCGATTATGGTCCTTAGTGAAAACATGGGATAATCGATTATGCTACTGAATTGTTTCAGAGTAGATAATCGATTATCCCCCTTGATTTTCAGAGTAGATAATCGATTATCCCCCTTGATTTTCAAGTAGATAATCGATTATCCCCCTTGATTTTCAGAGTAGATAATCGATTATTTGCTTGAAGGAAGGATATGATGTAATCGATTGAGTGCCTTCCTAAAAACATGGATAACTTCCTTATTCATCAAGAATACATTATATGCATGATAAAATCAATTTTATACTTTCTAAAAAAATATTTTCATGCATGAGGCTTATTGAAAAATATTTTCATGCAAAAATTATTTTTATAGACCCTTTTGTGAGAAATGACCAAAATGCCCTTTTTGACCCTAAAAACCATAATTTCCCAAAAAGTGCATTCTAACCCTAAAAATGATTTCAAAAACTTTGGAATGGTTTCTAGGAGCCAAAATGCAATGCATAATTTATTATATATTTTTTGTGTGGAAAATTAGGGTTTTGACCTAAGCCGGACAAAATTGGGGTATGACAGCTGCCCCTCTTTATCTGAATTTTAACGAGGAATATGAATTGGCCGAAACACATTCCAAGGTAAAATGAAGATAAAGAATTCAGAGATTATACCGATTTTGTCCACATGGGGAAACCCGAATTTTCTTTTTTTCTTCTTTTTTTTTTATTTTTTATTTTTTTTAGAAAGATAGACACTTTCGTGTCGATGCGAAAACAGTAAATGAACACTGACGTGTAGACAGAAAAGGTAAAATGGGCACTTGCGTGCAAACAGACAAGGTAAAATGGGCACTTGCGTGCAGACAGAAAAGTAAAATGGGCACTTGCGTGCAGAAAGCGTTAAATTGCCCAGGCTGCCTAAAACCTGTAATCCTTAAACGAACTCTTGACGAATCCGAGTTTGCGCGTGACTTTGAGGAGCACGCTCTTCATGAGAATCTCTGGTCTTTCGAGCGATCGGGGGGATCGTTATCAGCTCCGGAACTGATATACAGATCAATGCACGGCGTCCACTGTATCTTAGGCTGATACAACTATTCCGCTGAACCTCACATGGGGCTGCGGTCCATCGTGTTGCTCGTACACGATGTGAGACCTGGGCAGAAGGGAGCGATGATCTTTCTGGGCTCCAATCCGCAATGCGCGCCTGAGCGCTCTATTTTCTTTTCTCTTTTTTTTTCTTTTCTCTCTTTTTTTGAACTCCCAACTTGGGGGAGCATTTTCTGGAATCTGAAGGCGAGCATTAACACTGCGGTGTTCATCCTCTCTCACTTGTCTGCAGCTGGAAAATGCACCAACGCATGCAATGCAAATGCCATGATTGCTACTTTCTTTTTCTTATGATGAATGTGATGCGAATGTCTGAATTTCTCTTTTCTTTACTTTATTATTATTATTTCCTATGTATGATGAGTGCATGATTTTATGCTTGGGGAATGTAATGCACGACTTTATTTGTTTATTGCTCTTTTGCTTTTTCAACCTTTTTTTTTGCGCTCCTTTGCTCTTTTGGCTTTTCCTTTGCTGGTCCAACCCACTCGCGGGACTTGCGTTATGAGACACCATGATTATCTATGATAATTATTCGGGAGCCGAGCTTCGCTCTCTTGTTTTAATGCAATCAGCGCTTCTTATTTGATTTTTGTGAGCTTATTTGACTGAAAGATCATCTTTTTTTGTTATCATTTTCAAAAATTTCACAATGATCTTAATGCTATGACTTATGCACATTTCCATGATTTATTTATCATCTACCATAAAACGTAGTTTAAAAATCAGAAATGAAAAGAAAGCAATGATAAGACAGCAAACTGAAAAGGGTACATTGGAAATTTTCCTGAAACTAAGAAAAAGAAAAAGGAGAATAGACGCAGCAGATCTTATGAATATTCTTTGTCTCTGGAGCGTTTGATGCCAACCGCTCATACTTGCAGCCTTGATCACCCTTTTATCCAAGCTTTTGGAAGCACTGCTTGCCCCTTTTCTTTTTATGTCCAACTTTTCTGACCCTAATTTTTGCCTGGATCGCCCTTTTGGGTTTTCAATCCACCGGGTCGCTCAATTTTGCCTAGGCCGCCCTTTCAGATTTTCAACCTAGCGAGCTAATTCTTGCTTGGCTCATCTTTCTCTTCTTTTCTTTTATTTTTCTCAGGCGTAATATTTCTTGACTGAATCTGAATTAACTGGGTTTCTGAGTTCTTCACCATCCATGTTGGTGAGTATCAATGCTCCTCCAGAAAAGGCTTTCTTTACCACATATGGTCCATCATAGCTAGGAGTCCATTTCCCACGGGGGTCACTCTGGATAGGCAGGATCTTCTTGAGCACAAGGTCTCCTTCGCTGAATTCTCGAGGGCGAACCTTCTTGTCGAAGGCTGTCTTCATCCTTTGTTGATACAAATGACCATGACACAGGGCAGCAATTCTTTTCTCCTCAATGAGATTCAGCTGATCCCGACGAGCCTGGACCCATTCTGCTTCTTCCAACTCGGTTTCCATCAGCACCCGTAGAGAGGGTATCTCAACTTCAACGGGAAGAACTGCTTCTGACCCATACACTAGAGAGAAGGGGGTTGCCCCGGTCGAAGTGCGTACTGAGGTGCGATACCCGTGCAAAGCAAAAGGAAGCATTTCGTGCCAGTCTTTATAGGTTACTACCATCTTCTGCACGATTCTCTTGATATTCTTATTGGCTGCTTCGACTGCCCCATTCATCTTTGGACGGTAGGGAGAGGAATTGTGATGTTTGATCTTAAACTCTGCGCACAATTCTTTCATCATCTTACTGTTTAGATTGCTACCATTGTCCGTGATGATTTTATCCGGGAGACCATAGCGACACACCAGGTCCTTTTTTACAAACTTGGAAACCACAGAACTGGTTATGCTGGAATATGAGGCAGCTTCAACCCATTTGGTGAAGTAATCAATTGCAACTAGAATGAAGCGGTGCCCGTTTGACGCCTTGGGCTCTATGGGACCAATGACATCCATGCCCCACATTGAAAATGGCCAAGGTGCAGTCAAGACATTTAATGAAGCCGGTGGTACATGTATATGATCAGCATAAATCTGGCATTTGTGGCACTTTCTTACAAAACTGTAGCAATCTGACTCCATCTGCAGCCCTTAATATCTTCCTTGCCATAGTATGCCCATTGGAATGAGTCCTGAACGAGCCTTCATGCACCTCACTCATGATCCTTTCTGCCTCCTTCTTCGCCACACACCTAAGGAGTACTTTATCATGATTCCTCTTGTAGAGCACCTCGCCACTCAAGAAAAAATTCATTGACAGCCTTCTAAGTGTTCTTTTATCATTTTCCGATGCCCCTGGAGGATACTCTCTGTTCAGGATATACTGCTTGATGTCATGATACCAAGGCTTATCATCTTCATTATCCTCAATTGCTGCGCAGGAGTAGGAGTGTGCTGGCAAACCTCGATGTTGGATTCTGATCTGGGTCAAGTTCTTATCACAGTTGATATTAAACATTGAAGCTAAAGTGGCCAGTGCATCAGCCAGTTGATTCTCTCTACGAGGAAGATGTTGAAATGTGATTTCTTCGAAGGGCTCAACCAATTCTCGGATGTAATCCCTGTACAGTATCAACTCGGGATCTCTGGCTTCCCAATCTCCGTTCACCTGATGGATAACTAAGGCTGAGTCTCCGTACACATCTAATCTTTTGACTTTCCAGTCTAGAGCTGCCTGAATACCCAGAATACATGCCTCATACTCCGCAATATTATTTGTGACATAGAAGCTCAGTCTAGTAGTGAATGGCATGAAGCGATTGTCAGGGGACACCAGCACTGCCCCAGCCCCGTGCCCATAACTGTTGGAAGCACCGTCGAACACTACTTTCCACCTTTCATTCTCTGGGGATTTTCCTTCTTCAAATAAAGCCATAATGTCCTCATCTGGGAAATCACACTGCATCGACTGGTAATCTTCAATAGGCTGATGTGCCAGGTACTCAGCTAACGCGCTACCTTTGATGGCCTTTTGAGTGACATAAAGAATATCATATTCTGACAACTGCATCTGCCATCTGGAAATTCTTCCTGTAAGCGCAGGCTTCTCGAAGATATACTTGATAGGATCCATCTTTGACACCAACCAAGTGGTGTGACTTAACATGTACTGCCTCAAGCGATGAGCGGCCCAAGCCAAGGCGCAACAAGTCTTTTCTAGTAACGAATACCTCGTCTCGCAGTCGGTGAACTTCTTGCTCAAATAATAAATTGCGTGCTCCTTCTTGCCAGTTTCGTCATGTTGTCCTAACACACAACCCATTGAATTTTCTAGCACGGTCAAATACAAAATCAATGGCCTGCCGTGCACCGGAGGCATTAAAATAGGCGGATTCTGCAGGTATTTCTTAATCTTCTCGAAAGCTTCTTGGCAATCATCATTCCACTTAGTCTCTTGATTCTTGCACAGCAATTTGAAAATCGGCTCACATGTGGCAGTTAACTGGAAGATAAACCTGGAAATGTAGTTCAGTCTTCCGAGAAAACCCCGAATTTCTTTTTCTGTCTTAGGAGTAGGCATCTCGAGAATTGCACGCACTTTATCTGGGTCAACCTCTATCCCCTTTTGACTGACAATAAACCCCAATAGTTTTCCTGATCTCACCCCAAAGGTGCATTTAGCCGGATTTAACCTGAGCTTGAACTTTCTCAACCGTTCAAAGAGCTTCCGCAAATTAACGACGTGCTCTTCATCTGTTCTGGACTTTGCGATCATATCGTCCACGTACACCTCAATCTCTTTGTGCATCATATCGTGGAACAACGTGACCATAGCTCTTTGGTAAGTAGCGCCGGCATTCTTCAACCCAAACGGCATGACCTGATAGCAGAACGTTCCCCAGAGAGTTGTGAAATTAGTCTTCTCCATATCCTCAGGAGCCATTTTAATCTGATTATACCCCGAATACCCGTCCATGAAGGAGAAAAGGGAATGCTGTGCTGTGCTGTCTACTAGGACATCAATATGAGGCAAGGGAAAACCGTCTTTGGGACTGGCACGATTCAGATCTCTGTAATCAACACACATTCTAACTTTTCCATCCTTTTTGGGCACTGGCACAATGTTAGCAACCCACTGCGGATATTTGGCTACGGCTAGGAAACCAGCGTCGAACTGTTTCTTCACTTCATCTCTGATCTTTAAAGACATCTCAGGCTTCATCCTCCTTAACTTCTGTTTAACCGGAGGGCACTCAGGCTTGACTGGCAGCTTGTGCACCACTATATCAGTATCTAACCCGGGCATATCCTCATACGTCCATGCAAAGACATCAACGTAGTCACGCAGGAGTTGAACCAACTTCTCATGCTCACTCTTTTTCATTGAAGTGCCCACCTTGACTTCTTTCGTTTCGCCCTCTGCGCCTAAATTGATGATCTCAATAGTTTCCCCATGTGGCTGAATAACCTTTTCTTCTTGCTCAACCATTCTCATCAATTCTGGAGGCGTTTCCCAGTCATCCTCAACATCCTCCTCGGCTTGATTAACGGGGTAATCAAAATTAACATATGAACCCCTGGCATCATTATTTTCAGAGGTATTCATTTTAGATATGCATTTGCGGGAATAGAAAAGCAATGAACAAGCAAAAATAGAGACACAAAATGAAGACGCGAAAAAAGCTATTTTTATTCATTTGAGAATTCAAAACTACATTTCATTGATAGATGATAATAATAAAAAAAAAACATGCATGCCCTTATGAAAAGGTCCTAAGGCCTTGGGCAGAGCCAAAGGATTTGCATTACAAAGATCATTACTTTGGAATGAAAACAACAGGGAAATTAACGATCTTCCAGTTGCCAATTTCTTCTCCTGCAGCACTGCGACGAACCAGGCCCCGATCCTCGCCTTCTTCAACTAAATCTTCCTCAATGACAGCTATCTGATTAGGGATCAGCATGCCAGCACTCCTGAAATTTTGCTTGAGGTCATCTATGGGGACCATCATCAACCGGGGTTCTCTCCCCTGAAGCTTAGCCAATCTCTTCTCACGCTTTTCCTCGACCATTCTTGTCTTATCAGTTGGAGTGGGCCAATAACCTAACCCATGTCTGTCCTTGTATTCTCGCAGATGCACAGGTGACAGAATTCCTTGCTCAGATCTTCCTAGCCCCTTCCCAATTTGATAGCCACTCTTCAGCATAACTTTTGCCACCATAATATCAGCATTGGACCACTTGGGTACAGGTACTGGGGATTCTTCACTTACGAACACAGCGTTCGCAATTTCTAAGGATTGAAAGGCGGATTCGAGGGATTCCTCTGCAGCTTCAATATAATGAGAGGGGACAGGTTTGCTGATTGTGAACTCCTCCCCACAGACAACTACAAGCTTATCGTCGACTATAAACTTGAGTTTTTGGTGAAGTGTCGAAGAGACAGCGCCTGCTGCATGGATCCAAGGCCTCCCCAAGAGACAGCTGTATGAGGATTCAATGTCCATAATTTGAAAAGTCACATAGAACACCTCAGGCCCTATTTGCATTGGGAACTCCATTTCCCCTATGACTTCTCTCTTAGACCCATCAAAGGCTCTGACCAGGGTTGAACTGGGTTTCATGTAGGAACAATCCACCTCTAACTTGTTCATCGTTGATCTGGGCATAACATTCAACGAGGATCCATTGTCAATGAGAACCCTGGAGAGTGTATATTCACCGCACTTCACTGAGACATGCAACACCTTATTGTGCCCCTTCCCCTCTGGGGTGAGTTCATCATCAGTGAAAGTAATGTAATTAGACGCAACGATGTTCCCAACTATACCATCCAACTGATTAACAGTAATATCTTGGGCGACATGGGCCTCATTTAGTACTTTAACCAAGGCGTCACGGTGGGCTTCTGAGTTTAATAGTTGGGACATGATGGAAATTTTGGCTGGGGTGTGGTGTAGCTGATCCACCACTTTGTAGTCACTCTGCCGCATTATCCTCAAGAATTCAGCAACCTCTGGGTCTGACACCCTCCTATTTATCATAGGCTCCGGCTCTACATTCTTTCCTTTTCGGACCCTCTCTTCTGCTGCCTTAGAAGGATTCTCTTCCTGAGCTTGGGGAACATACACACGCCCACTTCTAGTTACTCCACTACTTCCTGCAATATTGGTGATGTCAAGAGCAGCTCGAGATCTCGGAGCTGGAATTGGCGCACTGTAGCTCCATGGGACATCATTGTTCTTCTGGCTAGGAGCCGGAACTGGGATCACAATAGTCTTTGGTCTTGCCACAGCCGAATTCCGACTGTATGGCACCTCGATAGGTCTCTTCACATCTCTACCCCCATCTGATTGGAAGGTCAGAACATCCTCCTCTCTCCCCTGTATACCCACCTGGATGATGTGGCGGTCCATCAGATCCTGTAACACCACCTTGAATGCTTCACATGCTCCCACACAGCTGACATTAGTACAAACTCCTTTCCGAACACAACCCATTCCAATAATCCCGCATTTGCACAATTCTGCATGAATGACCTCTAGGGGAGTCTGAATATCTTCTACTGATCTGATTATGGACTGCTCTTTCATATCCATGATTGCATTAATGGCATGCTTCCCATGGCCGGGCAACGGGTTAGTCGCGATATTTGGATCCTCCTGCTTGAAAGTTATGCCTTTTTTGTCTACCAAGTCTTGCACCACTATCTTGAAGGCTTTGCAATCCTCCACAACATGCCCAACTGCTCCTTCGTGGAAAGCACAGGTACTATTGGGGTTGTATCCTCTGAAGTAAGGTGGTTGGACAGGTTTCATGGGTCTTGTTTTGATGAGCTTATTGGTGATGAGGTAGTCAAATAGGTCTGTGTATGACATGGGAATTGGGTCAAAGGTTGTTCTGTTTTGATAGGTCCTTTGGTGGTTGTTTTGGAATGGATGAGCTGTTTGTGTGGGAGTGGGGACTGGGATGTTGGGTGGCTGGTATGGTGGGTTGATAGTGATGGTATTGGTTTCCCCCTCTTTCTTTTTGGGAAAGCTGGAGAATGGCTTCTTTTGGGAGCTCATGTTACTTGTGGACCCCTGTGCAATCTTTCCACTTCTCAATCCGTTCTCCAATCTTTCTCCCACAATCACCATATCTGAGAAATTGGATGATGCACTGCTGATCAGACGATCATAATATAGCGGTGGCAAGGTTTCCATGAACATAGAAACCAATTCCTTGTCTAAAAGAGGGGGTGTGACTTGTGCGGCCAAAGCCCTCCATCGCTGGGCGTACTCCTTGAATGATTCATTGTCCTTCTTGCTCATATTCTGCAGCTGTGTTCGGTCTGGTGCCATGTCCGTATTGTATTGATATTGCTTGAGGAATGCCTCTGCTAAATCCTTCCAGCAGCGGACTTGGGATGGCTCTAACTTCATATACCAATTAAGTGATGCCCCAGCAAGGCTATCTTGGAAGCAATGGATTAGTAATTTGTCGTCACAGGAGTAGGTAGACATTTTCCTACAATACATCGTCAAGTGACTCTTTGGGCAGGTCGCACCTCTGTACTTGTCAAAATCGGGGACCTTGAATTTTGGCGGCAACACCACATCAGGAATGAGGCACAAGTCTCTGGCCTCCCTAGCCCTGGAGCCAAAGCCTTCAATCATTCTTAGTCTTTCTTCTAACATCTGGAACTGCTCTTTGGTCTGTTGGTACTCAGCGGAATAGACTTGAGGGGAATGACTTACACCATAAGGAGGTGGAGGCATTGAGTGCTGGACCTGAGGGTAAACGGAGTTTCCGGACACAAAGCCTTGAGTCTGTGGAAAGGCAGCTGGCTGTGGAGTGAGGTTCTGAGGAGTAGGCTGAGGTATAACAATTGAATGCGGGATCTGAACCTGGGGTTCACCAGTCATTCCTTCTGATCCGACAGGTGTTGGTTGTACATTCTCAGCCATCGCCCCGGGACTAGCTCCTGGGTTAGCCCCTTGATTTGGAGGACTATAACCCAAAGGAAGGCCATAAGGAGGCCATTGAGCAGCTTGGAAGTCATTTCCATTCTTCAAGGACAACAGGAGTCTCATCATCTCGTTCATCTGTGCCTTCATGGCATTCATTTCATTTCTCAACTCAGGATCACCTTGACTGGAGCTACCAGGAGCTGAAAGGTTCTGATTCTGCACCTCGGGGCCTTGGCCTGTTCCATTTCCATTCTCTGAGCCTGAAGCTGGAGGATTCTGATTCTCTGGTTGAGGTTGATCGGGGTCACTTAAGATTGCCATTCCTCTGGCCTGTGAACGTGTCCAATATGGATGTGGTCGCACCAGCTTGCCTTATCTTCTGTTTGAATTGAAATATTTTTATAAGCAAAGGAGCGAATTAATGAATGCAATGTAATTCACATGATTTTTATGTTATTTGTTGTTTATTGCCGGGAATCACAGTGCAACTTGCTCTTGTCATAGGTGTATATTCAAATATTTTCCAGAACATAACGCGGCTGGGATCAACAAGCGAGATAAGCATACTTCATTCAAGCATCATTTCTTTAACCATCCCAAGAGAAGAACAAGATACAATATCCTTAAATGTGCAATATAACGTTTTGAAAAGAAAAACACAACATTCTTTAGGAAAAGAAAAATTACAATTTCCTAGTGAACATTCTAAAAAAGGAAATTTAAATCTTAAAACCTATTGCCTTCATCTTCTCTTGGTTCCTCTTCTTTTTGCTAGCTGCAGCAGCTTCTCTTGCCCTTTCCATGAGTTCTTCAGTCAGAGACCTGCAGTACTCCACAAATTCATATACTCGCACCGGAGTGTTGTAAGGCAGCATCTCAGCTTCTGCCTTTCTCAACCTCTTGGGAACATCCCTCACCGCTTGGTTAGCCAACCATGCCAATTTGGAGAACTTGTTCTTCCACTGTTGAATTTCTGCCCTCATTTCAACTATGATCTCTTGCTTTTCAATCCTACCCATTAGCTCGAGAAGACGGTATTCCCAGTACTGACTCTCCTCTCTTACCTGTCGGTAAGCATCACTGATGCAACTCAGATTCCTCCTTAGCTCATCTGAATTCTCTTGCTCCATCCTTAAAGCCTGCTGATACTCTCCAAGGATGTTTACAATGGCATCTCTATCTTGTCTGATGCACCCTATTTGACTTTCAAGCTCACACGTCACAGACTGAAACTTTTTCTTGAATTCCTCTAGTGATTCCTTTGTAGCTCTCTCACTCTGCGCGGACTTCTTGAACAACTTCCTCCATTCGTTTGCTCTAACCATGGCCTCACCCACCTTGGCATTCGATCTTTTCAACTCATCTTTGGCACCTTTCAGATATTCCTTCATTTTTTGATTACTTTCCTCTTCTTTCTTAAGCTTCTTGCTGCTTTCTTTGAGGGCTTCGGCCTTGCGTTCGTTTTCGCTCTCTAACTTCCTCTTCTCAGGAATTACTTTCCCCAACTCATCTTGTAAGGCTTTCTTTTCTTCTTCTACCTTGAACAAGGCAGATTTGACCTCACTTAGTTCTTTGAGCCTTGGAACGTGAAGCTCTGGGACTTCTTTCCCAACTGACGATGAATTCTGACGAGGCGGGCCAACATTTTGAATTCTTTGGTGAAGCCATTGATAGAAAGTAACGTCACCCGTTTTCTTTGTGATTTCCTCTTTACCCTTGTAAACTACACCCTCCCAAGCCTTTGAAATTTTTTGAAGCAAACCTTGGTTCTTTGAATCTTCCTTATCGAGAAAAATTGGGGCCAACATGTCTTCAGTGGGTGCATTCTTCATAGGATACCCAAGCTGTCTGATAGTGAGAGAAGGATTGTAATTGATGTAGCCTTGGGTTCCCATTAAGGGCACATTCTGTAAATTGCCGCACTGGAATAGTAATGAAGGCCTATCTTTCCAACACGGGTGATTGAACCAACAGACTTTGAGAGCACTGAGATTCTCTAAAGTGTGTATCCATTCTTGTGCACTTCTGGCTCCTACCTCACAACCCAGGGCATAATCTACTAAGTCCGCAGCTTTCGTCTTGTGAGTGACAACATGGTTGAGGAACCAGGTGTAGAGAACATGGAAAGAGCAAGCAACCTTCTTCTTTCCTAACACACGGTGGTGAGTGAAGGAATAGTAGGTATCTGCAAGAATTACTGGTACAGGATTAATCGGATTTTCTTTACTTACGAATGCCAGAAAAAGCCCAATAGCGGTCTCATCAATGAACTTCTCGACCTGAGGGAAAAGGACGATCCTGAAAATAGTTAGGGCTAACAGCTGTTTGAAAGGACCCCACTTCTTATTCTGGGCATAAAACTTCAACAAACCTTCGAAATAACTTAGCGGGAAACCCTTGATACGGTTCTTCTTTTCCTTATGAAGCTCTAATTCCTTCACACTGACTTGCAACAACAAAGAGAGTCTCTGGTCTGAATACCGATGTTTCTGATATTGGTAAGGTGCTAACTCTGATTTCGAGAACCCCAGAATCTGTTCATACTCCTCGAGAGTTGGTGATAACTGAAAGTCTTTGAAGAGGAAGCATCGAATGTCCGGATCATAGAATCGACTGAGGGCCATAATAGCACTCTCTTGGACATCTAATTGTAACAATCTGAGGAGGTTACCATAAGCCTTCCCGAATAGATCCCTCTCTTCTGACTCCATCAAGGAAACAAACTCTTTCAAACCCTCTACATCTATTCTCTTGACAACCGGGAACCTCGAATTAAGTACAATCTCGCTTCTTGATCCCATGTTGCTTTATCTTTCCCGCCTAAAACAAGATTCCAAGTTACTTTACAATCCCGGCAAACAACTTAGATGCGTGACGAATGAGTTTCAAAATTGGGTTTTATTTAATGCAGATGATGCAAATGACGTAATGATGCAATGATGCCACGATGCATGATGTGATGATGCTTCTTTTCGTGTTTTTACAGAAAGAGGATATTTACAGGTGGTGATTTGAAAATTTTCACACTATATACCACCTCATATAGGCGTTTATTGAAAAGGAAAAGCACATCTTTTTTTTGATTTTCGAAAATTCGGAGGGAAAATTGATTGAACTGAATGCACGATGCAGCACACAATTTGGAAAGCCCTTGTGACCTAAAATGGGGTAGAACCTATGATCTAAGACACTTTAGGGATAATCTTCTCATGTAGCTCTATTCACACCCTCACAAAGGTCATCAGAGCCACAGTCTCTTTCACGAAATTCCTTGTAAATGCAGCAAACTGCTAGGTACAAGGTATCATGGAAGAGCACAACTCTGATTGAAACTTTCGCGAGTAGCCAAACGGACAAAGGTCCTGATGGGCTCCCACTACTCGAATCCACTCATCCTAAGATACCCTAACAGACCTGGGTTATGGTCTCTTTCTCTAATCATATAATCTCAAGGTACAAGTGGTGTGTGCGAAGGGCATTTCCTCAAAACTACCCCACCTGCAAATGAAAATCCAGACAGTCCAGACAATAGCATGTCGTCTACCCTAGGGTTCAATATCATTCAAATACAACAAGCCTAGGGTACCAACAACAAACACATTACTTATTTCAGAAAGGGAGCTGAGAAGAAGGGACATGATAGAATTGGGGAGAAATGCATGAGCTTACCTTGAAGAAAAGGAGCAAAGAAAAAGAAAGGGAACATGGGGGTTGGAAGAATGCATGAGCATAAACATATAAAAAGAAAAGGATTAAAAGAAGAGATAGGGAACAACAAAGAAGACAAATGCATATGCCTTCAATCAATGATAAGAAAGAAAGGCAAACAAGGTTTTAATCAAATCAACAATACATTAAACCACACATTTTAATTAGTTAGGCTTGACCCTCGTCTTTAAAAAAAATTCCCCAGCGGAGTCGCCAGCTGTTGCACCCCGAAAAATCCCCGGTTTGGGTTTCTCAATGTACAACGTGGAAAAATTTGGAGCCGCCACCAATATTTTAATTTTAAGACCAAAACATTGAAAAAAGGTCTTTTGAACAAGGCGGATGGTCTTTTGAAAACTAGAGATATAGGTTCGGGGGTCGATTATGTGCGAGGAAGGTGTTAGCACCGCGCACGTCCTTTCTACCGAAAGGGAACCTCTAATTAAATGTGTGGTTTTAACGTTTGATTTGAAAAATACCTAGATTTACCTATTTATTTCTTGTTTGACAGTGAATGGGAAAACTTAACGAAAATTTTATTTTTGGCGAGAAAGGGGGAAAAAAGGGTTTTTAGAAAAAGTGCTTGACGGGACATGACCCGCTCCTACGTATCTCCCGGTGCGATGGAGAATTCAAAGCTACGTAGTTCTAGGTTGTCCTTTTGAAAAGTTTTTGTTTTTTATCTTTTTTGGTGAGTTTTTGAAATAGGACGAGCATTAGCAAATGATTAAACTAGCAGAGGCTATGATGAATCACTACTAAATACTCAAAAAAAAAAGAGTTGTACCGCTAGTCAAACGAACAAAGGTTCTGATGGACTGTTGATAACAACTCGTTTTTATTATCTTTTTTTTTAAAGTGATTTTCGAAAGAGATTGATTTGCACGATGACCGAACTAACAAAGGTCATGATGGATCATCGTTTATTGTTCTTATGAGAAAAGGACATTGCCACTAATAGCTAAACGAACAAAGGCTCTGATGAGCTACTAGCAACAATGGGTTTGAAAATGATTCCTTTTGTTTGTTTTATGAAAATGATTGGTTTAGGGGTGCGAAAAGGATTTTTATTTGTTGCGCTTGACGAGAACGTGACTCGCTCCTATGTATCCCAAATGGGAATCAAAGCGACGTAGTTCTAATGAAAAATGTTTTTGAAAGGGTTTGAAAGGGGCAGGTTGAATCATATGCGACCATCTTCACCACTTAGAACATGATGCACTAGGCATAAGTGGGAATCATATGATTCATCATCAACAATGGACAATAATATATAAGAACAAGTAAATAAACACTAAAGCTAAGTAGAATCACATAGGGCAGTTTTGGCACGGATCACAATAATTAAATAATGACAAATGTAAAGACAGAAATACCTCTAATGAAGGCGGATCTTACAACTTGAAGAATGCAACCCCAACTAACTCTTAGCGAAATTAAAGATCAGCTCTGACGGACCAACGGAACGAAGAGGGCACAAATAAAATATAGAAGAGTTTTTTTTCTAAAATGTGAGAGATTTCGAAAAAATGGGTTTTTTCTCTGATCTCGTGAAAATGTGTGTGTTCTGAAATGAAAAATGAGCGCCCTATTTATAGGAAATCAGATTTGATCTATTTTAGGAAACATGATAATCGATTATGTTGGAAATAACTTGGTGTATGCTAATCGATTAGGTGCCTTGGATCTCAGATTCAATAATCGATTAGGTGCCTTGGATAATCGATTAGGCACTTTCCAAAACCATAAAAACTTTCCAAAATAGGTGATAATCGATTATGGTCCTTAGTGAAAACATGGGATAATCGATTATGCTCCTGAATTGTTTCAGAGTAGATAATCGATTATCCCCCTTGATTTTCAGAGTAGATAATCGATTATCCCCCTTGATTTTCAAGTAGATAATCGATTATCCCCCTTGATTTTCAGAGTAGATAATCGATTATTTGCTTGAAGGAAGGATATGATGTAATCGATTGAGTGCCTTCCTAAAAACATGGATAACTTCCTTATTCATCAAGAATACATTATATGCATGATAAAATCAATTTTATACTTTCTAAAAAAATATTTTCATGCGTGAGGCTTATTGAAAAATATTTTCATGCAAAAATTATTTTTATAGACCCTTTGTGAGAAATGACGAAAATGCCCTTTTTGACCCTAAAAACCCTAATTTCCCAAAAAGTGCATTCTAACCCTAAAAATGATTTCAAAAACTTTGGAATGGTTTCTAGGACCCAAAATGCAATGCATAATTTATTATATATTTTTTGTGTGGAAAATTAGGGTTTTGACCTAAGCCGGACAAAATTGGGGTATGACAAACAGCAAGATAGTGCCCAAGGCGCCCAGCAACAGGAGAGTAACAACGCCCTTGGCGCCCCGACGCCAGAACACTTCACACCCAGAATGGCGCCCAGGGAGGCGCCCAGTCACACAACACAGAATGGCGCCCTTGGCGCCCAACACAGTTCTCAGGAACGGCGCCCATGGCGCCCAGGCAGCAACACGCACAGAATTTGGCGCCCAGGAAGGCGCCCAGCCACAGCAACAGCAACATTGGCGTCCATGGCGCCCTATGGACAGAATTTTTGGTTCAAATCATCAACAAGCAAGCTCAATCATCATCAATCATTATCAATCATGCTCAATCATCATCAAATCACATTCATTCATCATCAATCAAATTTAATTCCTACAACTAGGGTTTTCTAACTTAATCACCTAGGGTTCCATTAACCTTTCTACATAGAGCCCTTCATACACCCAATTATAGAGATAGAACCCCGACCTTACCTTAGCCTTAGATGAGTACACAACCCTAGCTTGATGGATGTATGAAACCCTAGCCCTCTTCCCTCTCCTTGGCGTGACTTCTCTTTCTCTTCTTCTCCGTATTAGCGCCTCTCCGCTTCTCTTCTCACGTTCTAATGTGTTTGTGTTTCTAATATGAGAGAAACCCTAACTTAATCCCTTATATGACTAATCAATCATTCCCTTGGGCTTTTTACTTAGCATCATGCGAATTCCTCATGGGCTAACTCACCCCCCATTCGCTATTACTATTCCTAATAAGGACCAACACACTAACATATAATAAATAATAATTATAATATTATTTCTATCACATAAACCCTATTTAATTAATTAACTAAATAACTAATTAATTTTGGGGCGTTACAACTCTCCCCCACTTAAAAGAATTTCGTCCTCGAAATTTAACTACCGACTCGAACACCCTTCCACTGACCAACTAACGTCACCTCCACAACTAGTGCTATCTAACATTCTGGTCATTATTGCTTTGATTACCGGCAGTAAGTGATTGGGCGGCCGTCCCTCCTACTTGTTCAGCCAGATAACTTCGAGAAATAACAATCAGACCCACTCTCTAACAGTTCTGTAAGAATCCCCGATAGAGTTTTGGGCGCAATCGTGTCGGTACCACATGATCACCCCCAAGCTCTATTAAAGCTCCTTCTTATTATAGCATACCATGATTCCGCTGCGCTACTTTGATAAACTGACTTGTAGATATAAGCATTACTCGCATTCTACCTCACCCACCTATCCTTACGGTGTCTCATAGATTCACCCCAATGCCACGACCAAAAGTCAACAAAGTGAATAACGGTTGCAAAACAAGCCACAAACTCAGAGTTTTCAGGCACAGATTATATACTTGGGAGTCATGAAACAATTCATAAAAACAGAAAGTCCACAATATGGACGTCGAGGAAATTAGACACACAGAGCAAAACAAGGTCAAATAAACAACTTAAGAATGTAGATAACATTTAAAACCGCACTACATCTATACAATTTAAAATAAATAGCTATATGAATATCTAGCAACAACAAAATAGCGAATAATGAATATCGTATAGAATAACCGTTAATTTAAATGCACAGACATGCCAATTCATACTATCACAGAAGTTAAATAATTTGAAAACTACGTACGTCATTTCGAAGCATTGATACTCAGATAAGATTAAATATAACAATAACGATTACGCGAAACTCAACACCAAATCGAACCTAATACATACATGTACCAACAGAAAAACAGAAATGACGCAGACCAGTTAAGAAAATTCCAAGCAACCTTAATAACACTTTTCTTCGGATTCTGAAGAAGTAACTAATGCATTTTTCGAAAACTAAGCATTTTCCAAACAAGCAAAGAAATCAAAATCAAGTCCAGTGATGTTAGTCACCAATCACAAAAAAAAAATAGCTTTTTAGAGTTAATGATAACTACCAATATAGTTTGGTATAGAGAAAATAATTTAACTAATGGAAACAGCAGTTCACAATTAAAGGCACACATGCGAAAAGCACAACCAAATACATGCCTAAAACACTTTGTTTTTCGACAAGCAAGTACCTCATAAAAATCACACAATTAACCCAAAAGAAAACTAATTCCATTAGCAAGTACATGATATAATCTGTATTTAAGGTGATAAAAGAAAATAACAATTGCATAATTTAATTAAGAATATTATTATTATCAAGGGTTACTGCATGCTAGTACGGTAATAACACCTAAAAACATTTAGTGAAATAACTCCACCCAAACACTTAGCTAAGGGCATCAACATAAAAGTAAAAACATGTTATAGCAATTGATTTGCTTAAACAATTTAAATAGGACACCTTTAAGAACATGTGGCAATAAAAGCTAATTTAATAGAAGTGCACCAATACTGTCAGTGCACACTTTAAATCTAAAGTTTTCAAAACCAAGTAGCACAACTATATAAAAGTATAACAGCTAAAACAAGATCACGAAAACTCAGTGTGTTGCATCAATGTGCAATCAAAAGCATACTAGAGTAAAAACTTTATACAGGATCAGTGTTCATTTATTAAAATAAGTTTTAATACCAATATTAGTATCCAACCATAAAATTGTTTAATAGATGTTCAAAAGCATTTTCAGAAGTCACTTTACTTTTCAGATTACAAAACCACATAGCACAATTCAAGAGGTAACGACTAAAATCATGTCATAAAATTCAAGCGTACAAGATCACACTTTGAGAAAAATCGAGCAAATAGGGAAGAAAGTGAAGGTAGTAATAACCTAGTCCCCCGCTAAAATTGTTACATCTAATTGCAAAAGACATTTTCAAATTGGAAACAAAGTTATAGCATTTGAACAAATACATTTTCACTTGTATTGATTAAAACACCATAGCAAGTTAATAGTGAAGTAACAACCTAAAACAAAACAATTTTACAATGAATTTAGTCTCAAACATCAAAACACACTACAAAAGAGTTCATATAAGACTTAGTGTCGATCAATTAAAACAATTTAAACAAATTAAAACATAGTTGACATTTCAAAATCACTTATAGCCATTAAGACATCATAGCACCATAAAATAACTAACAAACAATCCCACAAGGCATTTAATCAAGACTATCAATGAATACATAATTAAAAACACGTTATGACAGTATACGATGCTAAAAGATTGAGTTAGATTGATTAAATTAATTTTTTGTGTATATAAGATACATATGAATAATCAAAAATAAAGCCAATTTAACCAAGGTTCAAAACAATCTGGTGCACAACTTGTTCTTAAAACATATATCCATGTTATGCAAAACTAGAGACGACAATTTGAAACCAAATAATAGAAGTTTAGGCTGCCTACATACAAGTTCACACAACCAGAAGGTTGAAACAAAACCAAAAACAAGAGGCACAGAGTTTACGCATAGAAAACGCAATAAATCACACAAGCAGTCCGGTTAGGACCGAACAATCTAAAAAAGTTTACCTGATTCGAACAACCTGCAATGTAAACAATGGTTAGTACTAAAAGACAACAGTTGGTCGTTAACCGACACAACGACTCGACGACTTGGCCGGACGGACCAACCATTGCTCTGATACCACTAATGTAACACCCCATTTCTACCCGGTAAAATAATACGAAAATATCAGAGTTCATAAAATATTTTTCAACGCACCATGGAGTGCCACATTTGCTCCGTGAAAACAATAAACGATATTAATTCGCTTTTGAAAACGGTTATATAACACTTTTGGATGAACCGGTAAAACAACGTTTTAGTCCTCCAATTAATTCATCTTCGTAATTTCGCAGCGGATTCACAACAAGTCAATTAAAATCATCGTGCGTCTTAACAACTCAAGACAGCTCAGAAAACATCAAATAGAGGCAAATTCGTCTACGTACAACCTTCGTCGTCAACAATTTATAACTTAGCAATTTTCAACATTTTGGCAACATCGCAATAATTTAGCAACTTTCAACATTTTCGCAACTTTGGGCCTAATCACATGTTCAACATCATTTTAACCAACAATCGTGAAGTTCACATTTGGGCAGCCACACTTGGCGCCCTTGGCGCCCACTGTTCCACGCAACACAATTGGCAGTCAAACTGGCGCCCATGGCGCCCAGCAGCACAATGGGCAACAAAACTGGCGCCTTTGGCGCCCATGGCGCCCAACAACACAAGACAGCACAAGGCAGCCAGATTCTGGCGCCCATGGCGCCCCCGCGCCAGACACAGCACGAGGCAGCCTGATTTAGGCGCCCATGGCGCCCCTGCGCCAGACAAAGCACGCAACAACACCAACCGGGCAGCCAATCTTGGCGCCCATGCGCCAGGACAGCACAGCCACAGCAACAGGGCAGCCACCACCTTGGCGTCCATGCGCCAGAACAACACCTGGAACAGCAAGTGGGCAGCCACCATCTTGGCGCCCTTGGTGCCCATGCGCCAAAACAACATAGAAAACAACAATTGGGCAGCCACCATCTTAGCGCCCTTGGCGCCCATGCGCCAGAACAACATAGAAAACAACAATTGGGCAGCCAAAATTTTGGCGCCCATGCGCCAGGAATCTGTAAGACAGCAACACACAACAGCAAGATGGTGCCCATGGCGCCCAGCAACAGGACAGGAACAGCGCCCTTGGCACCTTGGCGCCCCTGCGCCAGAACACTTCACACCCAGAATGGCGCCCAGTCACACAACACAGAATGGCGCCCTTGGCGCCCAGCACAGTTCTCAGGAACGGCGCCCATGGCGCCCAGGCAGCAACACGCATAGAATTTGGCACCCAGGAAGGCGCCCAGCCACAGCAACAGCAACATTGGCGCCCATGGCACCCTATGGACAGAATTTTTGGATAAAATCATCAACAAGCAAGCTCAATCATCATCAATCATGTCCAATCATTATCAATTATGCTCAATCATCATCAAATCACATTCATTCATCATCAATCAAATTTAATTCCTACAACTAGGGTTTTATAACTTAATCACCTAGGGTTCCATTAACCTTTCTACATAGAGCCCTTCATACACCCAATTATAGAGATAGAACCCCACCCTTACCTTAGCCTTAGATGAGTACACAACCCTAGCTTGATGGATGTATGAAACCCTAGCCCTCTTCCCTCTCCTTGGCGTGACTTCTCTCTCTTCTTCTCCTTATTAGCGCCTCTCCTCTTCTCTTCTCACGTTCTAATGTGTTTGTGTTTCTAATATGAGAGAAACCCTAACTTAATCCCTTATATGACTAATCAATTATTCCCTTGGGCTTTTTACTTAGCATCATGTGAATTCCTCATGGGCTAACTCACCCCCCATTCGCTATTACTATTCCTAATAAGGACCAACACACTAACATATAATAAATAATAATTATAATATTATTTCTATCACATAAACCCTATTTAATTAATTAAATAAATAACTAATTAATTTTGGGGCGTTACATCCTCTCCGAGCTAGAGACCTGTGGACATGTTGCCTATGGGTAATTCGGCGCCGAGGTTGAGAGCGATGGTGTAACATCCCATTATTTCACTAACTAAGAAATATATGGTAGATAACAATTGATAATAATTCAGAGGATATCAAAATACAACCCAAAATACATAAAGGTATCCGGTGAACAGGGCATAATATAACTAAAACCCTAAGGACCCTACATGAACACAATAAAATACTCCAAGTGCAACTTCTCTTGGTCTTGTTTGCTCTGACGCTGTATATCTGAAAACCACTACACAATAAACAATAAGACTACAATCTCAATGAGTGCCTCTGTGACCCCTCACAGTTTACCTCTCGATGTTTTCTTATATTATCTTTTCCTGGGTCTTCTTAGCACAACCCGAGAGATTATTTCTTCAATCTCAACGGAGAACCCCAACCCAATAATCACTGCGAAGTAATGCTAGAGGCTTGGTTTTCGGGCTCATGACTTCCCTTCGCCAAGTGTGCCATTTATTAATTAGGATCGTCATCCCCATGGTATCTTATGAAATAATTTATCCTCTTGACTCATTCTCACTGGATTCACACATGTTAAACAATATACAATAAACCGTAATTAAATAAATATTGGTATGACACTAAAGGTAGGCCAAATCAATTAACTCCAATGGATACTAACTTATATTAGGGTAAGGATAAGATTAGGTAAGCATTGGCATCAAATCGAATGGTTTTGACATAGTTTCAAGGGGGTAACAGAATGTTTTGCACGGTCCGTGCCTTCCAGGCGCACGGTTCGTGCCTACTGGTGAGTGAGTCATTTCCACTGCCAGTGTCCTCCGCACGGTGTGGGCTCCTGGGCGCACGGTCCATGCACCCTGTGCAATTTCGAAAGTCAAATTTTTCTCGATAAATCTCCATTCTAATAGTTCCAACGCTTAATCTAACCTATACCTTAGCTCATAGCATGTCAAAAACAGTCTCAATTACAGTCATAAAACGCTTAATCTCTCTCTCTCTCTCTCTCTCTCTCTCCCTCACTTTGAGATTTTGTGTTCTTTTTGAAAATGAGGGAATGAGAAAATGATAAGTGTGTTTTTAGCTGATGGTGTGGAAGTTAGGGTGTGTTTGATGTTGGAAATCTCCTTTGTACCCTTATTCTATCCTCAATTCCCCTAATAGACCCCAATTCAATTAAATAATTTATTTAGCACGTAGCACACAATACACATCAATTTCATAATTGCTCGAACAATAATCACTCCAGGATAATTAAATCATGTACTAACATTTAATCATCAAAGTAATTAAATTAATTACTTTGAGGTGTTACATTTCACCCCAACTTGAAAAAAATTGTCCTAAAAAATTTGTCAAGTCTTACCTCATTGGAAAAGATACGGATAGCGAGTCTGCATATCGTCCTCAAGTTCCCATGTTGCTTCTTCGGGTGAGAATCAATTCCAAACAACTTTGACAATCGGAATCATCCTGGTTCGGAGAGGCTTTTCACCACGCTCAATGATTTGGCTTGAATAGTACGGATGGAAAGTACGTAAGATCGGATCGGAGATCAACCTCCTCAAAAGTTAGCGGCTGATTAGGATCCAGTATATACTTCCGTACCTGTGATACATGGAACACATAATGCAAATTCGATAATGAGGGTGGAAAAGCAATACAATACGCAATCGGCCCAATCCTCTCTATGATTTGGAAAGGTCCAATATATCGAGGACTGAGTTTCTTGGCCCGTAATGCCCGACCAATACCAGTTGTAGGGGTAACCTTAAGAAATACATGATCTCTTTCATTAAATTCCAATGGTTTAGTACGCTTGTCGCATAACTTTTCTGACGACTCTGGGCCACCTTCATTCGCTCCTTAATCTGATGGATTTTCTGTGGTTTCTTGCACCAACTCCAATCCCAACATTCTCCTTTCACCAACATCCCACCAACAAAGTGGTGTCCGACACTTCCGCCCGTACAAAGTCTCATATGGAGCCATCCGGATACTGGAATGATAGCTGTTATTGTAGGCAAACTCCACCAATGGAAGATGATCCTCCCATCTGCCTCCACTATCGAGCACACAGGCCCGAAGCATGTCTTCTAGGGTTTGAATAGTTCTTTCGGTCTGACCGTCTGTCTGAGGACGATAGGCTGTACTAACATAGACTTTGGTACCCAATGCCATGTTCAAAGCTCTCCAAAAACGAGAAGTACTAGTGTTCAAAGCACTAGTGTTGGTGATCTAAATGTTTAAGATGCAAACAATTTAGGTGACACTATGCCTAAGTCTGTTTTGAACAGTTTGTTTGCGGTGTAGCAATCCCTTAGCTCGCCAATTGAGCTACTTACATGGGATGTCAAACTCGAAACTGTGACTATAATGAATGCACATTGGTCTTTCTAAAATAACTTTTGAGATATTTTAGCCCCCTTTTTTCGATAAAAACATTTTAACCCCTTTAAAAACTAGTTTGATTAATATTTGAATTATTTATTTGTCAAATTAGTAGTTTTCTTTTTTTATATAAAGCAAACAAGTCTCCCTGTTTTTTTTCGTAAAAATCCTTTTGAGGCTTTACACTTAAATATCCAAAATACTTAAGCTTTTTGTATGTATCTAATGTTAAAAGAGTCTAAAACAATAAAAATTACAAAAATAAAAAAAGTATCTATTATTATTTTTCTCATGCCTTATAATTTTGTACGTTAATTTGGAAAAGAAATGGCTTATGTGAAGAAACAAGTTTTTTTTATGGGTGCAGAAGAAAAATTGATTAAATATAATGAAGTAAAATATTTTTATCCTGCAGAAGAAATTATCCTACATCTTTACAAGTAAATCTGCCACTATGTATACTTATACAGGCACTTATGTTTTTTAATTAAGGTTGTTCAATTTAGCAAAAAAATCTTAACATTCTTCAATTGACTAAATAAAGATAACAACTTATTTTAATAGATATAGAGAGATTTTTTTGTCTACTTAGATGAAATGACAAATAAACACTATGTACACACACTACCACTGCTTACACTCGAGTTCGAACAGTGAGGGACTAGCGAGTACTAATATATATTACTCCCTCCGTCCCATTTTATATGCAGTTTAAGGTTTTGTCACACTCCTTAAGAAAAATGATTAGTAGTCTAGATTTTTTAAAAAGTGTTATCAGATTTACCGTTTAATCTCTTATTCTCTACATATATAAATGTGAATCATTTATTAAATGTAAAAAGTTCTCATCATAAAGAAGGATATGAGTGGAAAAGAATATTAAAAATATTTCATTGAAAATGTAAATTAACAATCAATTAACTTGAGACAAATTGATTTTGCTAAAACTGTTGAATTTTTGCTCACTTTCTATATTGAATTTGCAGGAGGGTGTACCATAACACTGAGGGGGGTGTAACTTGTAAGGCCCAGCTTTTACTTACAGCCCAGCCCAATGATGCAGATGGTGCAGAGATGATCAAACAATCGTTTTTGTTGCTCCCTGCGCACCCGAACCCGGTTGAGTAATTGCAACACGCGGGTCGTGCTTGACCCGAGGTATATATGCTGTGTTTATTCTCTCTTCTCAGAATAATCAAGAAACCCTAGCTCTCTTTCTTGATTCTCCGTTCTCTTCTTCTCTCTTCTCTCACTCGAACCTTGCTGCACCGTAGCTCTCACCACCGGTGATTGAAGCTGCGGTTCAGCTTGATTTCTGGTCAATGATGATCTCTGGTGATGATGAAACAAAACCCTCTTTGGTTTTGCTCTGAATCAAAACGCTGAGACCACAAACTCCTCTTCTCACTTCGCGATGAACAGCAAACCCTAGTTTGCTCAGAAACGCTTGATCTCTTCGATCAAGCTCACGATCCACCTTCCTTCAGGTAGACCTCCTTCTTCTTGTGAGTTTTTCTTTGATTTCTTTGATTTACACACTGTTCACGAAACCCTAACTTTGAATCTTCTTGATTTCTGCAGGTGTGGGTGTGATACGGTTTGAGACAAGATCAAACAAAGGTAAAATCACACTCTCTTGTGATTTCTCACCCTCTGTTCTCTTTCTTGAATAAAACCTAATCACTATTGTTTTTGTTGCATGAACTTGTTGAGTTTCAGCTTGAACCTCAACCGAGAATACCTTCTTTACGCGTTAGCCTTCACGAACACTCTTCTAAAGGTAACCAGAACCCTTTCTTCAGCTTGTTCCTTTCTCTTATTTGTTTCTGTCACAGAAACCCTTTATCTAACTATTGTTTTTCTTATTTCTTGCAAGGTATGATCACACTTTGATTACACAACCAGAAACTCTCAAACAATTTGGTAGATGATTGGAAATGAGGATGGAGCAACGTTCACAGAAAGTTGTAAAGAAGAAAGTAGACCTTTTTTTTTATTTAAAAGTAAACTATTTCATTCATATATGTTGTATGTACATATGTATGCTTTATATAGCATTCTCTGGAAAAGATATAGCTGTTAGAGGTTGGTTGTTACTAGTTTAACAACCAAGGTTTGTTACATAACAAACTTGAATAGACTTTTAGGTTAGTTATAACCAATTTGAATATTCTGTTATGTTAGTTAACAAGGCAGCCAAACAGCTTCTTATTTAAATAGCCAACGGCTATATATTTAAATTAAAGTAGGTTTTGATTATAAACTCAATACCCTACCTTAATCAAAACATACCTAAGTTAAAGTAGACAGCCCTACCTTAACCTAGACTAGAGCTAAACTTAGAAAAGACAGCATAGGCAACTTAGAACACAGGACAACCCCCTGGAAGGTTTAAAACAATAATAGTCTAAGACAAGCCCTTAGACAATAGCTATAGGTCATTCCTTTCTTAGAGACTTAGAAAGAAATCACATTTAGTTGCCTTCTAAGTTTAGCAAAACCTTCACCTTTAAGAGCCTTGGTGAATATGTCAGCCACCTGATCCTTTGTTGAGCAGTAGTCCAATACTAGAACACCCTTAGCAACTTGTTCCCTAATGTAGTGGAACTTAGTTTCTATGTGTTTAGTTCTTCCATGTGATATTGGATTTTTGGCTAAGTTAATAGCTGACTTATTATCCATAAACAGAGTTATAGGATTAGTTAATTCTACACTTATTTCCTTAAGCAAGGTTTCTAACCAGGCTGCTTGGGTGGCAGCATGACATGCAGAAATGTATTCTGCTTCACATGATGACAGTGCCACAGTGGCCTGTTTCTTAGAGCTCCAGGAGATAGCAGCCCCTTGAAATAGGAACACATAACCACTTGTGCTTCTTCTGTCAACCTTGTCTCCACACCAATCTGAGTCACAGTAGCCAACCAGCTTGTTATTACCTGTAGACCTGCCATTAGGAAAAAACAGACCATAGTTAGTGGTACCTTTTATATACCTTAGGATGCGCTTTGCAGCATTCAAATGAATCTGCAAAGGGCTGTTCATAAATCTACTGGTTATACTAGTAGCATAAAGTATATCAGGTCTACTGTGACACAAATATCTCAGTGACCCAATTATTTGTCTATAGAAAGTTGCATCAACTTTAGTAGCCTCTCCTTCTTCTATCTTAGTCAAGTTTCCTTCAGCTGGATTAATTGCAGGATTGCAATTTTCCAGTTCAAACCTTTTTAAGATCTCATTGGCATATTTTTGCTGATGCAATATCATTCCTTCATTTACTCTTAGGAACTCCAACCCTAGGAAGTAGGTTAGTTTTCCCAAATCTGTCATTTCAAATTCTTCTTTCATAGAAGATTTGAAATTTTCTACCTCTTTAGTACAACTACCAGTCACAAGTAGGTCATCCACATAAAGACATACAACCAGCAAGTAGGAATTTAGGTTGCCCTTAACATAAACACCATACTCTGTGGTGCACCTAGTAAAGCCATTTTGAATAAAGAATCCATCAATCCTCTTATTCTAGGCCCTAGGTGCCTGTTTTAATCCATACAATGCCTTATGCAAATGAAGCACATAGTCTTCCTTATTCTTGTCCACAAACCCAGGAGGTTGGCTTATGTAAACCTCCTCCTCTAGAGGACCATTAAGAAATGCAGATTTCACATCTAGGTGGAACATTTCCCACCCTCTACTACAGGCTAGTACAGTCACTAGTCTAATAGTCTCATGTCTAGCAACAGGGGCAAAAACTTCTGTGAAGTCAATGCCTTGTTTCTGTTGGAAGCCACGTGCCACCAGCCTTGCCTTGTATTTAACTATGTTTCCATTAGGATCAAGCTTTAGTTTAAAAATCCATTTAACACTAATAGCTCTCTTTCCATTAGGCAACTTAGTTAAAGTCCAAGTTTTATTTTTTTCAATAGATTCCAGTTCCTCTAGCATAGCCACTTTCCACTCCTTGTTTTTTAGAGCTTCAGCATAGTCTAGAGGTTCAGAATCTGCCACCATAGCAAAATGGATGATATCTCCATCATCATCCACCTCATTATCCCTTACTAGGTCATAATCAGCCAGCCTACTAGGTAGATTTCTGACTCTAGCAGGCCTAATAGGATTATAAGCACCACCAGTTTCCTGTTGAACTATCTCAGGTGAGTTTGGCTCAACAGCATGTTCCTCAACTTGAACATCACCTTCAATAGGCTCATCATCACTTTCATCATCATCAATTCCTTGATGATGTTCTGGTAACTTAGTGTTACCTTCATTAACCATAGCAGAACCAGTAGAGCCTGCTTGCTCCTTTTTATTCCAGTCCCATTCCTCATCCTCAAGTATAGTAACATCCCTTGATATTTCTAATTTTCCTGTTAGAGGATCAATTAGCCTGTAGGCACCAGTAGGGTGATAACCAACTAGTACCATAGGTTTGCTCTTGTCATCTAATTTCTTTCTCTTAGGATCAGGTATGTGTCCATAGGTTAATGATCCAAATACCCTTAGATGTGTGATACTAGGTTTATCCCCAGTCCACATTTCCTCAGGTACCTTATCATCTAAGCCTCTAGTAGGACACCTGTTAAGTAGATAAACAGCAGTAGAAACTGCTTCACCCCATAGGTCTTTTGGGAGAGATTTTAATTTCATCATGCTTCTGGCCATGTCCAGAATTGTCCTGTTCCTTCTCTCTGCCACTCCATTGTGTTGTGGAGTGTAGGGAGAAGTAACCTCATGGACAATTCCATGACATGTACAGAAAGCTTCAAACTCTTTTGAAGTGAATTCTCCTCCCCCGTCTGATCTAAGGGTCTTAAGCAAGTTTCCACTTTGTTTTTCTACTAAGGCTTTAAAATCTTTGAACTTAGTTAAAGCCTCATCTTTTGTTTTGATCAGGTAGACCCATATCTTTCTTGAAAACTCATCAATAAAGGATAAAAAATATTTGTTCCCCCCTTTTGAAATCACATCAAATGGGCCACATATGTCTGTGTAAACAACCTGTAGAAGATGTTTAGACCTTAGTTTTAAATCTGTCTTGAACATCTTCCTGGGTTGTTTACCCAACAGACAAGTGGTACATGCACTAATAGGTTTCTCAATCTTAGGTAAACCTTCCACTAGGCCTTTAGAACTAAGATTTTGAAGACCCTTATAGTTTAGATGCCCATATCTCCTATGCCATAGAACACTTTCAAGATCAATGGTAGCACTGAGGCATTCTGCCTCTATAGTGCTAATGCTGGTCTTAAAAGTTCTGTTCTTAGCCAATTGAGAAGTTAAAATCAGTTTATCTTTTTTATCAAAAACTTTGAGTTTAAGGTCTTTCATAATAACTGAAAATCCCCCCTCTATAAGTTGCCCTAAGCTAATTAGGTTGCAGCTCATACCTGGGACATAGTACACATTATGAATAGTGACTACCTGACCATCCTCTTTCTTCAACAGTATGTTGCCCATACCTGTTGCTTGTAAAGACCTATCATTGGCACATCTGATGGTAGTCCTTTTGTTAGGGTTGAAATCCACTAGCCAATCTTTGTTACCTGTAAGGTGATTAGAACAAGCAGAATCCAAATACCATATCTCTGTAATGCAGCTCCCATCACTCTTAGTTACCACTAGTGCAACATAGTCTTTACCTTTTTTAAATTCAATGTTAGTTACCTTAGTTTCTGCCCTAGGTGTAGGTTTAAGGTTATCACTTATAGCACTAAACACTACATTACTGTCAGAATCAGAATCCTCTTTTGCAACATTAGCTTCTGTTTCTGATTTAGACTTATTCCTGGTTGGGCATTCAGTGGCATAATGCCCAAATTTATCACACCTATAACATTGAACCTTAGATTTATCCTTCTTCTTAGAATCACCCTTATTCTTAGAATTAGGTTTAGATTTAGGCTTATTTTTGTTAGAGCTAGGTTTAGAGGAAGACTTACTGTTGCCAGGCTTTGAGCCTTTCTTACCTTTGCCTTTTGTGAAGAAGGCAGTGTCTTCATCATCACTGTCTTCATTGAGTAGATTGAGCCGTATCTCCTTGGCTTCTAATCTACTTTGCAGCTGCTCAACCTTCAAGTCCTCTACCCTTAGAGTGTCTTCAAGGCTGTTCACTGCAACATAGTATTTCTTAGTTAGAGATCTTAGGATTTTCCTGCAAACCTCTTCATCAGTAAATGTATGACCATTTAAGGTCATGGCATTAGTTATTTTCTTCACACGACCACAGTAGGTCACAACATCCTCATCACATTTCATCCTTAAGGTTTCAAACTGAGCCTTAAGAGCTTCCAGCTTTTCTTTCTTAGCCTCAGTTGAACCATTGTAGTAGGAATCAAGAGTATCCCAAGCTTGCTTGGCACTCTCAATTCCCCTAACTCTATCAAAATTACTATCATCTAATCATATATGAATTAGATGTAATGCTTTCCAGTCTTTCTGGGTTTCTTCTTCAAATTTTGCATCATCTTCTGCAGTAGCAGGTGCTGTCACTGGTGTCACACCATCTCTGACAACCTTTAGTACTCCCTGGCAGCCAAAAACTGCCTTCATTTGGTGGCACCATCTATCCCAATTCTTTCCATTTAGGATGGGAATTTGAGCCCCAAAACTAGGATGTGTTTGCATATCCTTAGACATATTAAAACTGAAACACTTCACACACAGTTAGTTTTTTTTCAAAAAGAATAGAAAGAAACTTTAAAGAGAACACAAGAATTGAGTAGAGATTAGAGTATATGCCCTGGATCGTTTATAGTAGCTCTGATACCATGTTGAATTTTTGCTCACTTTCTATATTGAATTTGCAGGAGGGTGTACCATAACACTGAGGGGGGTGTAACTTGTAAGGCCCAGCTTTTACTTACAGCCCAGCCCAATGATGCAGATGGTGCAGAGATGATCAAACAATCGTTTTTGTTGCTCCCTGCGCACCCGAACCCGGTTGAGTAATTGCAACACGCGGGTCGTGCTTGACCCGAGGTATATATGCTGTGTTTATTCTCTCTTCTCAGAATAATCAAGAAACCCTAACTCTCTTTCTTGATTCTCCGTTCTCTTCTTCTCTCTTCTCTCACTCGAACCTTGCTGCACCGTAGCTCTCACCACCGGTGATTGAAGCTGCGGTTCAGCTTGATTTCTGGTCAATGATGATCTCTGGTGATGATGAAACAAAACCCTCTTTGGTTTTGCTCTGAATCAAAACGCTGAGACCACAAACTCCTCTTCTCACTTCGCGATGAACAGCAAACCCTAGTTTGCTCAGAAACGCTTGATCTCTTCGATCAAGCTCACGATCCACCTTCCTTCAGGTAGACCTCCTTCTTCTTGTGAGTTTTTCTTTGATTTCTTTGATTTACACACTGTTCACGAAACCCTAACTTTGAATCTTCTTGATTTCTGCAGGTGTGGGTGTGATACGGTTTGAGACAAGATCAAACAAAGGTAAAATCACACTCTCTTGTGATTTCTCACCCTCTGTTCTCTTTCTTGAATAAAACCTAATCACTATTGTTTTTGTTGCATGAACTTGTTGAGTTTCAACTTGAACCTCAACCCAGAATACCTTCTTTACGCGTTAGCCTTCACGAACACTCTTCTAAAGGTAACCAGAACCCTTTCTTCAGCTTGTTCCTTTCTCTTATTTGTTTCTGTCACAGAAACCCTTTATCTAACTATTGTTTTTCTTATTTCTTGCAAGGTATGATCACACTTTGATTACACAACCAGAAACTCTCAAACAATTTGGTAGATGATTGGAAATGAGGATGGAGCAACGTTCACAGAAAGTTGTAAAGAAGAAAGTAGACCTTTTTTTTTATTTAAAAGTAAACTATTTCATTCATATATGTTGTATGTACATATGTATGCTTTATATAGCATTCTCTGGAAAAGATATAGCTGTTAGAGGTTGGTTGTTACTAGTTTAACAACCAAGGTTTGTTACATAACAAACTTGAATAGACTTTTAGGTTAGTTATAACCAATTTGAATATTCTGTTATGTTAGTTAACAAGGCAGCCAAACAGCTTCTTATTTAAATAGCCAACGGCTATATATTTAAATTAAAGTAGGTTTTGATTATAAACTCAATACCCTACCTTAATCAAAACATACCTAAGTTAAAGTAGACAGCCCTACCTTAACCTAGACTAGAGCTAAACTTAGAAAAGACAGCATAGGCAACTTAGAACACAGGACAACCCCCTGGAAGGTTTAAAACAATAATAGTCTAAGACAAGCCCTTAGACAATAGCTATAGGTCATTCCTTTCTTAGAGACTTAGAAAGAAATCACATTTAGTTGCCTTCTAAGTTTAGCAAAACCTTCACCTTTAAGAGCCTTGGTGAATATGTCAGCCACCTGATCCTTTGTTGAGCAGTAGTCCAATACTAGAACACCCTTAGCAACTTGTTCCCTAATGTAGTGGAACTTAGTTTCTATGTGTTTAGTTCTTCCATGTGATATTGGATTTTTGGCTAAGTTAATAGCTGACTTATTATCCATAAACAGAGTTATAGGATTAGTTAATTCTACACTTATTTCCTTAAGCAAGGTTTCTAACCAGGCTGCTTGGGTGGCAGCATGACATGCAGAAATGTATTCTGCTTCACATGATGACAGTGCCACAGTGGCCTGTTTCTTAGAGCTCCAGGAGATAGCAGCCCCTTGAAATAGGAACACATAACCACTTGTGCTTCTTCTGTCAACCTTGTCTCCACACCAATCTGAGTCACAGTAGCCAACCAGCTTGTTATTACCTGTAGACCTGCCATTAGGAAAAAACAGACCATAGTTAGTGGTACCTTTTATATACCTTAGGATGCGCTTTGCAGCATTCAAATGAATCTGCAAAGGGCTGTTCATAAATCTACTGGTTATACCAGTAGCATAAAGTATATCAGGTCTACTGTGACACAAATATCTCAGTGACCCAATTATTTGTCTATAGAAAGTTGCATCAACTTTAGTAGCCTCTCCTTCTTCTATCTTAGTCAAGTTTCCTTCAGCTGGATTAATTGCAGGATTGCAATTTTCCAGTTCAAACCTTTTTAAGATCTCATTGGCATATTTTTGCTGATGCAATATCATTCCTTCATTTACTCTTAGGAACTCCAACCCTAGGAAGTAGGTTAGTTTTCCCAAATCTGTCATTTCAAATTCTTCTTTCATAGAAGATTTGAAATTTTCTACCTCTTTAGTACAACTACCAGTCACAAGTAGGTCATCCACATAAAGACATACAACCAGCAAGTAGGAATTTAGGTTGCCCTTAACATAAACACCATACTCTGTGGTGCACCTAGTAAAGCCATTTTGAATAAAGAATCCATCAATCCTCTTATTCTAGGCCCTAGGTGCCTGTTTTAATCCATACAATGCCTTATGCAAATGAAGCACATAGTCTTCCTTATTCTTGTCCACAAACCCAGGAGGTTGGCTTATGTAAACCTCCTCCTCTAGAGGACCATTAAGAAATGCAGATTTCACATCTAGGTGGAACATTTCCCACCCTCTACTACAGGCTAGTACAGTCACTAGTCTAATAGTCTCATGTCTAGCAACAGGGGCAAAAACTTCTGTGAAGTCAATGCCTTGTTTCTGTTGGAAGCCACGTGCCACCAGCCTTGCCTTGTATTTAACTATGTTTCCATTAGGATCAAGCTTTAGTTTAAAAATCCATTTAACACTAATAGCTCTCTTTCCATTAGGCAACTTAGTTAAAGTCCAAGTTTTATTTTTTTCAATAGATTCCAGTTCCTCTAGCATAGCCACTTTCCACTCCTTGTTTTTTAGAGCTTCAGCATAGTCTAGAGGTTCAGAATCTGCCACCATAGCAAAATGGATGATATCTCCATCATCATCCACCTCATTATCCCTTACTAGGTCATAATCAGCCAGCCTACTAGGTAGATTTCTGACTCTAGCAGGCCTAATAGGATTATAAGCACCACCAGTTTCCTGTTGAACTATCTCAGGTGAGTTTGGCTCAACAGCATGTTCCTCAACTTGAACATCACCTTCAATAGGCTCATCATCACTTTCATCATCATCAATTCCTTGATGATGTTCTGGTAACTTAGTGTTACCTTCATTAACCATAGCAGAACCAGTAGAGCCTGCTTGCTCCTTTTTATTCCAGTCCCATTCCTCATCCTCAAGTATAGTAACATCCCTTGATATTTCTAATTTTCCTGTTAGAGGATCAATTAGCCTGTAGGCACCAGTAGGGTGATAACCAACTAGTACCATAGGTTTGCTCTTGTCATCTAATTTCTTTCTCTTAGGATCAGGTATGTGTCCATAGGTTAATGATCCAAATACCCTTAGATGTGTGATACTAGGTTTATCCCCAGTCCACATTTCCTCAGGTACCTTATCATCTAAGCCTCTAGTAGGACACCTGTTAAGTAGATAAACAGCAGTAGAAACTGCTTCACCCCATAGGTCTTTTGGGAGAGATTTTAATTTCATCATGCTTCTGGCCATGTCCAGAATTGTCCTGTTCCTTCTCTCTGCCACTCCATTGTGTTGTGGAGTGTAGGGAGAAGTAACCTCATGGACAATTCCATGACATGTACAGAAAGCTTCAAACTCTTTTGAAGTGAATTCTCCTCCCCCGTCTGATCTAAGGGTCTTAAGCAAGTTTCCACTTTGTTTTTCTACTAAGGCTTTAAAATCTTTGAACTTAGTTAAAGCCTCATCTTTTGTTTTGATCAGGTAGACCCATATCTTTCTTGAAAACTCATCAATAAAGGATAAAAAATATTTGTTCCCCCCTTTTGAAATCACATCAAATGGGCCACATATGTCTGTGTAAACAACCTGTAGAAGATGTTTAGACCTTAGTTTTAAATCTGTCTTGAACATCTTCCTGGGTTGTTTACCCAACAGACAAGTGGTACATGCACTAATAGGTTTCTCAATCTTAGGTAAACCTTCCACTAGGCCTTTAGAACTAAGATTTTGAAGACCCTTATAGTTTAGATGCCCATATCTCCTATGCCATAGAACACTTTCAAGATCAGTGGTAGCACTGAGGCATTCTGCCTCTATAGTGCTAATGCTGGTCTTAAAAGTTCTGTTCTTAGCCAATTGAGAAGTTAAAATCAGTTTATCTTTTTTATCAAAAATTTTGAGTTTAAGGTCTTTCATAATAACTGAAAATCCCCCCTCTATAAGTTGCCCTAAGCTAATTAGGTTGCAGCTCATACCTGGGACATAGTACACATTATGAATAGTGACTACCTGACCATCCTCTTTCTTCAACAGTATGTTGCCCATACCTGTTGCTTGTAAAGACCTATCATTGGCACATCTGATGGTAGTCCTTTTGTTAGGGTTGAAATCCACTAGCCAATCTTTGTTACCTGTAAGGTGATTAGAACAAGCAGAATCCAAATACCATATCTCTGTAATGCAGCTCCCATCACTCTTAGTTACCACTAGTGCAACATAGTCTTTACCTTTTTTAAATTCAATGTTAGTTACCTTAGTTTCTGCCCTAGGTGTAGGTTTAAGGTTATCACTTATAGCACTAAACACTACATTACTGTCAGAATCAGAATCCTCTTTTGCAACATTAGCTTCTGTTTCTGATTTAGACTTATTCCTGGTTGGGCATTCAGTGGCATAATGCCCAAATTTATCACACCTATAACATTGAACCTTAGATTTATCCTTCTTCTTAGAATCACCCTTATTCTTAGAATTAGGTTTAGATTTAGGCTTATTTTTGTTAGAGCTAGGTTTAGAGGAAGACTTACTGTTGCCAGGCTTTGAGCCTTTCTTACCTTTGCCTTTTGTGAAGAAGGCAGTGTCTTCATCATCACTGTCTTCATTGAGTAGATTGAGCCGTATCTCCTTGGCTTCTAATCTACTTTGCAGCTGCTCAACCTTCAAGTCCTCTACCCTTAGAGTGTCTTCAAGGCTGTTCACTGCAACATAGTATTTCTTAGTTAGAGATCTTAGGATTTTCCTGCAAACCTCTTCATCAGTAAATGTATGACCATTTAAGGTCATGGCATTAGTTATTTTCTTCACACGACCACAGTAGGTCACAACATCCTCATCACATTTCATCCTTAAGGTTTCAAACTGAGCCTTAAGAGCTTCCAGCTTTTCTTTCTTAGCCTCAGTTGAACCATTGTAGTAGGAATCAAGAGTATCCCAAGCTTGCTTGGCACTCTCAATTCCCCTAACTCTATCAAAATTACTATCATCTAATCATATATGAATTAGATGTAATGCTTTCCAGTCTTTCTGGGTTTCTTCTTCAAATTTTGCATCATCTTCTGCAGTAGCAGGTGCTGTCACTGGTGTCACACCATCTCTGACAACCTTTAGTACTCCCTGGCAGCCAAAAACTGCCTTCATTTGGTGGCACCATCTATCCCAATTCTTTCCATTTAGGATGGGAATTTGAGCCCCAAAACTAGGATGTGTTTGCATATCCTTAGACATATTAAAACTGAAACACTTCACACACAGTTAGTTTTTTTTCAAAAAGAATAGAAAGAAACTTTAAAGAGAACACAAGAATTGAGTAGAGATTAGAGTATATGCCCTGGATCGTTTATAGTAGCTCTGATACCATGTTGAATTTTTGCTCACTTTCTATATTGAATTTGCAGGAGGGTGTACCATAACACTGAGGGGGGTGTAACTTGTAAGGCCCAGCTTTTACTTACAGCCCAGCCCAATGATGCAGATGGTGCAGAGATGATCAAACAATCGTTTTTGTTGCTCCCTGCGCACCCGAACCCGGTTGAGTAATTGCAACACGCGGGTCGTGCTTGACCCGAGGTATATATGCTGTGTTTATTCTCTCTTCTCAGAATAATCAAGAAACCCTAACTCTCTTTCTTGATTCTCCGTTCTCTTCTTCTCTCTTCTCTCACTCGAACCTTGCTGCACCGTAGCTCTCACCACCGGTGATTGAAGCTGCGGTTCAGCTTGATTTCTGGTCAATGATGATCTCTGGTGATGATGAAACAAAACCCTCTTTGGTTTTGCTCTGAATCAAAACGCTGAGACCACAAACTCCTCTTCTCACTTCGCGATGAACAGCAAACCCTAGTTTGCTCAGAAACGCTTGATCTCTTCGATCAAGCTCACGATCCACCTTCCTTCAGGTAGACCTCCTTCTTCTTGTGAGTTTTTCTTTGATTTCTTTGATTTACACACTGTTCACGAAACCCTAACTTTGAATCTTCTTGATTTCTGCAGGTGTGGGTGTGATACGGTTTGAGACAAGATCAAACAAAGGTAAAATCACACTCTCTTGTGATTTCTCACCCTCTGTTCTCTTTCTTGAATAAAACCTAATCACTATTGTTTTTGTTGCATGAACTTGTTGAGTTTCAACTTGAACCTCAACCCAGAATACCTTCTTTACGCGTTAGCCTTCACGAACACTCTTCTAAAGGTAACCAGAACCCTTTCTTCAGCTTGTTCCTTTCTCTTATT
Source organism: Astragalus membranaceus (assembly GCA_039519185.1). NCBI lineage: Eukaryota > Viridiplantae > Streptophyta > Magnoliopsida > Fabales > Fabaceae > Astragalus > Astragalus membranaceus. Next base: position 54,271,174 of record CM076851.1, read on the forward strand.
TGTTTCTGTCACAGAAACCCTTTATCTAACTATTGTTTTTCTTATTTCTTGCAAGGTATGATCACACTTTGATTACACAACCAGAAACTCTCAAACAATTTGGTAGATGATTGGAAATGAGGATGGAGCAACGTTCACAGAAAGTTGTAAAGAAGAAAGTAGACCTTTTTTTTTATTTAAAAGTAAACTATTTCATTCATATATGTTGTATGTACATATGTATGCTTTATATAGCATTCTCTGGAAAAGATATAGCTGTTAGAGGTTGGTTGTTACTAGTTTAACAACCAAGGTTTGTTACATAACAAACTTGAATAGACTTTTAGGTTAGTTATAACCAATTTGAATATTCTGTTATGTTAGTTAACAAGGCAGCCAAACAGCTTCTTATTTAAATAGCCAACGGCTATATATTTAAATTAAAGTAGGTTTTGATTATAAACTCAATAAAAACAACAAACAAAATGTGAAACTAAATTGGTTTAGCTAATTCCCATGTTTTAAGCATAATTTAATAATTCACTTAAAAAAAAGCATAATTTAATACTCATAATACAAGTAATATTCCAAACTGTTTCATAAGACTTACTTATTTTGTTGTTGTTTATACGAAGTAAACCCAGACAATGAAACAGTGAAAAGAATCGCAGTACCCTGCACAGCAGTAGAAAATGAGAAAGGCAGAAAATCTCGTGGGGATAGCATAATATTCTAAACTGTTTCATAAGACTCACTTATTTTGTCTGTGACGACTGTTTTATAAGATACTGGAGATCTTTATAGGGATCCATCCAGGCCAGCCCGACAGAAAGAAAATAGCAATGAAATCACGTGATCCAAAGGAAAAAACAAAAACAATAGCTTTTCAATTCTAGTGTTAAAACACCCTCGAATTTATGTGTTGGTACAATGAGATCCAAGTGTGTGCTAGTTACAAAATATAATTTTATTATTAACAATAAGTATTTTATTTTTCAATTTTAAAAGATATTTACAATATAATTATTGTAATTAAATTAGAATATCATAAAATATTTATGTTATAAAGATTGTAATAATTTGTGATAAAAGTAATGATTTCCGACGGACAAAATTAATGTATTATATAAACTTGGTTTGAAGGTTCTCAAAGAATAAACAATTTTGATATACGAGAAAAACCGAAAAATATATTTTGTATATTGGTTTATTTTAGTGTTTTTTTGTATAGGCAATATTAGTGGGGGTGGGGGAAATGTTAGTTTCCACGGGTTGAACTCGAGACCTCATTCTTGCACTCCTTTGGGGTCTGTTTGGGAGCTTTTGAGGGGAAGGGAGGGGAGAGGAAGGGAAGGGAGGGGAAGTGAGGAGGAGGGGAGAATTAACCTTTCTCTTGTTTGGATGTCAACAATGGTGAAGAGAAGGGAGATGGGAGGTTGGACTATGCAAATAGACAATTTTATCCTTTTTTTATTAAATTCTCACAGTGATGTACTGGACGTTGTGTTTGATAGTATTTTTAATGAATTATTAATGCTTCATCTCCTTTTCATTGCTTACTTTTTAAATATTTTTTTACAACATTTTTTTTATAAAATTAACGTTGCTAACTAACCACCATTTGTTTTTACTCTTTAACTCCAACGTTTCTTTTTTTATTAACCAGCAATTTGTATTGCACATACACTTTTTTTATCTACCTTCTAACAATTACCCATACACTTTTTTATCAAAGTAAATTATATATACACATTTTTTACCAAAAACACAAAAAACTTGAAATTCAATATTTCCAAAATATTAGAAAATTCAAAATGAGATAATGTTCATCAAACTCAAAATTACAAAGACATTGTTTTTGAATAAAATAGACAATAGTCGACTTCAAATAAACTTGCATAAACATCTATTACCTGCACCTAAAAGAAAACACATGATATGTCAACAAAGCAAAACATAATGTCGAAAACCTATGCAAGTAAAATATTTATAAATTACATGTAACATAAATTACCTTGACGTACCAACTTGATTGAACATTATTTCGGTTAGAAAATTCTTCTGCCTACAAGAAACCAGAACCTATATTCAACAGTTATAGGTTCTCCTCCTTGCAAATTTAATAGCTGCTTCATTGGCAAACAATTTGCTTCATCTTGTGTGGCTATGATGCTTGAAGCCCCATGCTCAGTAAAACTCCTAGGCCATTATAGCACAGAAAAGAGCTGCAGGTTTGATGAGTACAAGACACAAGAGTAATAGTCATCTTCCAAAAAGTGAGTAGCACAACATTAGCAAAATGGAGATGGGTGACTATGTTGTTAAATCCCTTCCTAATTGAACACTAGAATCATGCTTGTACTCAGATGACCCTTGTACTCATATCCTTTTCCACATTGCTTGTTGTTGCATTGCCATAATTACCTGCTCCTAAATGACAATATAGGGTCAAGAATCAAGCTTGCAATCAACAAGAACCCTATACTCAAACAGAAAATAATCAACAAGAACCCTATATTCAGCAGTTATTGAATCAACTACAAGAAACCAGAACCTTATTCAATTATTTAGCACTAACAGATTTACTAAAAATTACTAAACACAACTACTGATCAGTTTCTTTTTGGATCTATCTATCACACTCATGTGTTCTCCAAGTCCAACATCTATCTCAAACATATATGAAAGAAACTCCAAAAAAACAAATCAACTCAAAATAAACATTGCAGATAGTGTTAAATTGCAGATAGTGTTAAATAACAAATCAAATGCAGAACAAGTTATAAAGCAAGAGAATATGTGCAATTCCATCTATCCCAATAACACGTATACACTCTTTCAAAAACTACACATGAAATGATCAGTGATGGTAGTCTAAGACAGATAATCTCATGGTTTAAATCAAAGTGAAAACAGAAGTTAAAGTCTAGCTTAATAACAACTGATACAAGCTTTATAAATCAACTTGTTCAGTTGGTTAATATGTAACAGAAAAATAACAGACAACAACAATTCAGCAGATTAGTGGCACTGCTAAACCCCAAATTAATATCAACAGCAAATGGTTCTTGCTGATGTACACAACCCAGGTTATTGATAAAAGCAAGAGTTCTAGTATCACTACTTTGTAATTTTGTTATATCAGAGAAGCCTGCATAGGAGGGATGATGCAAATTAGCAAGAGACAGTAAACCTCAAAGAGACAACTAAGTTGTGACTACCCAAAACTGATACTTGAAGTTAAAAGCTTATACCATGATTACCCAAATTCACTTATACCATGAACTTAACAAAGAGCTGACTATCCTACATGGTATTTTAAAAGCATAAGCTAAAGCTGCAGAAATACAATAGCAGAAAGGAATATGCAAAGAGAAAATGCTGTCAACCATACACCTTTGTAACAGTCAAATGAGAAAGAAATACAAGTTAGTTAATCATCACAAAAATACATCACAATGCAATCATTACCAAATTCTGATAAAGGTTAGTCTTAAATGATTCATAATGACTAGATTTAGTTATGCAATTCAGTTGTCATTTATAAACATCCTGTCAATTGTTCAACTTTCAAACCAGTATCACTACCATGTAAACAAGTTAGTATGATTAATTATTAGAGAAATAATACAGATATTAACAGAACAATTTTCACAGAAGTAATAATTTGAACTATAAGTATATAACAAATTAAAGAATACAAATTAGAAACCAAAACTCACACATCAGACATGTGAAATTCACATTGCTGCTAACAATTTAAAGAGTTTCTAGAATACAAGGGTTCCTAGATATCCCAAATACAATGAACTGGAATGTATGCTATCATTTTCCTATCATTTCAATTTTAACTCAATAGATATAACTAGTTGCTGAAACATAGAACAAAATCACTACAACGAGTAGGTGATGCAGAGAATCATAGAACCATGAAAAATAACTCTTAAAAATGATTATGAGACAGATTCTACTATAACAGTAACCCAATCAAAGTCATATTCTACTGAAATATATCAAAACAAGAAGTAAATAACACACCTGAGTTGATTTAGCAAACACCTTCCACCATTGCATCAAGTCTCACTCAAGCAAGCTTCACTGACCTAGATTTACGAAGAAATGGGGAATCAAATAATCAATTTCAACAATAAATAGTCCAAATCTGAAAAATCTGGAGAGAAATTGAGAGAAATCGAAATGGAGAGAAAAAGAGATTGAGAGAGAGAGATTCACGAACCTGATCGAAAGATGACAGAGAAATGCCGAAGAGAGATCAAGAAGCGCAGAGAGAGACAGAGATCAAGAGACGCTGAGAGAGAGAGAGAGAGAGACGAGAATGAGAGATGGAAGAAAATCAGAAATCAAGAAATCACGAACCAGAGAGAGATCGCAGAGACAGAGATCGCACAGAGAGAGACGCTGGAGAGAGATCTTGCAGAGAGAGAGATCGACGAAGACGTTGGGAGATTGGGAGAATCCGTGAAATTAGGGTTATGGCTGTTTTTGGAATTTTTGAGTTTTACCAAGGGCAGTTTTGTCAATTCATAGCATTATCCCTCCAAAACCCCCCAATTTGGGGGAATGCGAAAATGGACCACGAGGAGGGGTTAGGAGGGCTGGTAAAAAAACCCCCAAACCTTTCCCTAATTTTTTTAAACTCCCAAACAATGGGTTCTTTCCCCACAAGCCTCCCCTTCCCCTCCCAACTCCCCCTCCCAAACAGACCATTGGTGCACTCCTTCGGTATCCCTTAGCTCGCCAACTGAGCTACCTACTTGGGATGGTTCAGACACAGTGTTGTCAAAACCTTGGGGAGCAAACCCAATATTGAATTGCATCAGAGGTCCACCAGAATTTGCTTTCAAGGCAGAGGCTTTTGCCACGTCACAACTTCTTCTTCTTTTCCTTTTATTTCTAACTATATTTATTGAACCAATATTTCCAACACTATGTCCCTTCGATTGTTTTATGGCTGCCAGTGGTATTTGTAATCTACAGGCGTGCATGGAATTTGAGGAAGTACTATGTCACAGAGATCTTATATTAGATGTCTCCTACCTCTGTATATTTTGATCCCACCACGTTGTTTCAACCAGGGGCGATTTTAGGGCCCAGCTAGCCCGGGCACGCGCCCAGGCTCAACTTCTACTTTGTTTGTAAAGCCCCCAACCCAATAGCTGATTTTTAGTCATAACCAGGGGCAAAAATAGTAAAACAGTGGGTGTGAAATAAAAAAAGAATGGTCCAGCCCAATGTAAAAAAAAGTAAAACCCAAAAACTAAATGAAACCCAAAAGCCCAATATATATAAAAAACTAAATAAAATAAACAAAGCAATTAAGCAAACACAACACATTCTTCTCTTTTCTCACGACAAACAGAACTCCCCCCCCCCCCCCAATTTCCTCTCTTCTCTCACGACACTCTCCCTCTCCTTTTCTTCTTCTTTTCACTTCAAGTAGTCCAATCCAAGCTTAAATCATTTACATTTGAGCTCTATTTTAAGGAAAACCAACTTATTCATCTCTTTGGGTAGTATTTTGGAGTTAGGGTTTTTGCTCTAAAAAGAGGGAAAAGTACCCACACATTCAATGTTACTCTTTGAAGTTATTTGAGGTATATTCCTAATCCCTACTCTTTATTCCAAATAAATTATTGAGACATTAGTTTGTGTAGAATTGTTGATTCTTTTTTAGTTTGTGTAAATTATTGCGTTGGACTCTTTGAAGTTATTGAGACATTAGTTTGTGTAGAATTGTTGATTCTTTTTTAGTTTCCTTATATGTTGATCATTATTTGTTTTTTACATAGTTTCTTTTTTTGGATCATAAAATTTGTTAGATGAGGAGGTTTTTGGTACCTAGAAGTTCTATTGAGAATGCGAATGTTGTGCAACCGGAAGCCGAAGTAGAAATACCAATTCGGGGTCGTTCAAGAAAAGAAGGGAGAACTATCACTAATCTTCACCATTATCGTGCAGAGATTTTTTATGTTGCTATTGACAAAATATGTGTGGAGATGGATCACCGGTTTAGTGAAGGAAGTAACAATGTGCTGAATTGCTTCTCATGTCTTGACCCCAAGAACTCTTTCTCAAGGTTTGATATTGATAAACTTGCTCGTCTTGCTGATATTTATCATGCTGACTTTTCTGATGATGATCGTGGAACAATAAGAGAGCAACTTGACAATTATGTACATCACATGAAAATGCATGCTTCCTTTACTTCTTGTGAAGATATTGAAAGTTTGGCTATGAAGATGGTTCAAACTCAGAAACATTTGGTATTTCCATTGGTCTACAAACTCATTGAGTTGGCTTTGCTGTTGCCGGTGTCGACAGCATCCGTTGAAAGAGCTTTTTCAGCAATGAAGATTATCAAGTCTAAATTACGCAACAAGATCAACGATGAGTGGTTCAATGACTTGATGATATGTTACACCGAGCGGGAGATATTCAAGTCACTTCGAGATGTTGATATTATGCGAACATTCACCCGAAAGAAGTCTCGGAAAGGGCATTTACCTCCTAATTTTATTTAGCACTCTATTGACAGGTTAGATTTCATCTCTCCTATTTAGCACACTTTATGATTATGTATATATTATGTCATATGTAAATTGGCGGGAAATTTTCTTGCCCAGGCTCTAGAAAAATCCTGGCTTCGCCACTGGTTTCAACTTTCAACAGAAAATTTGATTTTTTTTTTTGCTATCATTTTTTAGCGGTCTTTTTTGACACCAAAAGTTTCCAATACTCTTGACACATTGTTAAGGTAGTTTACTATTGTGGTTAATTCAGTTTAATAGGTAGTTGATAAGTGGGTGACTCATTAACCATTAATTGAAATCAATTAATCAGGAATTTGTAGCTAACTATGACTTTTAAGCATTCAAGTCTGTATGTACGTAGTTGAACACCTGAAAATCGTAGTTATTAAGTGCTAAAATTTGTGGTTAATTTAGTTTGGTTCATGGTTATTATAAAGAATCATAGTCGTATAGACATAGATCATACTCACGTGAGAGGTAGAGAATATACGTGTACTCATGAGGTAAAAGCTCATAAGGAATCATATTGATTGAAAACAATACAAATTAAAGTGAGTTTATGATAGAAATAGGGTGTAGGATATTAAAAATAGGGTGTAAATAATGTGTCAAAAAAAAAAATAAATAAACTGATAAAAAAAGAAAACAATAATCAGGGACGGTGCCAGGATCCAGGATCGAATTGTTGCGGGGCACGAGTTAGATAAAATTTATGCGAATATATATAACATCAAATTTACTTAAAATCCAAAAAATATTAGTTACATTAATAGTTTATAAAACACATAATGTCTCTTTTGTATGCCACAAAAATCATCTATAATCGAGTTTACACAAAAATCATCTATATTCGTTACATTAATAGTCTATTAAAACACATAATGACTCTTTTATATGAATATATATTCTTAAGTATATAGACCTAATTTTATGTAAAAAAAAGTATAAAACTCCTTATTTGTTCCAAAAAAAAGTATAGAACTAATTTATAGAATTGAATATGGATTGAACTGAAGGCTTAAAAAGCAAGCCCTAAAGAAGCAACGCACTACTGGCATTCTTGCACCAACTTACCATATTTTTTGTGTGGAATAGTTATGTTTTTGGTGGAAGCCACCAATTTACATATAATCATAGAAGATGTTATTTATTATATATTAGTATACAAAAAATTAATATCAAACAGGGGGAGCTGGAGCGCCTGCAATGGAGTACATAGCTCCGTCCCTGGCAATAATAAGATAAAACAATTAAAAAAAGGGTGGGGGGAATCACGGGTAAGAAAACAGTGGGAGTTAATATCCCTAAATCTCAAATTGAGACATACTTGAGAGAGAGAGAGAGAGAGAGAGAGAGAGAGAGAGAGAGAGAGAGAGAGAGAGAGAGAGAGAGAGAGAGAGAGAGAGAGAGAGAGAGAGAGAGAGAGAGAGAGAGAGAGAGAGAGAGAGAGAGAGAGAGAGAGAGAGAGAGAGAGAGAGAGAGAGAGAGAGAGAGAGAGAGAGAGAGAGAGAGAGAGAGAGAGAGAGAGAGAGAGAGAGAGAGAGAGAGAGAGAGAGAGAGAGAGAGAGAGAGAGAGAGAGAGAGAGAGAGAGAGAGAGAGAGAGAGAGAGAGAGAGAGAGAGAGAGAGAGAGAGAGAGAGAGAGAGAGAGAGAGAGAGAGAGAGAGAGAGAGAGAGAGAGAGAGAGAGAGAGAGAGAGAGAGAGAGAGAGAGAGAGAGAGAGAGAGAGAGAGAGAGAGAGAGAGAGAGAGAGAGAGAGAGAGAGAGAGAGAGAGAGAGAGAGAGAGAGAGAGAGAGAGAGAGAGAGAGAGAGAGAGAGAGAGAGAGAGAGAGAGAGAGAGAGAGAGAGAGAGAGACTGTCGTGGTGGTGATGACTGAGAGAGGAGAGTCCGTGGTGGTGGTGCTGAGCGATTTAGGGGAGAGAAGGGGTGGTGGTGAGCGATTTTGGGAAGAAGAAGAACTATCGAGAGTGAGAGACTGAAGTCTTGTCCTCTCAATATATATAACCCCAATAGATACTTTTTAATTACACTTTGAAATTTTTGACTTCCCGGTCGCATATATTGTCGCAAATTACCGACCAAAATTGGTCCATCAGAAACACACGCGAGAATATTTCTGCCCAAAAGTTACCGACCGTATTTTTTCAATTTCGACCAACCTCTCTGTCGTAAATAACAAAAAACAAGCTTATGGTTACCAAAGGAAATTACCGTCGAAAATGTGAAGCTTACCAATTGTTACAATTCTGTCGGTACCTTTAGTAGGTAATACAAAACTTTCTTGTAGCGAGTAGCACTAGCCTTATTGCATTGCATGAAATGCATTTATCTTTTTGCATGTAATCCTCTTAGTGTCTCTCCTACTATAAATAAGAGCTCATATGAATGCACTACCATCAATCAAAGTAATAGAAACCAAAGTGTGTGTTCTTAAATAGAGTGTCTTGTTTTTTTCTGTTTCTGAACCATCCAATTTCTAAACTACAAAGTTTGTGGATGGATCTCGAATTCCAATAAATTACGAATTTGCAGTGATGGTTCCATAGATTTACACCTTCACCATCCCCGAAACCACGTCTAATGAAAGCATTGAACCACCCCTTCTCATTCACATCATCGCTACAAACATAAGATCCCGGCACCATAGAGTCATTCTTCCCTCCCAACATAGGATCAGTAGTTATAAGAAAGGAGAAAGATCGTCGTATCTATGAGTCAACGTCCCTCTCCATCTAGCATTCTTATCCACCAAAAACTGCCACTTCCATTTAGACAAAAGAACACAATTGAAAAGTTCAATATTTTTTATACCAAGACCACCCTCCTTCTTGAGTTTGCACACCTTTGAATCTTTAACCCCCCACAAAAAGTCTCTTTGAATCTTGATAATTGAGTTAATCACCACCTTTGGAGCCTTGTAAAAAGAGAAGAAATAAAGAGGTATAGTATTTAAGACCAAATTAATAAGAGTTCCCCGGCCTCTAATAAAAAGATGTCGACCTTTTGATGTGTCCATATTTGCATCATATTTTCATCGTTTTATTCATGCATTTTTAGTTTAATTAGTCATGAGTTATTTAGTTTTGTTTAATCTTTTATGTTGAATTGGATAATTGCATTTGGTATGTTGTGTTTTGTAGGAAATGAGCATTTTAGTGTTGGAAAGTGGCTTGGATGAGTTGATATGGAGCTAGGAGTCATTTTGGAAGAAATTGGATGAAAAAGAAACAAATAGATCGATCCACCACCTGGGTGTGTTTCGCGCCACACCCTGCTGTGGAAATTTTAAGTGCTGTGGCGAAACACCACCTGGGTGTGTTTCGCGCCACACCCTGCTGCTGCAGTTTCAAATTTTAGCGTTTTTAACTTAGTTTTTGGGTTGTTTTGGGCCCTTTTTGTGCCTAAGTATAAATAGAAATTAGAAATACTTACCTAGGGTTCTGAACTTCAGATTGGAGAGGAGCTTTAGAGGCAAGGATCAAGAATCTTCATCTTCTTTTCTTCTCAAAAATTCTGGTTTGAATGTTTCTTAACCCCTTCCATGGATTATTACTTAGACATGATTGAGTAGTTTTCTATTTCTAGGATTGGGTACATCCCTTGGTATGTTTATGAGAACAAATTGAACTATTCCCCCCCCCTTTATTAAATTTGATCATGCTTTGATTCTATCATTATTGTGTTTTACTCTTGTGAATTTGTTGGCCACTTATTTGCATTTCATAGATAATTAGGGAAGAACTGAGAGGTGAACCTAATTGTTGGATCTATAAGGATTGAACTTGAGACCAAAATCACGAAAGTAGGTTTAGTCTTTCAAGGAACCAGTGAATTATCATAGAGCTTAATGGGTTTAGTTTGAATTCAATTACCACGAAAGTAGGAATTGTTTCAATTGAGCACGGTTTTTGTTACTCGAGAGAGAACATTAACTTCCTTAGGATAATTTCACCTTCAAAGAGGATCAAAGTTAATAAAAGAAAAATTAATTTGCAATCATAAATAATCCTTGTGGAAATCCCAATCCTAGGACCCCTTCCTATCTTATAACAACAAACCTTATTTTCTTGCAGTTTTAGATTCTAATTGATTTTTCACTATTTCGTTATTACAATTTCTCTTCAAATTAATTAAACCCTTTTCCTTCTTAAGTTAATTAGATTATAATTAGTTGGTACTCAAAAATCACAGTCCCTGTGGATTCGATCTTTTTACTACTTGACGAAAACCGTACACTTGCGGATTTCACGCATCACCTTTCCAAGAAGCTAGCCTTTTGCGAAGCATGTCAATAACCGACTTCCAAGTAGTCGCACGTGTCAGATTGACTCCCACCGGAATACCCAGAAATTTAAACAGTATAGATTCCGTTCTACAATGGAGAAACGCCGAAGCGGAACTCAAAAAATCTTATAATTCAAAGATTCTCCAAATATGGTTTTGATACTCCAAAGATTCTCCTTTGTTTACCCAAAAGAGTAGTATCATCCACAAATTGAACAACTGAATAGCAAAGATTGTCACCAACCTTATAATTCGTAAAGAAACCAACGTCCACTGCCAAACAACAAGGGCTGACAAACATTCAGCTACAAGTAAAAATAAGAAAGGGGATAGGGGATTGTCATACCCTAATTTTGCCCGACTAATTTAAAGTTTACTAGAAAATCCAAAATATTGTTTTTGTCGTTTATGTGTGTCGTTCCCAGTCGTGTATAAGCGTGTTACTTCTCATTGTGCGCGCGTGCGATTTTTAATAATGTACACATTTTTGTCCTCGTCGCGGACGCGTGTTCGCGTCTCGTTGTGTACGAGTGTTTATTTTGGTGCACGAGTTCGCGTATTCTCATCTGCAGCCGCGCGTTCGCGTCCCGTTGTGCACGGTGTTTTGTTTTGGTGTTTTGTTTTGGCGCTCGTTAATAATAGTTTTGTCTCTCTCTCTCTCTCTCTCTCACTTAACCAAAAAATGAAATAAAATCAAAATAAAGAGAGGAATGGTCAAACATGTCCAAGTCTATTTTTATTACAATAAATACAATAATCAAAGTTTACAAAACTTAATTACATTTAGAGACAAAAAAAAAGCAAAAAAGTAAAACAAAAAAGAGGGAGTATGCGCCCTCAGGTACATTCTCTTTGAGTAATATGCTAAAACTAATTTCTTCTTGTTCCTTTGTTGCTTTTCCAATTTTGCACCAACAAGACAACTTTGCAGGCACCAACCTGCAAGTTGCTGCTCCTCCTCCTCTCCACCATACATGCTCTTTCCTCTTATATATAGTTCAAGCCAATACCTCTTTCTTGTGTAAAACACCTGTTGTGCCAAAACAAACAGATCACTGCCACGCCTCTCAGCTCTCCCACACCAAGACAATCAGCCAAATGGCTATCAACAATAAACCATTCTCCACAAACACCACCAGCGTGTATACAACCAACAACAATAATCAACAACTCCTCTATAAATAGGTCCCAACAAATAGAAAAAAGGGGGAGGAGGCAAACAGTAAGAAAGAAAAACCAGAAATCAAGACCAAAAATTAAGAAATCAGAAAAGAAAGGCAAAGAAAAAAGGAGTTTGAAGCTCCTGCCTCCACGTGGTGGTCACCACCGTGACCACCCAAAGCCACCCCCTCATGGCCAAACCACCACATCACCACCCAGTAGCAGGCCAACCGAACCCCCTCTTCTCCCTCTCTCTCCACCGTAAGACACCAACACCACCATTTTCGCACCACAACGCCACTAACAGCCACCACCGTGACCACCCAAAACCGCCACCCCATAGCCGAACCACCACATCACCACCCAACAACATACCAGCCGAACCCCTCTCTTCTCCCTCCCTGCACCGTGAACTCCATCCACAAAACCATCATCTCCATCGTCCTTTCTCCCATCGCTCCCTCCACCTCTCACCGTCGCCTCACCACCTTACACCACCTCTACCGACACAATCTCCATGAACCTCACCCTCTCACTCATCACCCCCTCACGTTTTTTACTCCACCGTCGCCTCCACCCTCACCGTAGCCAACCAAAACCACTGTTAACCATCGACAACCTCCCCAGCGACCACCAAACCTCACCTCCTCACCACCGTCAAGCGCGAACCGAACGATTGATCCTCCCACCCTCCACGCCGTCGCCGTAAGCAGCTTCGCGAGCACCTCTGCAGCCCCCCACTGCGATCGATCGACTCCGGCAAACCTCCCTTTCGCCGTCGTCAAGTCACCACCCCATCGCCATCGTACCCTCTCCCCCCCCCCCCCCCGCGAACGCAGCCGTGTTCAAACTGCGCCGTGAACAGGCACCATCGCGCGTCATCCCTCTCGCCGGCAATCGTCTTCTCTCCCTCTTGATGTCGTCTCCTCACCATCGAACCACTGGCGCACCAACGCCCTCTCCGGCGAAAAACCACCGCCGTGGACAAACCACCGCCTATTTCCCTCTTTCTCTCAAAAGCTCCTTTCTCTCTCCAAGTATGTGTGTGCGGCGCCCAAATGGAAATTAGGTTTCCAGCAACCTAATTTACCTTACATACATTTCACCATCTTTATTTCTTATTATTATAATTTCCTTTTATTATATTTTTGTTAAACTTAAAATAACCAGACCTCTACGCACACCCCCTTTTAAAATGCAGCACCCTGCTGCTAACTGCACATCCCGTTTTTTTAATAACACCCCTGCTGGTAATTGCACCTTCTTTTTACTATTATAACCCATCGTGTTTTTGTTACATCATAATGCTTCTAAACCAGTATTTTTCAAACAATTAAACTCACAAAAATGGGTTGTTACTAATGGTCACTCTGAGTTTAGCTTGTTTGACCGTTAGTTGCAGTTTTGGTTTTCAAACGGGCTATGAGTGGTGACCACTCTGAGTTTCACTTGTTTGGTCATTACAAATGTCTATCCCAATTTCAAAATACCTAAAAAACACCAACACACAAATTTTTTCTACCCAAGAACTACGTGTGGTTTGATTCTCTACCAGGAGATACGTAGGAGCAGAGGGCGGCCGACCTCTGTCAATTGCATTAATAACAAAACCTTTTTTTTTTCTTTTAATTCATTTCTCTCCCATTTCTCAAAAAGTACAAAAAACAACTAACCGTTTATCGAGTCTTTTTTTATTAGTATTATTATAAGGATAAAATCATTATTTTTGAATTAATAGATGTTTACACATTTAGTTAAAAGGTAACCTTCCTTAGGAAGGATGTCGTACGGTGCTAATACCATCCCTACGCATAAACGACTTCCGAGCCTAAACCTGGTCCGCAAAACCCCCTTATCCACTCAATAGGGATTTTCCAATGTTTGCCCTTAAACTAAGCTTTGGTGGCGGCTTCATTTCAAGAACTTCGAAGAATCCCTCCTCCGGATTTTTCGGTCGCTACAGCTGGTGACTTCACTGGGGACAAATTAAGAGAGTCAAGCCTAGTTAACTAAATGTGTAAGTATTTGTTAATTTTATATTTTGTTTTTACCCTTAACGCTTATATTTGCATGTCTATTGTATTTATTTGTTTCTTTGCTTTATTGAACCTTAGGGTAGAAGACCCTTGTATTATTATATGTATTTCTTTTACAGCTTGGGTAGTCTAGGTATTATACCCATATCACACACGTCACTTACACATGTTTAATCACACACTTCTGAGTGGGGCCTTACACCCGGGTCTGAAAATAGCCTAGGACGAGTGGAGATTATTAGTGACAGTCATTCTGGATTTTATCTGTCTGACTCTCATGAAAATCTCAGCCAGAGTACGCTCTTTTATGGTATCCCACACCAGGTAGCTCGCTATCGTTGTGGATCATATCATGGAGGGGATTTTAGCTCTGGAGACCTTTGTGGGGAAGTGAATAGAGCCACTTGAGAGATTGATCACATAAGTGACCCTAGACCATGTTAAAAATCCGAATTTAGACATGACCCACCTAGGACACGGGGGCACTATACTTACCCTCTCTATTAATCTGGTTAGCGGTTCTCCACAAATAAAATCACTCAAAAAAAAAACATTTTCATGCTTCTTTCTTTTATTTCCATGCACATGAGGCGACATCATCATACCCAAAAAAATCATCACGCATTTCATTCATCTCCCTTGTTGCCCATGTACAACAAACATCCATATGTTCATGCATTATACTTTTTTCAAAAGAAACATATAAAAAAATCACCGCACATTCATAATAAAACCATTCTTTTCACATGCGGCCCATTATCATTGCATTACTATACATCTCATCATCCGGAAAATAACAAAAATATTTTTGTGTTTGTCCAAATTGCATCATCTTGCATATCCATATAGAAAAATATATATCACCTTGATATTACAAAAAAGATATGTTCATTACTCCTCTTCATGCATAGAAAAATAAAAAATAAAATAAAAGCTCTTCATTCCCAACCACCTCAAATGCAATAGTCATCTAGCATGCAAAATAAAAGAAAATAATAAAATAAATTCATCTTTCTCGCATTATTCATCATCATATTGCATTGCCTCCAAAAAATCATTTTAGATAGTTAATATTTTCAAGTGATTATTCATTCACATTCCTCGCATCTGCATCATGCAACATTATTCGTTCATTCATACATTACATTTTTTTCATAAAAAAGAAAAGAATAAAAAAACATGATCACAATTAAAAAAAATTGTGATAAATAATTGAATATCTCATTTAGCATTCATTTCCATTCATTCATAACCATTCATAACAATCATCATCAAATAATATAGGCATTTCATCATTTGCACCATCATGAAATGCATGTAAGAAAAACATAGCCTTCACACACCCTTTCACTCATCCTAAATTTTTTTTTGCTGTTTCATTAAATCATCCATACGCCGTTTCATCCACGCATCATTTATACGTTGTTTCAACATGCATCATTCCAAAGATTATGTCATCATTTTCGCATCATTCAAAGATACGTATTCAGCATTTCATTCTGATACATGGAAGAGGCTCTGCATCGGTTACGTGCTACATTGCCTCCAAAAATTATTTAGAATAACTGACATTTCCAAGTGACTATTCATGCACGCATTCGCATATGCATTTTCGTCATTTATCACCATGTGTTCCTTCATGCATTAGGACACAAGGGGGCGTTTAACTTGATTATTCTTGTTTCACGCAATAGTTAGTCTTTAAACTAGAAAATAAAAAATCATCATGCATTCATAATAGAATACAGTCATTTTTTTCATCCCATTATCATGGTACCAACATGCATCTCATCGTCTAGAAAATAACAAAATATCTTTATTTGTCTAAATTACTTCATCTTGCATAGCCATACGCCAAAAATGGGAAAATAGTATCACCTTGATATTATAAAAAAAATTACATTCATTCATTATTTCATTCAAACACATTACTCCTCTTCATGCATCATAAAAAAATAATAAAAAATAAAAGTTCTTTATCACAAACCACCTCAAACACATCAGTCATCCATGCATGAGTCATTTTCTAAATAAAAAAAAAACAAGAAGTCATTCATCGTCCAAAATATATTTCAGTTAGCAATAAACGACGATCTGCATTATCAGCATACTATATTGTCTTCAAAAAGTCAAAAAAATCGTTTAAAATAGCTGATCTTTCCAGGAGATCATTCCCTTCAGACATTTCACGCATTTGCGTTTTCATCATACATATCCATCATCACGTGCATTACATTTTTTTCTAGAAAAGAGTAGAAAACAATCATGAGCACAATTTTAAAAATTGTGAACATTTTTCATGTATTTCCATTCATTCATTCACGCATTTGCATCATGCATATACATTATCACGTGTTCATCCATACAAAAAACATGAGCATTACCTTTTTCAAAAATTTTGATGAGAGATGAGGCGAGGTTGAGTATTCCTCTTTGGAAAAGCTTAGCTTTACTAAACAAGGTCGAACTTAGTTTCAAACTCAATGTGTTTTGAGACACTCCATTTCCAAAAATTTCTAATGTTTGCAGCTCGTCCACAATTTTTGTCAGCAAGATGATACATCTCATCCATCCCATGATACAATATCAAAATGGTCCATTTTGTTAGCTGATGTGTTATTAAAAATTTCTTCTATCATGTCTCTAACTATGTTAACTCGCTGTGGAGCATTCTTATGGTGAACTTGTATGAAACGTGCATTTATTCTTGTCTGGGTCAGTTAATGTCCACATCTTTCCATCTTATCATCATCCCTTTACACGTCCAGTCCCACCCCGACCACCCAGTGCATATTCCCCCACACAACCTAGTTAACTATATGGCTTGTGTCCCAATGATGAAATTTCATGAGCTAACACTTTAGGCCCCATGCAGGGGCAAATTTGTGATCACTAGATATTTTGTCAACATTGTATTCCCTGGGTGCAAGTCCTTTACAAGAAATGAATTAAAAAGCCTGTTAGGTTGAAAACTTGCGAGAGCAACCTAAGTAAAAATTAGGGCAAATAAAAGAAATAAAGAGAAAAAAAGCGGATATATAAAATAAATAATTTTGGTCCTTGAATTAATTTTGGTGAAAACAAGCAATCATGATTTGAAATGAAGTTTGGTCGCCTTCCCGTACCCAAAAAAAAGGGGTTCTTTACTACCCCTTTGAGCCAAAAAAAAAATCAAAAAAATCTTTCAGTCACCCTAGACAAGGATCAATTCCACATCAAAAATGGTGTGTCACTTTTATCACCTCACTCTACTAAAAAAAAAAAGAAGAAAAAAAAAGATCACAAAAAAAAAGTGAAATTCAAAAAAGATGATTGAAAAAGAAATCCTCAGAGAAAAAGGCAAAAGTAGTAGAAATTGTGAGCTGATACATAAAATCACCAAACACCTAAGATATCCTTGTCCGAATAAACCCACAAACACCTCCTTAGGCCGAATTCTCATTTCTTCCACAAAACCCAAATCATTGGCCTCCAGCACTTCTCTGAACCTACTTATCTTTTAAAAGGTCATCGTATCAATAAACCATCAAACACCTCTCTGAGCCCATTTGAGCCTATACTCCACAAGCCCATAACCATTGGCCACATTACCCATAACCTTTGACCACATTACAAACCCTTCTTTCATAAACCCCTAACCACTGGCCACGCTACAACCCTAACAAGTCCGTGCGGATCAATGGCTGATTGTTTTCGTTTTCTCAAAGATTTAGTTTTAGGACAAGTAAGTTTATTTATTTACAATATATTTGCTGGAAAAAAAATCAAAAAAGAAAGTTAAAAAAAAATCAAAGGGGCTTGCACTCCAATATTCATTCAAATTGCACTGATATCAAGACAAGGTTTAGTGATCACCAAGTGAAATTTTCATCGTATCAAAAACTCAGGATTATCATAGTCTGTGGGAGTCACCTTCAAAGGGCCAAAAGTTTAGACTAGGACCATCACCTAGATCCCAAAGTGGGGCATACCTTTCACCTTTCATGCTTCTTGAACTTGGGGAAAATGTCCGACATCCATCCCATTCATACACCACATCCAATCCATACCACCAATTCCAAAAACCCATGACCCAAACTCAGTCACCTTTCACAACCCCACTAGAAGCAATAATTTGAAATACCATTCCAAAGTGGGGCAATCCCGTCACCCTTCACTCCACCTAAAATCGGGAAATTCGCCCTACACCTATGATATTCACATCCATAAGATCACACCAGGGAAATTTCTCAACCCACCATGCTAAATACAACCTTTTGCAAACTCTAGTCATGGCGGTCTCAATTCATTAGTTCCTCTACACCCCCTAACTGTTGTCATCACTAGACAGGGGCAAATTATTCACTCACCTTCACCGGTAGTCTAAATTGAGGCAGTCCCACATTTCTTGAGTTGGGGAGAACCTACCTTCCCTGACTTTGGCAAAAACCTGTCACGTGTCATATATGTCATACCCTGGATCAAGAACCAAGTTAACTGACTCATTCATTCATATTTGCACTATTATGCATATTTGCTAAACAATGCTTCAAAGAGAGAAAACACAAGTTAATAATGTGAAGTTGGAAACTCGCGTAGTTAACTTTGTAGACCTAAAATTCAATCATCATGGGACACCATAACGAAAGAACAATGTGAAGGAGCTTGCAAATGCAATCAAATACTTTTGCACATTAGTGTCTGGGAATGACAACCTCGAGATTACCAAAATTTGAATTCAAATCAAATCCAATAAATGATGATTCCGAAATTTTCACCTCTTTGCTTCTCGCATCAAAAGTCTCATTTCTCATCATTACAAAAGAATAAATATTTCTGCATCATCAACAAATCATAGCATAAATCATTCCACCATGCAATCATGCATCAACCATAGCACCTACATCTAAGCAGTATATTTGCATTCACATGTCATCTACCGTCGCATAAGCGGCCTATCAATTTCGGTTTTCAACCAGCTTCAGCATCCATCATTCACAGGCTTTTTGTAGTCAATTTACTTTCGCATCGCGCATTCATCACATTGCATACATGCATATAACACTTTTTTGCTCCGATAGACATGCCAAGTGCTGGTCTCATCATTGCCAAAAAACTTTCTACATCACCAATCATATCATTTGCTATGCATTCATGTGTTTCCTTTTATTCAACATAACGTTTGCATCGAAGTATTCGCATTGCATGCATCAAGAAAAGAAGCAAAAATAAGTAAGAAAAAGCAAAAAGCAAAAAGAAAAATCCATCCCTTACATTCATCATCACACCAAAAATTAATCATTACAGTCACATTCATATCTCATACATCGTTTGTCAACTTTCCCATTCCATCGGTTACAACACCCATTGTCTGCCCCATTTCATTCATCATCAGATACCAATCATCGCACGTTCATCACATTGCATGCGTAATATTGGTTGCTTCGATAGATGTGCCAAGTGCCGGTCTCGTCGTTGCCCAAAAAAGAGGTTTTTTTTGTACCACTAATCATATCATGGTATCATGCATTCACATGTTTTCCTTCATTCACCATGGCATTTGCATCAAAGCATTACATGTGTATCACATTCGCACTTTGCACTTCATACACTCATTATATACTAAGAAGAAAAAAAGACAAAAAAGCAAAAAGAGGAAAAATCGCTCGTTCCATTACATTCATCATTCCACCAAAATTAATCAGCACAATCACATTCATATCTTATCTGCATTCACAGACGTTGTTTGTCAACCTCCATGTTCCATCAACTTCAACTCACATCATCTGCCACATTTCATTCATCCCATCGGATACCTACAATCTCACATACCTATATTGCACGCATACATCATTCATTGCATTTTTAGGCATGCCAAATATAGATAGCTTTTTTCCCTTCTCAGGTAAATGCATTCATTAGGTATGTTCTAGGAGGGTACGCCATGTATCAATCCCAATATTTTGTTCACTCAAACTCAGTGCTCCAAGCGTTGGTCTCATATCACAATTCAGAATCTCAGTACTCCTTCAGACCCCCAGCGATCACTTAGAGCCCAAGCGCTCCTTTAGACCAACAATGGTCCTTCAATCCAGATCGCACGCCGCATTATCGAGCAACCGACGGATCATCCGACCCCAGGTCCTTCAGACTAGCTGTGTCAGCCTAAAAAAACACAGTGCACGTCCTTCGTGGTCATATCAGTCCGGACCTGATCTTGACCCTAGCGACCACTCGAAAAAGGCCACCCCCAGACCGTATCACTAGTACCATTGCTAGTTCGCGCTCCATCAGACCCATTGGTCCATCAGGCTTAGGCATGCCCTTCAGACCACGTCGGTCCTTCAGTTTAACTCCAATCAATGCGCCAAGCATCGACTGCAATTAGAACATCAGAGCCCCAGTGCTCCTTCAGATCCCCGGTGATCCTTATTTACTTTTGTTCCGTGTCAACCCATTATTTTTCAATAATTTCTAAAAAATAGTCTTTACAAAATTAGTGTCTTTTTATCTTTATTTCAATTTTACTCGAGAAATTTGGAAACCCTTCATATTTCCTAGTAAAATATAAATAAAGAGGGGCAGCTGTCATACCCTAATTTTTTCCGGCTAATTTAAAGTTTACTAGAAAATCCAAAATATTGTTTTTGTCGTTTATGTCTGTCGTTCCCAGTCGTGTATAGGCGTGTTACTTCTCATTATGCGTGCGTGCGATTTTTAATAATGTACACATTTTTGTCCTCGTCGCGGATGCGTGTTCGCGTCTCCTTGTGTACGAGTGTTTATTTTGTTGCACGAGTTCGCGTATTCTCATCTGCAGCGCGCGTTCGCGTCCCGTTGTGCACGGTGTTTTGTTTTGGCGCTCGTTAATAATAGTTTTGTCTCTCTCTCTCTCTCACTTAACCAAAAAATGAAATAAAATCAAAATAAAGAGAGGAATGGTCAAACATGTCCAAGTCTATTTTTATTACAATAAATACAATAATCAAAGTTTACAAAACTTAATTACATTTAGAGACAAAAAAAAGCAAAATAGTAAAACAAAAAAGAGGGAGTATGCGCCCTTAGGTACAGTCTCTTTGAGTAATATGCTAAAACTAATTTCTTCTTGTTCCTTTGTTGCTTTTCCAATTTTGCACCAACAAGACAACTTTGCAGGCACCAACCTGCAAGTTGCTGCTCCTCCTCCTCTCCACCATACATGCTCTTTCCTCTTATATATAGTTCAAGCCAATACCTCTTTCTTGTGTAAAACACCTATTGTGCCAAAACAAACAGATCACTGCCACGCCTCTCAGCTCTCCCACACCAAGACAATCAGCCAAATGGCTATCAACAATAGACCATTCTCCACAAACACCACCAGCCTGTATACAACCAACAACAATAATCAACAACTCCTCTATAAATAGGTCCCAACAAATAGAAAAAAGGGGGAGGAGGCAAACAGTAAGAAAGAAAAACCAGAAATCAAGACCAAAAATTAAGAAATCAGAAAAGAAAGGCAAAGAAAAAAGGAGTTTGAAGCTCCTGCCTCCACGTGGAGGTCACCACCGTGACCACCCAAAGCCACCCCCTCATGCCCAAACCACCACATCACCACCCAATAGCAGGCCAACCGAACCCCCTCTTCTCCCTCTCTCTCCACCGTAAGACACCAACACCACCATTTTCGCACCACAACGCCACTAACAGCCACCACCGTGACCACCCAAAACCGCCACCCCATAGCCGAACCACCACATCACCACCCAACAACATACCAGCCGAACCCCTCTTTTCTCCCTCCCTCCACCGTGAACTCCATCCACAAAACCATCATCTCCATCGTCCTCTCTCCCATCGCTCCCTCTACCTCTCACTGTCGCCTCACCACCGTACACCACCTCTACCGACACAATCCCCATCAACCTCAACCTCTCACTCATCACCCCCTCACGTTTTTTACTCCACCGTCACCGTAGCCAACCAAAACCACTGTCAACCATCGACAACCTCCCCAACGACCACAAAACCTCACCTCCTCACCACCGTCAAGCGCGAACCGAACGATCGATCATCCCACCCCCCACGCCGTCGCCGTAAGAAGCTTTGTGAGCACCTATGTAGCCTCCCCGCTGCGATCGATCGACTCCGGCGAACCTCCCTTTCGCCGTCGTCAAGTCACCACCCCATCGCCATCGTACCCTCTCCCCCACCACGAACGCAGCAGTGTTCAAACTGCGCCGTGAACAGGCACCGTCGCGCGTCATCCCTCTCGCCGGCAATCGTCTTCTCTCCCTCTCGATGTTGTCTCCTCACCATCGAACCACTGGCGCACCAACGCCCTCTCCGGCTGAAAACCACCGCCTATTTCCCTCTTTCTCTCAAAAGCTCCTTTCTCTCTCCAAGTATGTGTGTCCGGCGTCCAAATGGAAATTAGGTTTCCAGCAACCTACTTTACCTTACATACATTTCACCATCTTTATTTCTTATTATTATAATTTACTATTATTATATTTTTGTTAAACTTAAAATAACCAGACCTCTACGCACACCCCCTTTTAAAATGCAGCACCCTGCTTCTAACTGCACATCCCATTTTTTTAAGAACACCCCTGCTGCTAATTGCACCTTCTTTTTACTATTATAACCCATCGCGTTTTTGTTACATCATAATGCTTCTAAACCAGTATTTTTCAAACAATTAAACTCACAAAAATGGGTTGTTACTAATGGTCACTCTGAGTTTAGCTTGTTTGACCGTTAGTTGCTGTTTTGGTTTTCAAACGGGCTATGAGTGGTGACCACTCTGAGTTTCACTTGTTTGGTCATTACAAATGTCTATCCCAATTTCAAAATACCTAAAAAACACCAACACACAAATTTTTTCTACCCAAGAACTACGTGTGATTTGATTCTCTACCAGGAGATACGTAGGATCAGAGGGCGGCCGACCTCTGTCAATTGCATTAATAAAAAACATTTTTTTTTCTTTTAATTCATTTCCCTCCTATTTCTCAAAAAGTACAAAAAACAACTAACCGTTTATCGAGTCTTTTTTTATTAGTATTATTATAAGGGTAAAATCATTATTTTTGAATTAATAGATGTCTACACATTTAGTTAAAAGGTAACCTTCCTTAGGAAGGATGTCGTAGGGTGCTAATACCTTCCCTACGCATAAACGACTCCCGAGCCTAAACCTGGTCCGCAAAACCCCCTTATCCACTCAATAGGGATTTTCCAATGTTTGCCCTTAAACTACACTTTGGTGGCGGCTTCATTTCAAGAACTTCGAAGAATCCCTCCTCTGGATTTTTTGGTCGCTACAGGGATCCCCTTGTCTTAATCCTCTCTTTGCCATAAAATCTCTGGTAGGGCTCCATTAACTAAAATTGACAAGGAACTCAAACAAACACAAGCCTTCATCCACCTAATCCACCCCGAGCTGAAACCCATATCTTGTCCATCATATAAAATAGAAAAGACCAAGAAACAGTATCATAAGCCTTCTCAAAATTAACTTTGAAAAATAAGCATTCATCTATATTCCTCTTGGCCAAGTCCACCAATTTGTTCACTATCACGACCCCATCCAAAATAAGCCTTCTCAAAAATAACTTTGAAAAATAAGCATTCATCTAGATTTTGCCGACACTTTAAACGGTCTAGATTTTGCCGACTAATTTTCATCCAACGGTGGAAATTCACTTTAGGGTTTCAGATTTTCCCTATAAATAGACCCATTGGGTTTCACTTCTTTCATACACACATCACTTCTTTCATACACACAACACTTCTTTCATCACTTCTTTCATACAAAATGATGATGGCTATGGCCAACAAAGACTCTTCTCTCACTATCATTTTTACTAATCAGGGCTTCCCTGATCATCAGGGCATCATCATCAACGAACATGATGATGTCTGTTTCGAGGGGCGAGACCCGTTCCAGTGTAGGTTAAAACACAACATAACATTCGCTGCCCTGAAAGAGAGACTACTGCGTAAGTTGCAACCGGAGGGCGACGAGCATGAAATAATTAGTATAATTTATCGGAAACCAGCTTGGGTTAATGGACATGTGCACTGGTCTGCAATGGATGTCAACAACGACGATGACGTCCAAGCCATGATGGCCATTCGTGTTATGTTTAGATGGAAAGGGGTTATCTGCATTTATACGTCGAAACCAGAAGGACCGTCGTTGAGATCCTTCATCGTTTGACTCCACCACCATCTCAGTAGTTTCTATTATGTTTTCGTTTTGTTTGTTGTTGCAATCTGTTAGTTTCTATTATGTCTTCGTTTTGTTTGTTGTTACAATCAGTTATTTTAAATCAATGTAGAAGGCGTTTTTAATTAATCAAATGAATGATTGAGTTTTTATTTTTGCACTCCGAAAACACTATATTATATGATAAATTCGGAAGGCAAATTTGAGGTATTTCCGGAAATACCTCAAATTTAGATAAATTCGGAAGACAAATTTTTTTATTTCCGGAAATACCTCAAATGTACATAAATTCGGAAGGCAAATTTTAGGGATTTCCGGAAATATCTCATTTTACGGTATTTCCGGAAATACCATAAAATGAGATATTTCCGGAAAATAAAAAAAAATATACTTCCGGATTTATCTTGATTTGAGGTATTTCCGGAAAATTAATTTATAATTAATTTATAGTTAAATTAAAAGCTAATTATAAGAATCTTTTTTATTAATTAAATGCTAATTACACATTCAACAATATTGTGTTTGTCACTATGTGTGATTTTTGCAAATATTCTTAGTATAAAAAAGTTACAAAAGCTTGTATTTGTACGCTACAACATGAAGTTTAGAAAGTTTTTTATTTAGATCACGCTCGTATCACTACAATTAATGATCTAATTTTTTAAAAATGAATGAAAATTTATAAAAAAACAATAAATAAAAGATATACAAAGAATTACATTTATTAATAAAAAATTTTAAAAATTTTGTGCCTTAAATCATTCCTGAGGTGGAAAGGTTCCCAGAGTGATGCTTAAGTAGAAGTTATTACCAAAGGACTACTAACGGAGAATGAGAGAGAAGAAGGTGAGAGAGAGAGAGAGAGGAACATTGATAGAGAGAGAAACTATGTGAGAGATACGACAAGAGAAAGGGCATCTGAAAGAGAGACAAGGCAGCTGCGCTTAAGGAGAATGTCAGGGAAAGAGACTGTGAGGATACGCATACTGGTGATTCGGATTGGCAGGTAGTTCGGGGAAGGAAGACTGAGCAAGGCAGGAAACGTACGGATGTAGCGAGAAACTATCAGTTTTACCCGAAGGAAGCAGTCAGAACCTCTTATTTTTTCACCAATTTTCCGGATAATTTCCATGCCAAGCAAATGCTTGCAGCTTTTCTTAAGTATGGTGATTTTGAGGTGGTAGTAATCCACTAATCCCATCTAAAAGAGACAAACTAGGCAAAAGGTCTGGTTTTGCTAGAGAAGTTAATGTTGAAGATCCTGATCGATTTGGTGTAAAGCTGGACAGTGGACAATATCATTATTGGAAGGAATAAAATCATGGTTAATATTCCTTGATTCATCAGACAGGCTCAAGTGAGATCTCAACACTACCACTATCATCGCCAGCCCTCAGTTCGTTCCCCTCCTAAAAAGCCATTAACCTCCTTTGTCCCTTTGTCAAAACCTTTAGAAAACAATGTTGACCATAATTGTTCTTCTTCAAATCCCATCCAGGCTCCCTCACTCGCCCACAACCCTCCCTGTCCAAAAAATAACTCGTCACTCAATTATAGCAACGCAACTAAACCCAACTATTCGTATCTCCCATATAAACCCCCACCAAGACCAAAACGTCCTTGGGCCCACCGATACTTCAATGTCTCAGAGGCTGATTTCCAAAGATATGCAAGTGCATATATTGGTGTAGTTGAGAAACCAGGCATGTCCTATAATATTCAAGAAGAGTTTATCCAGCATGGGTATTTTTCTGTCGGAGCCACACCAATGGGATCAAACTTAGTGTTGTTGGAAAGTCTAGAAGAAAGTGAGATGGAAGCATTAATTGAAGGAGCACAAGACTGGTTAGGAACTTGGTTTTCAGACTTAAGAAAATGGAGTCCTGGGGAAATATATAGATAATGAAAGACTAACATGGGTTAGATGTTATGGAACACCGGTGCATGCGTGGAATGAAGAGTTCTTTAAGTTTATTGTGCTCGGAACCGGAGAATGAATAGATGAAAATACGGCAAAAAGAAAAACATTGGACGTGGCAAGAATTCTGATTAGAACAAAGTGCAAGGATGTGGTCAATTGTTGAAAGATGCATGATAACCGGATAACTGTTTGTCATTAAAGTGGTGGAGGATTGGTAAGGTTCACTACAATGGAATAAACGGTCTCAGGTAACGGTTCCTAACTTGACTTCTAGTGATGAAGATAGTGATCAGAGGAGGAGGAATATGGTAGTGAGGACGGTGGTGAATTCTTTTCCAGTGAGGAAGATGGAGAGATTCCGGAAGAAGCTGAAAACTCCGGTCCAAATAATATAAAATAGGCAATTCACGGTAAAGACAAAATGCTACGCTATCACTGCACTACGCTTCAGTGACGTTTCTGACGCGCTACAGTATCGCTTATGTCACTCTACAATATGCTACAGTGACGTTTCTGACGCGCTTTAGTACCAATACAGTTTTTTTTAAATTCATTTTTTTAAGAAAAACTGATTTTTTAAAATAAAATTTTATACACTGTTTTTTTAATTTTTTTAAAAAAACGATTGTCAATATTTTTATAAATATTTTAAATTAATTTTTTTAAAAAAAACGGTTGTCAAAATTTTATACACTATGAATCAATTTTCACTATTTTTATAATCTACTCAAACTACTAAAATAAATAAAATAATTAGTCACTATAAATCAATTCGCCACTATCGATTGTCAAAAAAAGAATTGTAAAAAAACTTTAACCCCTACCAAAAATTACAAAATAACCATTAAAACTAATCAATTTAACTACTTTTGTTAAAATCAATCAATTTAAACACTACAAAAAATTACCAAATAACTATTTTATAATTACTAAAAAAGAGTAAATGTCAACGGGAGTGCCAACGAGAGCGCCAATGGGAGTGGTAACGAGAGCGCCAACTGGAGAGGCCACGGGAGTGGCAACGATAGAGGGACAAAAAAGTTAGGGACAAAAAACAGATTGAAAACTGCAATCAGAAGCTGCAACTGCGCAGCAAAAGGACAAAAAACAGCAAATTTTAAAACCAACTTATTTTTCAGTTTTTTTTTTCCTTTTTTTTCAGTTTTTCTTTCCATAAAAAATCACTTTTTTGTCAGTTTTTTTACTAAAAACATAATTTTTTTAACTATTTTTATAATTTACTCAAACTACTAAAATTAATCAATTTAACTACTACCAATTGTCCAAAAAAACCATACCTCTAACAATAGTTTTAAAATTATTTATTCCAAAAAATAATTTATTAAATTAATATCACACTCAATAATTAAATAATTTAAAATTTACTATTTACTATAATCTCTCTATTAAAACAACTAAAATCAATCAATTTTTCATGTAATAAATAAAATCAATCAATTTAACCACTAACAATTGTAATATTAAATCATATAAAAAAAGGAGAAAACATGTGGCAACGGGAGCGGCAACGAGAGACTCACAACGAAATCGGCAACGAGAGCGGCAACGGGAGTGCCAACGGGAGTGCCAACAAGAGAGGGAACGAGAGTGCCAAGGAGAGTGCCAACAAGAGAGAGAACGAGAGCGACGGGACTGCATATTTTACCTTTTACTCCATTATTAATATTATAAGAAGATACCGATTTTGTTTTAACTTTTTGCAACACAACTATTTTAGTAAATTCACTGCTAAAAGACAAACATTGCAACACAACGAGAGCGGCAATCGAATCGACAACGAGAGCGACAACGGGAACATGAGTGGGAACAAGAGAGGCAAGGAGAGCGCCAACGTGGATGCATATTTTAAAAAAATCTTATTTTCTTTTTTCTTCATTTTTACTCCATCTAAAATTTATTATTTACTATAATCTCTCTATTAAAACTATTAAAATCAATCAATTTAACCACTAAGAATTATAAAAATACAACTTTAGCCACTACCAAACTTTACAAAATAACCTACTTATAATTAAACGAATATGATTTAATTTATATTAGATCATATAGAATAATATGAGTTAACATGTGGCAACGAGAGCGACAACGAGAGACTGACAATGGGAGCTGCAACGGGAGTGGCAACGAGAGAGGTAACGAGAGCGCCAACGAGAGTGCCAGCGGGAGGGTCAACGAGTATGCAAACGGGAGTGTCAACGGGGATGCATATATATTTTACCTAGCTCTAATCCAAATACATTATTATGGATCAATGTAATTCTGATTGTCAATCTCCTTTATTTTCTTTGACTCAATATAATTTTCATTTGTATCTTATATGACATAATACACCGACTATACAGTATCACCCATGCGTATGCACGCGCACGGGTAAAATACCAGTGCACATGATAAAGGAATACATCAGGTGCCCAATGAAACTCAAATGATGGGTTGTATAGGGAATTGTCAAAGTGGAAAAGGAAAAGAATTGTTTATATCAAGTGTGGAAAAGGTGGGGGGAAGTTAGGCGTGGTTCCTAGTGGTATCCCATTACCTCCGACAATTTCGGAAGGTAAATATAGGGTTTTTTTTTACCCCCATCACATTTCATATACTCCCATCACATCCCACATACCCGAAAATACCCCTGCTCAAATATAACAAAGCGGATTTACCTCAAATGGGGTACCTAATAGTTAAATCTGACTTTAAAAATAACAAAGCGGATTTACCTCAGATGAGGATACATCCACTTTGTTATTTTTCAAATCGGATTTACCTAGTGGGTAGATAAATTCGATTTCCCTAAAAAAAAGGAATTCGGATTTACCCCACCTAAGGTAAATCCGATTTTGTTATTAAAAATAATTGTTTTTTATTTAAATTTTTTAAAAAGGCTATAAAAATGCTACTAAAAATCCGTTAAAGAGTCAAAACTAATCCAAAAATTATCAAAACACCACTAAAAATCTAATAAAACCAAAATAAGTTTATGCAAATTTTTTTAGATTTTTTGGAAATTATGAAAAATTAAAAAAATTAATAAAAAATAGTAAACGATGGAATTTGGGATTTAATGGCTGTGGTTTCATTACAATTTGAGCAGATTGCCCGAGAACCGATTTTTTAGCCTAAATTATTCGCTCGACGTACAACATCATCACGTGTTAACGAACTACACACTAAACAGAACCAAAAGACGGTCGAAATTCGTATCTAATTTTTTAACTGATTTATTTATTTATTAATTAGGTAAATCCGGATTTATTTATTTATTAATTAGGTTAAGAAAGAGGATTTACCCCCACATAAGGTAAATCCGCTTTTGTTATTTAAAAGCGGATATACCCCCATATAAGGTAAATCCGCTTTTAAAAATAAAAAAATCGGATTTACCCCCACTTAAGGTAAAACCACTTTGTTATTTTTAAAAGCGGATTTACCCCATCTTAAATAAATCCGCTTTTAAATTCTTAAAATTTTCAGTGTAAATCGGATTTTCCTCACAGATACATAAATCCGATTTCCAAAAAAAAAAAATTGAAATCAGGATACGTTCGGGTTTTTTAAATTTTGTGAAGGGCAATTGCGTCTTTTCACAGGGTCGATGGGGGTAGATTGTTATTTGATGGGGGTAAAAAAAACCGTAAATATAATACTAACCCAGTAGTACAAAATCGATTCCTTAGCCCACCTTCTCAATCAAGCCCACATAGTGACCCTATCACTAGTGGAAAAAACACATTTTATAA
This sequence comes from Astragalus membranaceus, assembly GCA_039519185.1. Classification (NCBI taxonomy): domain Eukaryota; kingdom Viridiplantae; phylum Streptophyta; class Magnoliopsida; order Fabales; family Fabaceae; genus Astragalus; species Astragalus membranaceus. The sequence continues at coordinate 54,301,060 of CM076851.1, forward strand.
CAGGAATTCATATCGGTTAAAAACAACCTGATGTTAAAAGTGACGCGGAGGCAGTTTTGTAATTAAAATTACTTTTTTTATATCGGTTGGCATTGGAACCGATATAGAAAACGAAAAAATTATCTTTCATATCGGTTCATGTATATAACCGATATGAAAAGTCCAAAAATTTGGCATTCCATAACGGTTCCAGAGACCACCCGTTATAGAAACGAAGCAAATTTAGTCCCCCTTCGCTCCCTCTCACTCTCATTCGCAGAAACCCTACGCATCTCTCTCCCCTCTCATTCGCATCTCTCTCGCATCTTCTTCCTCTCGCAGAAAACCGTTCGCAGAAAACCATCATTCGCAGAAAACCCTACGTTCACGTTCGCAGAAAAGTGAAAACACTACTCTTCTTCCTCGGCCCTGTCTCTTTCTGGACCTTCGCAGAAACCCTACTCAAACCATTGTTGCCCAACTTCAAGCCTCACCACCACCCCTCAGCCAGGAGCTCCGGCGAGCCCTCATCTCACTTCTCTATGCTTCCTGCGAACTGAAATCACCAACGAAGAGGAACGAACCGGCTTGGACGCACAATCACCGCCCATAACAGGTTTGTATCTTTCTCAGTCGTTTTGTGCATGATATATTAGCGCTTATTCTTTTGTTTAAGCGGTTGTAGAGTAGAAGAAGTTTTCAATTCGATTATTTCGAAGTTTTCATCTTTTGCTATATGATTTTACGGTATACCAGAGCATCAACATGTGTTTGTTTGGACATTTGTGAGTAACACAGCCCTTTATCTTTTCTAAGTTGCATTTCAGCTGGTGAAATTCTCCTGATATTTGGGTTCTTTTAGTTTGGGTGTATAGGTCTAGTAGGGGGTGTTGGGAGGAGTGGTGTATTTGTGGTTTTCTGGCTATTTTCTTGCTTATTTGGATTGAAGAGGGCTCTGTTTGGGTTTGGGTTGGCAGTGTTTGTGTTTTTCTGGTTTTTGGTTGCATTGCTAAAAAAAATTGTATTTCTCTTCATAGACTTTGGCAAGTGATACAGCTTTGACAATGTCAATAGGGCCATGAATTATCACATCACGCTGTATTTCTGGGTTAAGGCCTATAATAAAGCAGTCTAACATAGCATCTTTGCTAAGTCCATAGACTCTGTTAGCAAGAGTTGTAAATTTCAGATAATATTCAGAAACAGTTCCTGTCTGTGCAAGCTTAAACAAGGCAGCTCTTAAACAAGGCAGTTCCATTCTAACACATTTTTCCCATCAAATCTAGGAAAATCTAGTTTCACATTTCTCACCTGAAATGGTGTCTTTGCTGCCGTCGATGAAGGCTGAGGTATCTGAACTGGTACCTGTTTGAGTAAGTTTTGATGGATTCACTGATTTGTAACAATGTGCTGTCTGTGTTTTGCTGTGCTACGCGTAGATCGTCTAATTTGGAATTGTTCACTGCATCCATTTTGTCCATACGATCATTCAGTTGCTTAGCTAGCCTTTGGATCTCATCTGCATTCTTCTTGACCTCTGTGTTGAGCTCTTTTTTTTTGTAAATTCAGTTGCTTGCTGTTGTGCGAAAAGGTGATGTGCAAGTATACACAATCGCAACAAGTAATATATTGATAAGTAATTAATCTATGAAGTTTTAAGTGATTAGAATCTTAGTGAAAAGAATTAAGTAACAAGTGGAGGTAAAAAGTTGTAAACATCATAAGTTGTGATAAAACAGTATTAAGTTTGAAGTAATTAAAAGTGAGTTGGATAGCTCAATAGCATGTAAGTTCCCAAGAGTAATGTTCATATAATATTAGACGCTTTCGTGTTAAGCGCTGTAGCGCTTCAGAATCCTTAGACGCTGTAGCGCCTTGGTGGCGTGCCTTTCAGTTACTTTCGTCAGGGCTATGTTACAAGACTCCTATGTCTAGGCTCTAAATAAGTTTTACCCCTGTATATTAAGCTCTTACAACATTTGCCTTATGAACTACTACTCCCCTATGTCTAGAGTTAAGTAATGCTTCCTTTAAATGTCTTTAAAGGGTTTTCATTCATATCATTCCTTGAGTTCTCTTTGTGAACCATGTCTGTACCCACAAAGTTACCTTGTTTTAGTTGATCATTCCCAAACCAAGATTGAAAGTATTATGACACAAGGAATAAAACACAAACATCATAATATTATACAAAAGTTACTCAAGGTTCATTACATACCAAGAACAATCCAACTACAACAAAGTTAGCTCATCACAAGTTCCATCAACATAATACAACTAGAGAGTATGTATTACCGTATGAAGACAAGAGAAGAGTGGTTGCAAAAGATGCACTCCAATGATCCCAAGTTGCATACAAGAGATGAAGTTGAGGCGTGAGCAAAACCTTGGATGAAGAACTAGAAAACTATGCTCTAAGAAATAAAAGCTTCAAAAGTGTGTATCAATGGAGAGTGGCTACGGTGTCAAGTGTAAGTCCTCTCTTCCAAGTTACAACCACTTGTCTACGTCTCTTTTTTTCTTGGTGAAGCAATCTTAATTAATCTAAATAATATCTAAGTCTTAATAGAATAATAATATTACATGATGATTATTAAACTTAGATATTATCCTTAAAGCACTTTACAAAAAGTGGTAATGATGGAATACAACAACTATCACATGGGTTCCATTTAGGAGGCGCCAAGTGTAATTTAGCATCCACTTGAAAGTCAACAATTCCAGCTGAGAGGAAGAGATAAGGGTGATGACTCATCATGTTCTCAAGTGGCCACACAAATATCTTAATAGTCAGCCGTCATATAACGCTGTAGCGTTTCCTTGATAGCACACGCTGCAGCGCTAAAGCAAAACATCAAACATATTCACAAAGGCATTGACTATGCCCAACTTTTAAGGAATTGACTTATAACCTATATTTATTCTAATACTCATATATTCACATATTTAAGCACTTGAATTAACTGAGAAAGAAGCTTGATGTAAGTTTTAGGAGCATAAATAACCTATATAAAATAAGGTTATCACACCCCCAAACTTAAACCATTGCTTGTCCCTAAGTAATGACACTTGAACAAGATAAAGTTCTTATATAACTAGCTGCAGCTTTTAAATTAAACAGGATTTATTCAAAAGCTAAATCTTATCATTTTCACACACCATAGTGGTCCACAATTCAAATAGAATCATTACTGCTCAGTTGTGAGTGTGTGATATCAAAGCTCAACTTAGTCCCTAGTTAATTTCAGAATTTCTCTAAGGTTTGGGAAGAATGGATTTCTTTTGGGTTAGGCAAAGAATGTTTTCAAAAAGAAGAGTGGGATAATCATTTCACACAAGATCTGAGGGGCTTCAAAGCACAGCAAAGGGCTTTAATTAGGCATTTTTTTAGATTATTGGTCAGTGCATAAACTTTTGGTCTGGTGATCAAACGCTGTAGCGCTTCAAAGTCAATAGACGCTGTAGCGCTAGAGTTTTAATAATTAAAACTAGATGCTATCTTCATTACTGAGCTCCTTATTTGCATTTTCTTTTTATGCTTTTTGGAACAGCTCAGCAATTTATTTAAGATATTTTGCAACTTTTTCAAGACCACATTCATTTTTTTATTCTTCATTTTGCAAAGACCAATTTATCATCTTTTGATCCTAGCCTTAACATAACCGATGCACCCCCAAACTTAGCTTTTAAAACCACTCTCAATTTTTAATGACAACTTGACTAACCCTTTGGTTATCCAAAACTTGACTTCATCCTTAGATTACTCCTAGCTAACTAGGTTCTTTACTAAGCTTGGATTTTGTGCAAAAGCAGCAATAACATCATTTCATTGTTTACACAATGCTGCCTTACTCAAAATTTTTTATTTATATTTGGCTATATGAATCAGCTTTTGCTTACTAAGAAATTTAAAACATGCAGCTAATCATACTTCCCATTCAAGCATACAAAATATAAAACATGCAACACATGCAAAATATGGCATAATTATACTAAATATTTAAAAACATCATTGTGCTTAATTTAAAAACACTGTTAACCATAAGGTCCGCCCCCAGAAATGAAATTCAGCAGTGTCCTCACTGCTTGGTTGAGAAGAAAGGGAAAGGCCTTAACATAACAAAATAAAGTCAAAGTACATAACTGGCATAAGAAGCCAACAATTCTTGCCTTTTTAGGCCTTCTTGAGCCTCTTACTGGCTCTTGAAGGTTCTGGGGCTCCTTTTGCTGCCTTCTTCTTCTTTGGCTGAGGTGGAGCAGGGCTTTCAGCCGCTACAGCGGTTGGTGGCGCTGTAGCGCTTACATCTTGAACTGCTGCTGCTGCAGCGTCTGACTCCTGCTCTGCTTCTTCCTCTTCTGTTTGCTCTTGCTCCTCTTCTTCCGCCTGCTCTTCCAGCACTGACTCTTTTTCATCCTGCATATTTACCAGCTCCTCAGCAGCCTCTTTTTCAGATTCCTCTTCTGTGAGATGCACCTCAGGCAATGGGTCACTAGGTACTGCAGACATAGTTGCTGCAGCACCTACTGACTGAACACCTTCTTCCGGGTACTCAGCCAGTTTGACACCTGCGGCTCTTCTAGGTTTTATGTATGACTGGTAAATTTTCTTGAGCTGCTCAGTGGGTTTTTCTTTTGGTGCTGGTTGTTTTGGTTCAGGCTTCTTTAGTGTTACTTGCTTGGCAGGTGTTTTCTTAGGTGTTGGTTTGGTTGTTTCAGGGATGGAGGTAGGGGTTGATGGTGGATTGGTTGATTTGGCAGTGGGGGTTGGTTTGGAAGGTGTGGTTTTTGGTTTCTTTGGGCTTGGGGTTGGATCACATTGTATTTCTTCAGCTTGCTCCTCCTCCTCATTCTCAGTTTCTTCTTCAGACTCACTTTCCTCTCCTGATGATTCTTCATCATCTTGCTTTTCCATCTCTTTCATAACTGCAATTGTTTCTTCTTCATCTTCCTCACTGATGTTCTCAATGTCATCAGAATCCAGGCTTTCCTCCTCTACTACAGCTTTTTGCACTTTCTTGACTGGGCTAGGCTTTGTTTTCTTTGCTGGACTAGCCTCTGTTTTCTTTGATGGTCTAGCCGCAACCTTTTTCTTTCCTGCCTTAACTCCCTTTTTCTCTTGCTTTTTACTTGGCTCTTCTTCCAGCAGCCAATCAGGGAATTGAGGTGGGGGAATTGATATTTTTCCTTTGGATATTTGAGCATACAATGCTTTTTCCCAGTCAAATTTTTCTTTCACAAATTTGCAGAGGACCTGCTGCTTCAGCTCTAAGCGCTGTAGCGCTTGAGAGTCAGAAGACGCTGTAGCGGCAGGTTTCTGCTTAACTTTGAATATGCAAGGAAATGCCCCAAGAGGGGATCTTCTTTCTTCTTTCATTTCTACTTCTACATCAGCCTCCAGACATAACTCAGAAATTAAACAAGGAAAATATAAGTTACCTCCCTTTTTAACTCTGCACTTCTCTATTTCTCTGGCTATCAATCTGCCCACGTCTATCTTTTCTCCTGCCATTATAGCATCAATGACAATGAGTCTTTCTTTCTCCACAAATGTTGTGTGAGATGTAGGCAGGAGGGAGTGTTTGATAAAACTACACCACAGATTTGCTTCTTCACAGAGATAGGCTTTTTTAATTTTGTATTCAGTTCCAAATTTGTCCCAAGTTGATCCTTCCACACAAATCCTTCTTCGAACAGCTTCCATTTCCTTATCTCCCCAGTTCAGAACTTTAGTTTCCAGCGCTTTTCCATGATAACCTAAATGGAAGATATCATTGATTGTTCTCGAGTTGAAGTTTACAGTTTCTCCTCTTACTAGTGAATGGGTTTGAGGCTTTCCCTCCTTAGGTTCTTCAATGCCAGAATAGAACTCTCGTACCAAAGATGTCATGTAATCTTTGCGATGCTTGATGAAGCTCTCCCATCCCAGCGATGTGACAGCGGTTGAAAACGCATCAGGAGCATTTTCTGTCTTGAATCCTCTTTCAGCTATGAAATCCATCTTCCAGAACCTTTGAGGATCTTGAGTTGCCTTAGGCATGGTGTTTTTCGTAGGATTTGAGGGTTCTGATTTCTTAGTAGCTCCCTTGCCAGATCGTTTGAGTGCGGCTTGCTTTTTCGTCATGGTTGGTTAAGAGTTTTGCGTATTTGTTTCTGGGCGCTTTGGGAAATGTTGGTGTGTGTTGGGACGAAGGAAGAAGAAGGAAAGGAAGTTATGAGTGGTGAGTGTAACGGTTGGGAGCAGTTTCAGAGATTTTAGGAAAGAGAAAGAGAAAAGAAAATGGTGGCGTGGGGAGTTGTGGATATTAAAGTTACGGTTTTATGAGTGAAGTGGGAGAGAGAAGATGAAACTGTTGATTTGACAATGGCAGGTGAGTAGGTACACGTGCTTGTCAGGCTAAGGATGGGGGTACAGTGCCAGCTCATCCTGAGCAAGATCTTTTTTATTTTTTTGTTCGACCTCACCCAGCCCTGATTTAGAACAAGTGCTACAGCGTTGTTGTTACAAGTAACCGCTGCAGCGTTTATCCTAACTTCCTGCATAGAAAATAAACATAACAATTTTGTTAGAATTCTTGGGGTGCCTCCCAAGAGCGCTTGCCTTTAAAGTCTGCAGCCAGACTTTCTCTTTCAAATTAGAGATCTTTAAGCTCAATTGTGGTTTTGTCCCTTACCACATTTTCACCAAAATATTGTTTAACCCTTTGGCCATTCACCTTGAAGGTGGTATTGGTTGTTACATCATAGAGGTCCACAGCCCCATGGCTATATATTTTTATCAATTGAAAAGGGCCTGACCACCTAGATTTTAACTTTCCAGGAAACAATCTTAACCTGGAGTTGTAAAGCAATACCTGTCCTCCTTCTGTGAGATCTCTTTTTATCAGTTTTTGATCATGCCATATCTTGGTTTTCTCTTTATAGATTGCTGCATTCTCATAGGCAAAATGCCTAAGTTCTTCCAATTCATTCAATTGCAGCAATCTAGCATCTCCTGCTTTCTTATAGTCAAAATTGAGTTTTTTTAGAGCCCAATGGGCCTTGTGTTGAAGTTCAATTGGTAGGTGACAGGACTTCCCATAAACCAACCTATAGGGGGACATCCCCAAAGGTGTTTTATAAGCTGTTCTGTAGGCCCATAAAGCATCATCTAGATGTATTGACCATTCTTTTCTTGAAGGCCCTACCATTTTCTCCAACATCCTTTTTATTTCTCTATTTGACAATTCAGTTTGACCACTTGTCTGTGGATGATAAGCAGTTGCTATTTTATGTTTGACTCCATATTTAGCTAATAGGGTCTCAATTAGTTTATTACAAAAATGAGATCCCTCATCACTTATGATGGCTCTAGGAGTTCCAAAACGAGTGAAAATGTTTTTCAATAAAAATTTGCTCACAGACCTTGCATCATTGTTGGGTAAAGCCACAGCTTCCACCCATTTTGAAACATAGTCTACTGCTACTAAAATGTATAGGTTTCCATGAGAAGGGGGAAAAGGTCCCATGAAATCCATTCCCCAAACATCAAAGAGTTCAACCTCTAGAATGTTTGTTAAAGGCATTTCATGTTTGTTTGAAATATTCCCTGTTCTTTGGCACCTGTTACATTTTTTAACAAAGTCTTGAGCATCTTTGAAAAGTGAAGGCCAAAAGTAGCCAGATTGCAATACCTTTGCAGCAGTTCTAATACCACCAAAATGCCCACCGCATGGTGCAGAATGGCAGTGCTGTAGCACTTGAATTTGTTCTTCCTCTGCTAGGCATCTCCTCATTAACTGGTCTTGACACTTCTTGTATAGAAAAGGTTCATCCCAATAATATTGTTTCAGTGTGTGGAAGAACCTTCTTCTTTGCTGATAAGTCATCTCAGCAGGTACCACCTTGCTGACCAGAAAGTTTACTATGTCAGCATACCAAGGTGTTGCTGGTTCAGCCGCTACAGCGTCAAGTGTTGTTATACTGACCGCTACAGCGGTTGTTGAGTCATCAGTCATTGCCAACAGCTGTTCATCTTGAAAGTATTCTTTGATCTCCCCACCTGCTGTACCTGCAATGTCTCTTTCTAATCTAGAAAGATGATCAGCAACTTGGTTCTCCACTCCCTTTTTGTCCCTTATTTCTAAATCAAATTCTTGGAGTAGGAGAACCCACCTAATTAGCCTAGGCTTTGCATCTTTTTTTGTTATCAAGTATTTAATGGCTGAATGGTCTGTGAAGACTATTACCTTGGTGCCAACCAAATATGATCTAAACTTATCAAATGCAAAGACTACAGCTAATAATTCTTTTTCAGTGACTGTGTAATTCAATTGAGCTTCTACAAGTGTTTTGCTAGCATAATATATAGAGTGAAAAATTTTATCATACCTTTGCCCAAGGACAGCTCCAATGGCAAAGTCACTAGCATCACACATAAGCTCAAAAGGCTTACTCCAGTCAGGAGCTATAATAACTGGTGCTGTTATTAAAGCTTTTTTTAACTTATCAAATGCTAATATGCATGTTTCATCAAATATAAAGGGGTTATCATGCTGTAACAGTTGGCACAAAGGTTTGGAGATTTTTGAAAAATCTTTTATGAATCTCCTATAAAATCCAGCATGCCCCAAAAAGCTTCTAATACCTTTGATGTTTGTTGGAGGAGATAACTTCTCAATGATCTCTATTTTTGCCTTGTCCACTTCCAATCCCTTTTTTGATACCTTATGCCCCAAAACTATACCTTCTTGCACCATAAAATGGCATTTCTCCCAGTTCAGCACAAGGTTAGTTTCTTCACATCTAATCAAGATTTCTTCCAAGTTGGATAAGCATAGATGGAATGTTTCTCCAAACACAGAAATCATCCATGAAGACTTCCATGGATCTTTCAATGTAATCAGAGAAAATTGCCATCATACACCTTTGAAAAGTGGCAGGTGCATTACACAGGCCAAATGGCATCCTTCTAAAAGCAAAGGTGCCATATGGACAAGTGAAAGTAGTTTTCTGCTGGTCTTCAGGTAATATTGCAATCTGGTTATAGCCTGAATAACCATCAAGAAAGCAATAAAATTCTTTACCTGCTAGCCTGTCCAGCATCTGGTCAATGAAAGGTAACGGAAAATGGTCCTTTCTTGTTGCCTTATTCAACCTCCTGTAATCCATGCATATTCTCCAGCCTGTTATCTTTCTGGTTGGAAGCAGCTCATTCATTTCATTGGTTATTACTGTTACCCCTCCCTTCTTTGGCACACACTGCACAGGACTAACCCATGCACTGTCAGAAATAGGGTATACAATACCTGCATCCAACCACTTGATGATTTCCTTCTTCACCACCTCTTTCATAATTGGATTCAACCTCCTCTGCCCTTCAATGTAATTTTTAGAGTCTTCTTCTAACACTATTCTGTGCATACAAATGGTTGGACTGATACCTTTTATGTCTGATATTTGCCAACCAATTGCATTTTTATGCCGCTGTAGCGTCTGAATCAGATCCTGTTCCTGCTTTTCAGAAAGGTCAGCAGCAATTATAACAGGCAAAGTATTATTGTTACCTAGATAAGCATATTTGAGGTGTGAAGGCAAATCTTTAAGTTCTAGAGTTGGTGGTTGTTCAGTGGAGGGGAGATCCTTTCTTATGTTTGAATTCTCCTGCTCCAATGATTCATATCTCTTGGCCCAGATTTCTTTGGCTGTCTGTTCCTCTTCTCCTGCAGCTTCTGTATCAGACCATGTATCTTTACTGTTGCTCAATAATTGCCTCAGATGATCTGTGCTTTTCTGGAAGTGATCTTGAACTACTTTGTCAATAACAGATACAAAGGAGCACTCTCCAATGTTGGGATCTGGAAATTTCATAGCATTGAGAATGTTGAACTTGACTTCTTGGTCATTGACCCTCATGATCAATTCTCCTCGTTGCACATCTATCAAAGTTCTTCCAGTGGCCAAGAATGGTCTTCCCAATATGATGGGTACCTCTTTATCTGCATCAAAGTCTAAGATTACAAAATCAACAGGAAATACAAATTTGTCTACTTTTATTAGAACATCTTCTAAGATTCCTTCAGGATATGCAAGAGTTCTATCAGCAAGCTGCAGTGTTAGTGAGGTAGGTCTGGCAGTTCCCACTCCTAGCTGAGTGTATATGGATTTAGGCATGAGATTTATGCTGGCTCCCAAATCACATAGGGCACGGCCAGAGTAAAAATTTCCAATTGAGCATGGTATAGTAAAACTGCCAGGATCCTTTGATTTGGGTGGGAGCTTGTTTTGCATCAACATGCTGCATTCCCCAGTCATTGCCACTGTTTCAAATTCCCCTAGTCTCCTCCTCTTAGTAAGCACATCCTTCATAAACTTTGCATAGTTAGGCATTTGTTGGAGAGCCTCCACCAAAGGAACATTAATGTGCAGTTGTTTAAGGACTTCTATGAATTTGTTGAATTGCTTATCTTCATGAGCCTTTCTAAGTCTTTGAGGATATGGAGGATCTGGGTATGTTGGAATAATTTTGGGTGGTGGTGGTGTTCTTTCAATGACAGGCGCTGTAGCAGTAGGTTCAGGTGCTATAGCGCCTGCTGTAGGTTCTTTTTGTTTTTCAGAATTTTTGTTTTTTTCATCATCTGAAACAGTTGAAGATCCTATCAAATCTCTCCCACTCCTTAAGGTTATAGCTTTTACATGCTCTTTCCCTGTAGTACCTGAAGTTGAAGCTTCTGTAGTGGATGGTAATGATCCACTAATTCTTTGGGAAAGGACATTAGCCATCTGCCCCATCTGCACTTCTAGATTTTTAATGGAAGCTTCATGAGTTTTCAGGGCTGTCTTGCAATCACTCATGAAACCTTTCATCAATCCTTCTAATGAATTATCTATCACAGGGGCATTCTGTCTTTGGTAATTCTGAGCAGGGAATCCTGGTGGATTTGCTGGAGCACTATAATTAGGTGCTGTTGCATTGTTGGCTCCCCATCTGAAATTGGGGTGGTTCTTCCAACCAGGATTATATGTATTTGAATAGGGATTATTGTTTTTATTGAACCCCACAAAGTTCACAGAGACAAGATTATCAGGACATTCTTCATACAAATGCTCTCCTCCACAATATACACAGCTTACTGACCCTGGAGAGGCTTGCTCAATAACAGCTACTGTAGGTTCATGTATCGCTGCAGCGGTAACTGCTACAGCGTTTGATGTGCTCATAGATTTTATCATGTTAGTAAGAGAGGCAACCTGTGCAGATAATGCAGAAACTTCACTTACTTCATGTACACCAGCTACCTTCTTTTGCTGAGCTAACCTTTCTGTAGGCCATTGATAGCTATTTGTGGCAATGTCATCAATCAGTTCACATGCCTCATTATAGGAGGTTTTCAACAACACACCCCCTGAAGAAGCATCTAGCATTTGTCTGGTTGTTGGATCTAGTCCGTTGTAGAAGGTCTCCATTTGGATAATCACAGGTATACCATGATGAGGGCACTTTCTCAACAGCTCTTTCCATCTCTCCCATGCCTCAAACAGTGTTTCAGCATCTCTTTGTCTGAATGCAGTAACCTCATTCCTCATTCTTGCATTCTTACTTGGGGGAAAGTATTTTGCTAAGAATTTCTCAGCCATTTCATTCCAAGTATGGATAGAGTTAGGCTCAAGAGAAGTTAACCATGCCTTTGCTCTATCTTTCAAGGAATAAGGAAAAAGTTTTAATCTGAATGCATCATCACTTACCCCTGGAATGATGAAGTTACTGCAGACTTCCAAAAATTGCTTTAAGTGTAAATATGGGTCCTCTTGAGGAGCACCACCAAACTGTCCCACTGTTTGCAACATTTGGAACATCATAGGTTTGAATTCAAACTGAGCTGTGTTGAGAGTAGGCCTTGCTATGCTTGTCTCCATGGTTTGTGGATCAAACACAGCATAGTCCCTCATTGGTCTATCTCTGTCATTTACCATTTGCGCAGGTCCTTCATTTATGAATTGATGTCTATACCAGTCCTCTTGGTCATGTAAGGTTGGAGTGGGTGGTTGCTGATGTCTACCTCTACCCCTTCCACCTGGTTCAGTCCCTCCTCTACCAGAGCTAGATCTGCCATGTAGAGTGTTAGCTCTACCAGAAATGGTCCTGTGGCTATGTTCTGACATGGTGGGTCTGAGCCTGTGAAGATGTCTTAGCTTCCTGAACCTTCTCTCTGGTTCTGAGTATGGTTCAAATTCTGGTGGTTGAGACCTGGGCATACGCTGTAGCGCTTACTGCTGCAGCAACAAGAAACAACACACCAGTGTAAAATAGGCACTAAGTTTACTAAAAACTTAAACAATGAAAATTAAATGCAATCCCCGGCAACGGCGCCAAAAACTTGTTGTGCGAAAAGGTGATGTGCAAGTATACACAATCGCAACAAGTAATATATTGATAAGTAAAGTTCGTTCCCACAGGGATTGAAATTAATCTATGAAGTTTTAAGTGATTAGAATCTTAGTGAAAAGAATTAAGTAACAAGTGGAGGTAAAAAGTTGTAAACATCATAAGTTGTGATAAAACAGTATTAAGTTTAAAGTAATTAAAAGTGAGTTGGATAGCTCAATAGCATGTAAGTTCCCAAGAGTAATGTTCATATAATATTAGACGCTTTCGCGTTAAGCGCTGTAGCGCTTCAGAATCCTTAGACGCTGTAGCGCCTTGGTGGCGTGCCTTTCAGTCACTTTCGTCAGGGCTATGTTACAAGACTCCTATGTCTAGGCTCTAAATAAGTTTTACCCCTGTATATTAAGCTCTTACAACATTTGCCTTATGAACTACTACTCCCCTATGTCTAGAGTTAAGTAATGCTTCCTTTAAATGTCTTTAAAGGGTTTTCATTCATATCATTCCTTGAGTTCTCTTTGTGAACCATGTCTGTACCCACAAAGTTACCTTGTTTTAGTTGATCATTCCCAAACCAAGATTGAAAGTATTATGACACAAGGAATAAAACACAAACATCATAATATTATACAAAAGTTACTCAAGGTTCATTACATACCAAGAACAATCCAACTACAACAAAGTTAGCTCATCACAAGTTCCATCAACATAATACAACTAGAGAGTATGTATTACCGTATGAAGACAAGAGAAGAGTGGTTGCAAAAGATGCACTCCAATGATCCCAAGTTGCATACAAGAGATGAAGTTGAGGCGTGAGCAAAACCTTGGATGAAGAACTAGAAAACTATGCTCTAAGAAATAAAAGCTTCAAAAGTGTGTATCAATGGAGAGTGGCTACGGTGTCAAGTGTAAGTCCTCTCTTCCAAGTTACAACCACTTGTCTACGTCTCTTTTTTTCTTGGTGAAGCAATCTTAATTAATCTAAATAATATCTAAGTCTTAATAGAATAATAATATTACATGATGATTATTAAACTTAGATATTATCCTTAAAGCACTTTACAAAAAGTGGTAATGATGGAATACGACAACTATCACATGGGTTCCATTTAGGAGGCGCCAAGTGTAATTTAGCATCCACTTGAAAGTCAACAATTCCAGCTGAGAGGAAGAGATAAGGGTGATGACTCATCATGTTCTCAAGTGGCCACACAAATATCTTAATAGTCAGCCGTCATATAACGCTGTAGCGTTTCCTTGATAGCACACGCTGCAGCGCTAAAGCAAAACATCAAACATATTCACAAAGGCATTGACTATGCCCAACTTTTAAGGAATTGACTTATAACCTATATTTATTCTAATACTCATATATTCACATATTTAAGCACTTGAATTAACTGAGAAAGAAGCTTGATGTAAGTTTTAGGAGCATAAATAACCTATATAAAATAAGGTTATCACTTGCTGTCACTATGAAGTTCTTTTTTTGTAAATTTATATAGACTGCTTTAAATCATGCTAAATTATTTTGTGATGTCATTACTCTGTTTCCCCCCTTGGCATGAAAGATCATTTTGGGAATATATGGTCATTGTTTTTTTGTATTTGGTGTTGGTCATGTTTTTGAGATTATGCTGTTGTGTTTTATCAAACTATTGTTCTTTATGTCAGGAAAACTGAGGAGCAGGAGCCAAGAGAGGAGAGACCCAAAGCCAACGAGAACAAACCTGTTATGACCGAGTGCACGCCTCTACGCCTTCACGCCGCCGCCTCCGTCTTCTTCTGCTCTTCTCTCTGTTTTCTGGTGAGCCCGAGTCTCTTTGAAAATCTGGATTAAATTGAAATCTTAGAACCCTGATTTCTTTTGTTTTTGTTTTTTCAACTTATTTTATGTGTTTATATTTTGCACGCCTCTACCCTATCTTTGAATATTTATCTTTTTAGCTAATAGGTATGCATTATGTTTGCAGGATTGATATTGGAAAGATATACAGAAGAGAGGCTTTGTTTTCCCTGATTTAAGCTGCCTACAGAACAAAAAAGGTATCATATAGAGGTAGACATCTTTATAATCCTACAAGATATGAAATAGAAAGACTTATTTAAGCAATGCAAATTTTTTGGATGTTCTGGATGTTGATAATGCTAAACTTAGGAAAACGTAAATAATAGTAAGCATCCATTTAGCTTTAGAAAACGTGACCAATTTTTGTAATGATTAATTCAGCTTCATTTGAATATTTTGACTAATTTAGAGGACCAAAAACATTGAATTTTAAGATAAGGCATGGCACTCATGCTTGTGTTTTTTCGAAAAAGAGAATCACCAAATATTTCTTTCTGAAGTCATGTTGCTTGTGTTTTTTCGAAAAAGGGAATCACCAAATAGTTCTTCTGTCTCAAGCACTAGCACTAGCAAAATAAAAGATTATATATGTGGTATTTATTTTGTTGAAGTCATGTTGCCTTCAGTTTCAGTTTATCTAGTTGCAACTTGCAATTACCAATATTTATTTTCTTATTTATTAGATGCTTCCACTGGGGCTGTTCGCTGATTGTTTCCTGCTTTTTTCCTTCGTTGCAGAGGATTCCAAGCTCCTCTACTCTATCTTTAATTACTTTGGTCTTTTTTCCACTACTACTATGCTTTCACTCTAGTTGGATCAATACTAGCTGCCTAAGTAGTTATGGATCATAGTTGGATCAATACTAGCCGTCTAAGTGATGAGTATGAGAAGGGCGTGGAAGAGTTTCTAGAATTTGCTAAAAGAAGTTGTCCAAAAAATAATGAAAAGTTTATTTGTCCTTGTGTTAGCTGTAAGTTTTATTGTCCTTGTGTCAATTGTTTGAATACTGACAAACTAGTTGTTAAGGACATTCGCGATCATCTTCGTTGTGATGGCTTTAACAAGAGTTATACAAGGTGGATATGGCATGGTGAATCGTCGGGAATACCAAGCACATCCCAGAGCGAGGAGGTTAATGTAGATATGAATGATCGACTAGAAGAGATGATTCGAGATCTTGGACCAGAGTCTTTTCAGCAAACATGTATGTATGATACTTTGTGCAGCGACAACGTAGAGTCGTTGTATCCGGGGTGCACCAAGTTCACACGGTTGTCAGCCGTGTTAAAATTGGTCAACCTAAAGGCAAAAAACGGGTGGACCGATACAAGTTTCACAGAATTGCTTGAGTTGCTGAAAGACATGCTTCCAGAAGGTAACACATTACCAGACCGTAACTATGAGGCGAAAAAGATATTGTGTCCTGTGGGTTTGGAGTATAAAAAAATACATGCATGTCCTAAAGATTGCATATTGTACAGGAAAGAATTTAAAGATAAGCATGTGTGTCCTACCTCTGGGACATCACGCTAAAAAGTGAAAGATGATGATTCTAGCTGTGATGTGAGCACAAAGGGTTCTCCAGCAAAAGTGTTATGGTATCTTCCAATAATTCCAAGATTCAAGCGATTGTTTGCTAATGCAAATGACTCAAAGAACATTAGGTGGCATTCAGATGAACGAATATGTGATGGACAGCTTCGCCATCCGGCCGACTCTTTGCAATGGAAGAAAATTAATTGTTTGTTTTCGGAATTCGGCAATGAGCCAAGAAATCTTAGACTTGGACTTGCTACGGATGGAATGAATCCGTACGGTAACTTAAGTAGTAACCATAGTTCATGGCCCGTTCTCTTGATAATTTACAATTTATCCCCTTGGTTGTGCATGAAGCGCAAATACATGATGTTATCTATGATGATTTCGGGCCCAAAACAACCAGGGAATGACATAGATGTTTACCTAAGTCCCTTGATTGAAGATTTGAGAATGCTATGGGAGGAAGGGGTTGATGTGTTTGACGGATATAGAAATGAGTATTTCAAGTTGCGTGCCATGTTATTTTGTACAATCAATGACTTTCCAGCATACGGGAACTTGTCTGGGTATAGTGTTTGTCATACCCCAATTTTGTCCGGCTTAGGGCAAAACCCTAATTTTCAATAAAAATAAATAAGTCAAGTCTTGACATTCATCCTAGAGGATAGGAAAGGCATCATGCTTGCATTTTAGAAGTTTCATAATGCAATTTAGGGTTAGAATAGCATTGCATGGCATTTTAGAGCACTTTAGAGCATTTTTAGGGTTTCTAGGGGTTTTCCTAGTTCAAAGGGTATTTTGGTAATTTCGCCAAAAAGACTTATTTTCTCATCATGCATGCATTTCTGGAGTTTTAGAGTCATCCAAAGGGTCTCAGGATCATTGTTAGAGTGGAAATGAAGTTTAGAGTAAAATTAGGGTTTTGGGACCAAAAGGGGCATTTTGGTCATTTCACTAAAATAAATATTTTCTCAGTAAAAACCACTATGCATCTCTTGAGGAATTTATGTGAGTCCAAGTGAGTGGAGTTGTGTATTTTTTGTGCATCATTGGAATATTTTTGGCATGAAATTCGGTTTTTGAACAAAAGGGTAAAATGGTCATTTCCTTTGGAGTGGGGTCAACAAATCAATTTTGGGATTGGTGAGATCATAAAATTCAGAGCCCAATCATTGAATCATGGGATATGGCCCAAAATGGCAAGAATTTAGAAGAATTATCTAGAAGGGAATAAGGAATATCCCTTTGAATTTTGAAAGGTCAAGTGTAGTACAATAGTACAAGTTGCAATTCCACTCACACTCTCTCCTTGGCTGCGCATATACAGCCCATTTTCCTTCAATTTTGATTTATTTTATTGGTTGCAAATTGTGTTTAAATCATGGCCTTCCATTCAAGTGTTAAATGCAATCCTCACCCTTCATTTGAATTAAAATGGCACTCTTGTAATAAGCTTCATGGAAAAATACGATTTTGTAATTGAACTTATCCTTCACCACCCCCCTTATGCTGCGCCCCTCAGCCCTCTCTCTCCTCACTTTGTGCTTTCTAATTGCCCCTAATCCATGTGACATTTGATCTTGACCCTTGGTTCAAAATTTAGATGCAATCCTAGAGCACAATGGAAATCAAAATGACCTAGAAGCCCTTAATGATAAGTGAGCACTATATATACCTTCATATGATCAGCCCACACATCTTCTTAGCCTCACTCTCCATTCAAAAACCCTAGCACACCTCTTTTCTCTCCAAGGCCGTAGCCCCCCTCACCCCTCCTCCTCCATTTTCTTTTCAACTTCCATCCACTAAATCACCTCAAACTCACTCCATATTCATATATCCTCTTCCTTTCATCTTTGATTCCACATTTACATCATCAAAGGGGCTGATCCTTCAAGGTTGCATGTTTGTTGTTGGTGATTTTTGAGGAGTGTTGGTGATTTGTTACTCTTGATCTTCATTTCTACTCTTGTTTAGCTTGGAACTAAGGTATAACCTAAAACCCTTTGCATTTTCATCCACTTTCTTGCATCAAAATCCTTTTTCAACTTATATTTGCATCTCATAACATCATCTAAATGTAGATTAGGGGCTGTTGTGGGTGGGAGTTGGCATCTCACCCACCAAATAAATTGTTCTTGTGACTATGTGTTGATTATATGTTGTTCTTGTGATTTGCTCTTTGTTCATGTGATTTTCACCAAAATAAAAACATGTTTCTTCTTGCTTTAGCCTTGGGCCTAATTCATGATCCTTGTGTTGTTATTGTTCATTGGATGATTTGAAGTTGAATAACGCACGACTAATTGTGCTAATTTTGTGAAGTAATGATGAACTATGCTTGTTGTTGAATCTTGATGTTTTGGACTTGAATTTTGGGGAATGTGGCTTCGGTTTGGGGCTCCAATGTTAGGGTTCTTGCTTGTTTCTTGTTGTTTATCATGTATTCATGCTCATCTATGTGATTGGGTCAATTGTGATGAAAGAATTGAATGATTTTGGGGCAAGTAAGGCCTCGGGTTCAAGCCAATTTTTAGGGTTTTGTTGCTTTTTTTTCCCCTTTGATTTTTGCATGAAATAAATGTGGATTTGAGTTGTAGTATGCTTCGGCCTTGTGGCCCTTTTATGCATGTTTAATGTGTTTGAATCACAAAAAATATTTGTTGTCAAGTCTTGTAAAAATAAAAGTTGTTTCAAGGTTGGTTTGACTTGTTTTAGGTCGTGTTATTTTATGTGAAACCGAAATGGTAGATGATTCAAAAATGATTTTCTCAAGTTGTTTACTATGTTTAGCTTGCAATATGTTGTTGGTTGATGATTGGCAAGGTGAATCCTACTTGTGCCTAGTGCACATGCTTGATAGTGTGGAGGATTTGTCTAATATGATTCAACCTACTTTGAGTTGCAAATTGTTTAATTGTTGATGATTTAGTGAAATGAGTCAACATGAACTTTCGAGTTCCATTTTAGATGTTGATGATTGCTTTAAAGTGATTCAACCTATGCCTATGCTTTCATGTTGATTTGGTAAAGTGACTAGACGTTTATGCCTTGTGCATTGTTAATAAATGTCAAAGATTACCAATTGTTTCACTTATATCCGATTCGGTCCTAAGACCTAAAGCTTGAACTAAATTTTGCAAATCTTTCTTTGTTGGCCTTCCCTTGCAACTTCCTTGTTTGCTCTCGATCTCACGTACTCATGTCATCAATTATTTGTGGTTCAATATCATTCTTGTGTAAAGTTTTTGTAAATGGTAATGAGTATGTTTGTGTATTAATTGTTGATTACTGTGCTTGCAAACTAATGAGCGTTATATTTCGGTTTTGGCTTGAGAATTTGGTTGAAATGTCCTACCTATTTTCCAAAATCTTTTCCCAAATCAAACTCTTTCTTAAACCATTTTTCAAATAAAAATCAAATGTTTCTTTTAAAAAACAAAAAAAACTCTAAGGCATTTTTTCTTAAATAAATCATTAGTCATCACTCGAAGCCTTTGCTTGTTTGATCGCTAATGAGGAGTTATTAGTGGTAGTCACTCGAAGCCTTTGCTTGTTTGGCTATCATGAAAGCTCCCACACCTTAACTAAAAAATAAATAATGTCCAATTTCAAAAACAACGTAATTATCACCAATGCTCACCTTTTTCAAAAATGATTTCAAAAAAGATAATAAAACGTTGTTACTTGTAGTCACTCAAAGCCTTTGCTTGTTTGATTACCGGTTTCGACTCTTTCTTTCCGAGTTAGTAATGAATGCCACTCGAAGCCGTTGCTTGATTGGTATTCGTGAATACTTGAATCTTATTTCAAAAACTCCAAAAAATTAAATAAGATAAAACACAAAAACATTTTCAAAACCGATACACCTAGAACTACGTAGCTTTGATCCCTCTTCCAGAGAGGGTACGTAGGAGCGGGTCGTAACCCGTCAAACACACTTTCAAAAAAAACTTTGTTTTGTTCCCTAGAACTACGTAGCTTTGATCCCTCTTCCAGAGAGGGTACTTAGGAGCGGGTCATAACCCGTCAAGCACCCTTTTAAAAAAAAACCTTTGTTCCCTAGAACTACGTAGCTTTGATCCCTCTTCCAGAGAGGGTACGTAGGAGCGGGTCGTAACCCGTCACACACCCCTTTTAAAAAATCTTTGTTTTGTTCCGCTTTTCAAAGATACCAAAAATATTTTTCTTCTCAATAAAACTGTTTCTCAAACGAAATAAAAAGAAAGGAAGTAGAACAAAAATCATTTCAAGTCAACTTTTTCTAAGCCACACATCAAAGTTAATGGTTCCCTTTCGGTAGAAAGGAGGTGCGGGGTGCTAATACCTTCCCCGTACCTAACCGACCCCCGAACCTACATCTCTGTGTTTTCGAAAGACCATCCGCCTTTTTCAAAAGACTTTTTCCAATGTTTTAGTCTTTAAAAATAAATATTGGTGGCGGCTTCAAAATTTTTCACGTTGTCAAACTGAGGAATCCTTAAACCGGATTTTTCGGGGCGCAACAGCTGGCGACTTCACTGGGGACCCTTTTTCAAAAAGGCGAGGGTCAAGCCTAGTTAACCTGATGTGTGGCTTAAAATGTTTAACTTGAAAACTTTGTTCTACCTTTTCCTTTTCTTCCTTTTCTTCTCTTATCATGCATTTCTCAATTCCCATGTCCCCTCTTCTTTGCTCCCTTTCTACAAGGTAATCTCATGCATCATACCCTTATGCCCTTATGATCCCTTCTTCTTCGCTCCCTTTCTTGAGGTAAGCTATATGTTTGTTGTTGATACCTTAGTGTAGTTTATTTTGTTAAACCCTAGGGTAGACGACTTATTATTGCTTGCTTCTGTCTGGCTGTGCTGGTTTTCCTTGCAGGTGGGGATGGGTAGATTTTAGGAAGTATGTCCTCAATCACACACTTTCACACCTTATGATTTGTGTGCTATGAGTGGGCTCCTATACCCGGATCCAACAAACACTTAGGGGAGTGGAGACGATTAGTGACTGTCATTCGAGACCTTTGTCTGTCTGATACTCATGAAAGTCTCAACCAGAGTACGCTTTCTTATGACGCCCCACACTTGGTAGTATTCTACATTTGTGGTTTCGGCATGAGGATTCTATAGCTCTGGTAGCCATTGTGAGGGTGTGAATTAGAGCTACATGGGAGGAACCTTTGAAGTTGCCCTAGAACTTAGGATTCCCACCTTGGCAGGACACGAGGGCATACGAATTGTATGTTGCATTGTAGTTTAGGCATGTCTTTACTAGAATAAAAAAAAAGAAAATTTTCAAAAAAAAGAGAAAAGAGGAAAGGGTTGCCATTGTAGCCTTCCCTTTTGCCGGTCCGTACGAAGTGACATATGGCCCACTTCATTTTCAAAAAAAAAAAGAGAAAGAAAGAGTTACCGCTGTAGCCTTTCTCATACCGGTCCATATGAAATGACGTACGGTCCTCATTTTCAAAACAAATAATAATATATTTCCCTTCATCAAATAAACCAGTGCGTGAGGCGGCACGTAGCGTGGCTCCTCAATTTTTGAACTTCCGTCCATATGCATCACTTTTATTTTTTCCACACGCATCATTCATATCATAATTGCATCATACCGCATTCATTTACTTGCATTCATATTACATCTCATTTGCATTTTGCTTGCTGGGGATCACCAAATAGTGTACCGTCTTGTCATAGGTGCATCAGAATAGAATCGAATAGCAAGGCTTCACTTACTTCTCGCTTCCCAGTTATGAAGAAGGTTGAGTTGCTATTTCGATTCCTCGTTTACTTCACTTCCTAGATCAAAAACAAAAAGTTTATGCGCTTGTGACAAGATAAGGCACCTGTAGTTCCCGGCATCAAGTAAACATTGTACATACATTCATACATCCATTCATACATTTATCTTGATTCTTATGTAATAAAAATCTAAACAAACAGAAATGAAAGGTAAGCTGGTTCACCAACACCGATACTCCACCCGTCTGCAATCAAGGTTGATGGCTAGTAATCGGAATCTTAAGAATAAGGGCCGCCGGAGCCAAGAGGAGTTAGTTGTAGAGGTTCTTAATCCTGAGCAGCTGGATCGGGAGAGTCAAGCTCCGAAGACTAAAGCTGAAGAAGCACAGATAACAGAAGAAATGAGTATGCTGCAGAGGGGTGAGGCCGCTGTTGGGGCTATCGCTGTTGAAAATCCTGAAGGAGTTGTTACTTTCATTCCTCCTAAATTCAAAGTACCTGACTTTGATCAATATCACGGCACTGGGTGTCCATCTAACCATCTGAAGATGTATGTTAGGAAGATGGCAGCTTATACCCATGATGATAAGGTGCTCATTCACTATTTTCAGAACAGTCTGACTGGGGCATCGTTAGATTGGTATATGCAGCTGCAATCCTCCGATGTTCATAGTTGGAAGAATCTCTTTAAAGCATTTCTGAAGTACTACCAGCATAACTTGGACCCAGCTCCAGACCGGTCTCAGTTACAGTTTATGAGCAAGAAAGATCGTGAGTCTTTTGAGGAATATGCCCAGCGGTGGAGAAGTGTAGCTGCACAAGTGAAGCCCCCGTTGACTGAGAAGGAAATAGTGTCTATGTTCATGGATACCCTCCCAGCTGTTTTCTACAAGCGTCTGATCGGAAGGGGACCTTCAAGCTTCTCAGATGTGATCCGAGTAGGGGCAAGACTCGAAGTCGAGATAAAAAGAGGAAGAGTCCCCTGCAATCCTATTGGCGCCAACAATGCTATAGGGGAACGAACAAAGTCGCGTCGGTTTGACTCCATCCCCATGCCATACACAGATCTCTTTAACTACCTCATCACAAACAAGCTCATTACCACAAGACCAATGAAACCCGTCCGACCACCATATTTCAGAGGATACAACCCTAACAGTACCTGTGCCTTCCATGAGGGAGCGGTAGGGCATGTCGTGGAGAACTGTAAAGCCTTCAAGCATGCAGTGCAAGACCTGATAGATCGGTGTGTGGTTCAGATAGGAACCCCTGATATTGATGGTGAAGAAGAAATCAATGAGGAAGTAACAGCGGTGCCTGTGAAAGAGGGATGTTGGGATACCCTAGGGGAGCCCAGTGGAAAGTTTGATTACTTGGTCAGGTATGACGTTCCCGAGAGTGCTCAAATCCGAATGGAAGACATCCAGCCCACAGGATGGGATGAGGAAGAGGAACAATACGACCAAATTGCTGTCATCAATAATGGTCCTAAGTCAGAAGAGGGATGTTGGGATACCCTAGGGGAGCCCAGTGGAAAGTTTGATTACTTGGTCAGGTATGACGTCCCCGAGAGCGCTCAAATCCGAATGGAAGACATCCAGCCTACAGGATGGGATGAGGAAGAGGAACAATACGACCAAATTGCTGTCATCAATAATGGTCCTAAGTCAGAAGAGGGATGTTGGGATACCCTAGGGGAGCCCAGTGGAAAGTTTGATTACTTGGTCAGGTATGACGTTCCCGAGAGTGCTCAAATCCGAATGGAAGACATCCAGCCTACAGGATGGGATGAGGAAGAGGAACAATACGACCAAATAGTTGTCATCAAAAATGGATCCGAAGCTGAAGAAAGTGAGACTGGTTTGGTTCGTCGCTGCCTTGCCAGAGAAAGTTGAAGAATGGGGAAGCTGCTGCCTTTCCTGTGACTTTTAATTCAATATGATCATTGTAATGCAACTCTGTGGCTCTGCCCAAGGTCATGGAGCAAGTTGTTAGGGGCAATCATGTTTTTATTTTCAGAATCATCATCATTAATAAAAACGTTGTTTTTGAATTTCAATCAATAAAAATCAATTCCTTTTCATTTCATGTGTCTTTTCCTTGCATTATTATTGTTTGTTTGTTTGTCTCGCCTTTCATTCTGCTTTTTCGCCTCGGCAAAAAGCAAATCCACAGCAATTGTCTCTCAAAATAACAGTGCCAACGGTCCATATTTTGACTTTGATCACCTTATCAATCAAGCAGAGGGGGACGTTGAGAAAGACCGGTAAAATCCTCCAGAAGGTTAATGAAACAAGAAAAAAGGGTTATTCAGCATCACGGGGAATCCACTGAAGTGATCAACTTGGAGACCGCTGAGAACAAGAAAGAGGTCAAGATGGGTACTTCAATAAAGGGAAATTAGAGCGCAAAAAGGAAATAAAGAAGAAGGGCAAGTGCATGAAAATAAGTGAATTATTGTCCCAGAGTTAATTTTTGAGGAAACGAGCAATCATGATTTGAAATGAAGTTGGACCATCCCTCCATACCCTCAAAAACCTAAAATCCCAGAAAATCCATTTCCTACCCACCTTAAGCCAAGAAAATCCCAAAGAGAAAAACAAAATCCTCTCCTACCCACCGTAAGCCAAAAAAAAAAGAGCCAAAAATCCAAAAGTCACCTTAGACAAGGATCACAAAAAAAAATCACCAAAAAAAAAAAAAAAAAAAAAACAGTGCATCGTTCTTTATCAGTTCACCCAAGCCCATAAAAAAAAATTCAAAAAGGGAAAATCCCAAAATCAAAAGAAAAATACAACAGAAATGTAAGTAGTGAGTTGATACGTGTTACCACAAAACCCAAGAGATCCTCGTCTCAATAAACCTTCAAACACTGTATCATTCCCATACCTCTCAATAAACCTTCAAACACTGTATCATTCCCATACCTCTCAATAAACCTTCAAACACTGTATCATTCCTATACCTCTCATAAACCGCAAACACTCGTCTTTTGACCGCGATAACCCGCCCTCCACAGACCCTTAGCCATGAATAAAACTTCCTAATACCTCATCAAGCCAGTTAACCATCATAAACCATCGATCATCAGCCAACGCTGAATAAGACCCATCCTCCCATCAACCCCAAACACTCCGACAAGCTCAGTCATCCCTTCTCCACAAAACACCACAGTCCCGAAAAGTCCATTCTGATCAATGATCGATTGCTGTTGTTTTCTCAAAGTTTTAACTCTAGGACAAATAAATTTGTTTATAATATGCCAAGTGGGGCAATCCTGTCGCTCTTCACCCCTCTTACAATTGGGAAAATTGACCCTACACCTATCTCATCCCTTGTCACACTCACATTCATGAAATCATACAGGGGCAACCCCCTTTCTTCTCTAGTGTATGGGTCAGAAGCAGTTGTTCTCATCAAGGTTGAAATACCCTCTCCACGAGTAGTCATGGAGGCCAAGTTAGAAGAAGCAAAAGAGGTCCAAGCTCATATAGATCAACTGAATCTCATTAGAGAGAAAAGAATTGCTGCCCTGCGCCATGGCCAGTTGTACCAACAAAAGATGAAGGCAGCTTTCGGCAGGAAAGTCCGTCTTCGAGAATTCGGCGAAGGAGACCTTGTACTCAAAAAGATCCTACCTATCCAGACTGACTCCGTGGGAAGTTGATACCCATTCATGACGGTCCATATGAAGTCAAGAAAGCTTTTTCCAGAGGAGCGCCGATACTCATAAACATAGACGGCGAAGATCTCAGGAATCCAGTCAATTCAGATCAAGTGAAGAAGTATTATGCCTGAAAGAAATAGAGAAAAAAGAGAAAGACAAGCCAAGTAAGAATTAGCTCGCTAGGTTGAAAACCCACAAAGGGCGGCCTAGGCAAAATCAGAGCGACCCGGTGGATTGAAAACCCGCAAAGGGCGATCCAGGCAAAAATTAGGGTCTGAAAACTTAGGCATGAAAAGTAAAGAAAGGCATACAGCTCTCCTACAAGCTTGGATGAGGGAGTGATCAAGGTCAAGGACATAGATGTTTGGCACTGTTCCACAGAGACGGACAGTCAGAATTCAGCTTCTCTCTTTTTTCGTGTCTTTTTATAGTTTAAACTTTCAAATGCAATAAACAATCGGCGTAACTTCTTGTGCGACCGGTTTCCGCATTAATAAAGTTCAAATTTCTCGTATCTGTTCACTCTTTTATTTTCTGCTTTTTCTGCTCAAAATAAATGTTTTATGATGATGATGGTCCTGAACTGTAAAACATGTGCATAAATCATGGAGCATTACAATGATTACGAAGTTCTTAAGAGTCATGAGAGAAAGCACATCCTCAAAATCAGTCAATCATGCAAGAAAGAGCAACTACATCCACGGTTGCTTCAAACCAGCAAAGTCAAGACCAACATGCACTCGGCCCATGAGCCCCGCAAGTCCAACAGGTTCCTCAGTCTCGTGTCATGAGTGTCGCGGGTTGGCTGAACCAGCAAAAATAAAAAAAATAAGCAAAAAAAAAAGAAGGCAATAAACAAACACAGTCATGCATTACATTCATCATGCATAAAATCATGCATTTATCAGGCAGGAAAATAATGATAATAATAAAAAGAAAAGAGAAATTCAGACATTTGCATTTGCATTCATCATAGGAGAAAGAAAAAGAAAATAACAGTCATAACATTTGCATCCAAATATCTCATTTGCATTCACATTTCATGCATTCATCGCGTGCCATCCAAAATCCTAATGTTTCCCAATCAACCATTTCATATTATTGCTACATGTACCATAGCAGTTGGACTCAAACATTTCATTTGCATCATCTTAATGTTTGCATTTCATAAAAGGAAAAGAACAACAAAAAATCTTGCATCAAAGCATTGCATTTGCATCGTGCATCTCATAAAAAAAAAAAAAGCGAAGTCTTCCCTTGCATACACTTGCACCGAAATTCCACAAACCATTAGGTCAAACCAGACCTTTGTGTCCTTAAACCAGACCTTTGGGGTCCATAAATCAGACCAATATGCAGACACATATTGCTCCATAACTCAGGCATGTCGGCCCTTAAACCAGATCATTGCGATCCATAAACCAGACCTTTGTGTCCTTAAACCAGATCATTGCAATCCATAAACCAGACCTTTGTGTCCTTAAACCAGATCATTGCAATCCATAAACCAGACCTTTGTGTCCTTAAATCAGGTCATTGCGATCCATAAACCATACCTTTGTGTCCTTAAACCAGACCTTTGGGGTCCATAAATCAGACCAATATGCAGACACATATTGCTCCATAAACCAGGCTTGTCGGCCCATAAATCCAGCATTGTAGGCATCAGCGTCACATGCATCTATGTAGCATACATCTGCATTACATTTGCATGACCGCATCTTGTGCATTCATCACATGACGAAAACCAAAGTAAAAGAATAAAGGGAATTTCATGAACATTCATCATCTCAATAAACTCATCGCATAGCATGCATCTGCATAACATGCCTTCGCATAGCATGCATCCACACTCCTTGCATCATTCCTTGCATCAGCTAACGTATGCAGGTACCTCAATCCAGTGCGGCAGCATTGGCCATCTCAACCAATCAGCAGGATTCGTAAATCCATTCAGGACCCAAGTGTCCCTTCAGGCCCAAGTGCCCATCAACCAACAGGATTCGTGAATCCCTTCAGGACCCAAGTGTCCCTTCAAAAGCAGACTTCACCTCGTATTCGAGCTGCGGGTAAGTCCTTCAGACCCCAAGTGGTCCTTCAGACTAGTTGTGTCAGCCTAAGACACAGCGGACGTCCTTCATGGTCAACATATCAGTTCCGGATCTGATCTTGACCCATCATGGCCGCTCGAATGCAAAGGCCCCCCTCAGACCGTTTTACTAGTACCATAGCTAGTAACGCTCCTTCAGACCACGATGGTCCTTCAATTAAGGCCTAGGCAGCCTTCCAGACCCCGAGTGGTCCTTCAGAGCCTTAGTGCTCCTTCAGACCCTGAGTGGTCCTTCAGAGCCTTAGTGCTCCTTCAGACCCTAAGTGGTCCCTCAGAGCCTTAGTGCTCCTTCAGATCCCGAGTGGTCCGTCATTTTCTTTCTCTCGGTTAATACGCCAAGTGTTAACTGTTCCCCGTTTGTTCTCAGGCCCATCTATTCAAAAAAAAATAGAAAAAGAAAAGAGGAAAATTCGGGTTTCCCTAAGCAGACAAAATCGGTATAATTTCTGAATTCTTTATTTCTATTTTGCCTCGAAATATGTCCTGCGCAATTCATATTTCTTGTCAAAATCCAAATAAAGAGGGGCAGCTGTCATACCCCAATTTTGTCCGGCTTAGGGCAAAACCCTAATTTTCAATAAAAATAAATAAGTCAAGTCTTGACATTCATCCTAGAGGATAGGAAAGGCATCATGCTTGCATTTTAGAAGTTTCATAATGCAATTTAGGGTTAGAATAGCATTGCATGGCATTTTAGAGCACTTTAGAGCATTTTTAGGGTTTCTAGGGGTTTTCCTAGTTCAAAGGGTATTTTGGTAATTTCGCCAAAAAGACTTATTTTCTCATCATGCATGCATTTCTAGAGTTTTAGAGTCATCCAAAGGGTCTCAGGATCATTGTTAGAGTGGAAATGAAGTTTAGAGTAAAATTAGGGTTTTGGGACCAAAAGGGGCATTTTGGTCATTTCACTAAAATAAATATTTTCTCAGTAAAAACCACTATGCATCTCTTGAGGAATTTATGTGAGTCCAAGTGAGTGGAGTTGTGTATTTTTTGTGCATCATTGGAATATTTTTGGCATGAAATTCGGTTTTTGAACAAAAGGGTAAAATGGTCATTTCCTTTGGAGTGGGGTCAACAAATCAATTTTGGGATTGGTGAGATCATAAAATTCAGAGCCCAATCATTGAATCATGGGATATGGCCCAAAATGGCAAGAATTTAGAAGAATTATCTAGAAGGGAATAAGGAATATCCCTTTGAATTTTGAAAGGTCAAGTGTAGTACAATAGTACAAGTTGCAATTCCACTCACACTCTCTCCTTGGCTGCGCATATACAGCCCATTTTCCTTCAATTTTGATTTATTTTATTGGTTGCAAATTGTGTTTAAATCATGGCCTTCCATTCAAGTGTTAAATGCAATCCTCACCCTTCATTTGAATTAAAATGGCACTCTTGTAATAAGCTTCATGGAAAAATACGATTTTGTAATTGAACTTATCCTTCACCACCCCCCTTATGCTGCGCCCCTCAGCCCTCTCTCTCCTCACTTTGTGCTTTCTAATTGCCCCTAATCCATGTGACATTTGATCTTGACCCTTGGTTCAAAATTTAGATGCAATCCTAGAGCACAATGGAAATCAAAATGACCTAGAAGCCCTTAATGATAAGTGAGCACTATATATACCTTCATATGATCAGCCCACACATCTTCTTAGCCTCACTCTCCATTCAAAAACCCTAGCACACCTCTTTTCTCTCCAAGGCCGTAGCCCCCCTCACCCCTCCTCCTCCATTTTCTTTTCAACTTCCATCCACTAAATCACCTCAAACTCACTCCATATTCATATATCCTCTTCCTTTCATCTTTGATTCCACATTTACATCATCAAAGGGGCTGATCCTTCAAGGTTGCATGTTTGTTGTTGGTGATTTTTGAGGAGTGTTGGTGATTTGTTACTCTTGATCTTCATTTCTACTCTTGTTTAGCTTGGAACTAAGGCATAACCTAAAACCCTTTGCATTTTCATCCACTTTCTTGCATCAAAATCCTTTTTCAACTTATATTTGCATCTCATAACATCATCTAAATGTAGATTAGGGGCTGTTGTGGGTGAGAGTTGGCATCTCACCCACCAAATAAATTGTTCTTGTGACTATGTGTTGATTATATGTTGTTCTTGTGATTTGCTCTTTGTTCATGTGATTTTCACCAAAATAAAAACATGTTTCTTCTTGCTTTAGCCTTGGGCCTAATTCATGATCCTTGTGTTGTTATTGTTCATTGGATGATTTGAAGTTGACTAATGCACGACTAATTGTGCTAATTTTGTGAAGTAATGATGAACTATGCTTGTTGTTGAATCTTGATGTTTTGGACTTGAATTTTGGGGAATGTGGCTTCGGTTTGGGGCTCCAATGTTAGGGTTCTTGCTTGTTTCTTGTTGTTTATCATGTATTCATGCTCATCTATGTGATTGGGTCAATTGTGATGAAAGAATTGAATGATTTTGGGGCAAGTAAGGCCTCGGGTTCAAGCCAATTTTTAGGGTTTTGTTGCTTTTTTTTCCCCTTTGATTTTTGCATGAAATAAATGTGGATTTGAGTTGTAGTATGCTTCGGCCTTGTGGCCCTTTTATGCATGTTTAATGTGTTTGAATCACAAAAAATATTTGTTGTCAAGTCTTGTAAAAATAAAAGTTGTTTCAAGGTTGGTTTGACTTGTTTTAGGTCGTGTTATTTTATGTGAAACCGAAATGGTAGATGATTCAAAAATGATTTTCTCAAGTTGTTTACTATGTTTAGCTTGCAATATGTTGTTGGTTGATGATTGGCAAGGTGAATCCTACTTGTGCCTAGTGCACATGCTTGATAGTGTGGAGGATTTGTCTAATATGATTCAACCTACTTTGAGTTGCAAATTGTTTAATTGTTGATGATTTAGTGAAATGAGTCAACATGAACTTTCGAGTTCCATTTTAGATGTTGATGATTGCTTTAAAGTGATTCAACCTATGCCTATGCTTTCATGTTGATTTGGTAAAGTGACTAGACGTTTATGCCTTGTGCATTGTTAATAAATGTCAAAGATTACCAATTGTTTCACTTATATCCGATTCGGTCCTAAGACCTAAAGCTTGAACTAAATTTTGCAAATCTTTCTTTGTTGGCCTTCCCTTGCAACTTCCTTGTTTGCTCTCGATCTCACGTACTCATGTCATCAATTATTTGTGGTTCAATATCATTCTTGTGTAAAGTTTTTGTAAATGGTAATGAGTATGTTTGTGTATTAATTGTTGATTACTGTGCTTGCAAACTAATGAGCGTTATATTTCGGTTTTGGCTTGAGAATTTGGTTGAAATGTCCTACCTATTTTCCAAAATCTTTTCCCAAATCAAACTCTTTCTTAAACCATTTTTCAAATAAAAATCAAATGTTTCTTTTAAAAAACAAAAAAAACTCTAAGGCATTTTTTCTTAAATAAATCATTAGTCATCACTCGAAGCCTTTGCTTGTTTGATCGCTAATGAGGAGTTATTAGTGGTAGTCACTCGAAGCCTTTGCTTGTTTGGCTATCATGAAAGCTCCCACACCTTAACTAAAAAATAAATAATGTCCAATTTCAAAAACAACGTAATTATCACCAATGCTCACCTTTTTCAAAAATGATTTCAAAAAAGATAATAAAACGTTGTTACTTGTAGTCACTCAAAGCCTTTGCTTGTTTGATTACCGGTTTCGACTCTTTCTTTCCGAGTTAGTAATGAATGCCACTCGAAGCCGTTGCTTGATTGGTATTCGTGAATACTTGAATCTTATTTCAAAAACTCCAAAATATTAAATAAGATAAAACACAAAAACATTTTCAAAACCGATACACCTAGAACTACGTAGCTTTGATCCCTCTTCCAGAGAGGGTACGTAGGAGCGGGTCGTAACCCGTCAAACACACTTTCAAAAAAAACTTTGTTTTGTTCCCTAGAACTACGTAGCTTTGATCCCTCTTCCAGAGAGGGTACGTAGGAGCGGGTCATAACCCGTCAAGCACCCTTTTAAAAAAAAACCTTTGTTCCCTAGAACTACGTAGCTTTGATCCCTCTTCCAGAGAGGGTACGTAGGAGCGGGTCGTAACCCGTCACACACCCCTTTTAAAAAATCTTTGTTTTGTTCCGCTTTTCAAAGATACCAAAAATATTTTTCTTCTCAATAAAACCGTTTCTCAAACGAAATAAAAAGAAAGGAAGTAGAACAAAAATCATTTCAAGTCAACTTTTTCTAAGCCACACATCAAAGTTAATGGTTCCCTTTCGGTAGAAAGGAGGTGCGGGGTGCTAATACCTTCCCCGTACCTAACCGACCCCCGAACCTACATCTCTGTGTTTTCGAAAGACCATCCGCCTTTTTCAAAAGACTTTTTCCAATGTTTTAGTCTTTAAAAATAAATATTGGTGGCGGCTTCAAAATTTTTCACGTTGTCAAACTGAGGAATCCTTAAACCGGATTTTTCGGGGCGCAACAGTGTTAAGGGGCATAAAGCATGCCCTATTTGTGATGAAAACACATGTTATCATCAACTACAACATGGAAGGAAAACTGTTTACCTTGGACATCGTAGATTTCTCAGACATAATCATCCGTATCGGAGGTTGAAAAAAGCTTTTAATGGATATCAAGAGAATGAAATTGCTCCAAAAGCCTTAACTGGAGAAGAAGTTTATCAACGAGTTAAGGACATCAAAGTTATATTTGGAAAGTCGCAAAAACAACCTAATGAGAAAAATAAATGGAAGAAGAGGTCAGTGTTCTTTGATCTTCCATACTGGTCCAAACTTGATGTTAGACATTGTATTGACGTCATGCACGTGGAAAAAAATGTATGTGATAGTGTTATCGGAACGCTTCTCAACATTCAGGGAAAGACAAAGGATGGTGTGAATGCTCGATTAGATTTGGTTGTGATGGGTATTAGAGAGCAGTTAGCTCCGCAACAAAGAGGTAAATCCACATATCTTCCCCCGGCATGTCATACATTGTCCAAAAAAGAGAAAAAAAGTTTTTGTGAGTGTTTGCGTGGTGTCAAAGTACCACAAGGTTACTCCTCAAATATCAAGAGACTTGTCTCGATGAAGGATCTCAAATTAGTTGGCCTAAAGTCTCATGATTGTCATGTCTTAATGCAACAACTTCTACCGGTGGCTATTCGTGACATTTTGCCTAAAAAAGTTCGACATGTCATAACTAGATTGTGCATATTCTTCAATGCTATATGTAGCAAAGTCATTGACCCTTTGAAGTTGGATGACTTGGAAAATGAGGCTGCCATTATATTGTGCCAATTGGAGATGTATTTTCCTCCTTCTTTTTTTGACATTATGGTTCACTTAATTGTTCATCTAGTGAGGGAAATTAGATTGTGTGGCCCTGTTTATTTAAGGTGGATGTACCCAATTGAGCGATACATGAAAATATTGAAAGGGTATGTTAAGAACCAATATCGTCCTGAAGCATCTATCATTCAGAGGTACGTTGCGGAAGAAGCTATTGAGTTTTGTTCAGATTACATGTCTAAGGTGGAACCTATAGGGATTCCTAAGTCTCGTCATGAGGGAAGATGTGCAGGAAAGGGTACGCGAGGTTTAGCTATTAAGAGCATGAGTCGGGCAGAAGTTCTTCAGGCACATATGTATATATTGAATAACACTAGTGAGGTTCAACCTTACTTATCTACTCATAAAAACATTGTCAAGGAGAAGTATCCTCGAATGAGCGAAAAAGAAAAGTTGATTGAGCATAACAAGACTTTCCTAAATTGGTTTAAAGAGCAAATCGTTAATGCTGATAGTGTTTCTGATAGTGTTTCTGGACAATTTTGAGGTAGATCACGACATAATGTGAATCCCTTGTTGTTTGTGAAGGTTTGTGTATTACATGTTGTTTGTGCCCAGGATGTTACTGATAGAGTCCTATCCACTGGTGAGGTAAACAAACACAGAAATAGAGGAGAATTCGTATGTATATTGATCTATTACTGTAATCAGTGTAAATGTAGACTGGGAATCAATGGAAAACAAAGGAAGGCAATTTTAAGAGTGCCAAACTCTCCTAGACCCAGCCTGAGCCAATACCAGCCTAAAAGATCTGTTTTCTCTCTCCTCTAACTATATAGTCACACCAACATGGTGCTCACACTAGAATATTCTGATACGCACACACACACACCCACGCATTCTGCCAGCTAGGCAGAATTAGTTGCTATTGTTTCCCTCATCATTTTCTCTTGCATGATTTTCTTCTTGTTGATGAAATCTGTTTGTATTGGGTTTTGATGATAACTGAAATGGGTTCTGATCTGGTGAATGAGAAAAGTTGATTGAAGTGAAGATGGTTTATGGAAAAATTCAGCCTTGCCCTTAGGTTATTATTTCTTTTTCAACTACTCAGATTATCATTTTTTCTGTTTCTATCAGTGAAATCTGTTGATGAAATCTGTTTCTATCTGTTGATGAAATCTTTTTCAACTACTCAGCCTTGCCCTTAAGTTGATTGATGTTGTTACAATGGATCTGTTGATGAAATCTGTTTCTATCAGTGACATTCATGTTTTCTTGATTGATTGATTGATTGATTGTTTCAAGTTGCATGACATTCATGTTTTCTTGATTGATTGATTGATTGTTTCAAGTTGCATGACATTCATGTTTTCTTATGCAGTGGTTGTTTTGGACACGTTTGGCTGCTGCAACTGCTTTCCATTTGAAGCAATCAGTCAATCCAACCCAGTGGATTACTCAGTTGGCTCCAGATGGTTTCGAAGTTGGTTGTGATAGTTGTGTATTGTTTTCACTTTTCAGTACTATTTTGTTCCTTGTACCTGTAGTATTTGTACAGGCTTATCAACTTGTGTGTATTTCTTCTTCATGGTGTTGTTGTCTTGTAGAAGCTGGCCCAATGATGATGAAATTTCTTTCTGTAAGTCAAATGTCAAATGTTAGGATGTTCTAATTAATCATAGCATTTTGTGTATGTCAAATATCTTCATGTGATTTTTCTTTTTGCATGCTAGCTTGTGCTGCTATATTTTATTCTCACACTAGCTTTGAGCAGAAACCATTTTGTCCCTGCAGCATCTTTGAGCTGAAATCATTTTTTTTTAAAAAATTCTCCAGTTAACATCGGTTCTAAAATCACTAGATGTTAAAAATCAGACATTTCATATCGGTTCTATTGAAAACCGATGTTAAGTATTAGTTTTCATATCGGTTTCTGGGAAAACCGATGTTAAATATTAGTTTTCATATCGGGTTTTAAGAAAACCGATGTTAAAAATTCGTTTTCATATCGGTTTTTGAGAAAACCGATGTCAAATATACGCTAATATTTGATAAAAATTGACTTTCCATATCGGTTATTCCTCTAACCGATATAAAAAGAACTTTCCATATCGGTTCAGAACCCGATATGAAATGTCTCTATTTTCTATATCTCCTTTTTCGGCATCGGTTCAGGAACCGATATGGAATGTCAAATTTAACCGATATGAAATCCCTTTTTTCCAGTAATGTATCCACCTCACATCACCCCCAAGGTTTTTTTTGTACCCCCATCACATCCCTATCTACCCCCATCGATCCTGCGAAAAGACACAATTGCCCTTCACAAAAATTAAAAATCCCGAACGTATCCTGATTTCAATTTTTTTTTTGGAAATTGGATTTAGGTAAATCCGATTTCCACTAAGAATTTTAAAAAATTTAAATCGGATTTAGGTAAATCCGATTTCCACTAGAAATTTTAAAAAATTAAAATTGAATTTATTTAAGATGGGGTAGATCCGCTTTTAAAAATAACAAATCGGATTTACCCCCAGGTGGGGGTAAATCCGATTTGTTATTTTTAAAAGCGGATCTACCCCCGTATAAGGTAAATCCGCTTTTAAAAATAACCAAAGCGGATTTACCTTATGTCGGGGTAAATCCGCTTTGTTAACCTAATTAATAAATAAATAAATTAGTTAAAATTTTAGATACAAATTTTGACCGTCTTTTGGTTCTGTTTAGTGTGTAGTTCGTTAACAAGTGACGATATTTTACGTCGGGAGAATAATTTAGGCTAAAAAATCAGTTTTCGGGCAACCTACTCAAATTGTAATGAAACCACATTCTTTAAATCCGAAAAATATCAAGGATCAATACTCCTTAAGAAGAGGTACAAAATATTTTAATATTATTAAAAATAATTTGACAACATTAACATTAGGCCTGTGCAAAATAACCGGTGCACCTGAACCATTTCGAAAACTGAATTGGACTGTTTTAAAAAATCCAAACTGTTTTAGATCAAAAACTGAACCGGTCTGTTTTATAAATTCGGTTAACCATTTAAAAAAATCGGTAAAAAACCAGAAAATCCGAAAACAGCTGTCATCATGACATACTGTCCCGTAACACTTCTCAACCTGCACCTCTACAGTGAGTGCAGTCTTTGTCAGTGCAGAGCACGTTGTCCCGTGACACTCATCTCCACACATAGCTACCACCATTGGATTTTCCACCAATCACATCAGAACCGTTGCTTTACAAACACACCTCCAAAGCATACTATCCACATAATCACCTACCAAGCGAAGCCTAACTATCTAACACCAAAACCTTATTTATAAAATTAACTTAAATAAGGTTTTGAAACTGCCAATAAATTCAAAACTAGTTTCACAATAAAAAATTAATTTTTTAGAATCCTTCACCATATTATGTTCAGAATCGACACACCCACTGGATACTTCTATTCCCTAATAGAAACCAATTAACACATGTATCCATGATTTCTGCTTCTATTTATGTCTGCACGGTACGGTTGGTTCCATGGATTGTATATTATTATTATTATTGCTTCTATATATATATATATATATATATATATATATATATATATATATATATATATATATATATATATTGCTGCAACGGAATGTAAAGTAAATAACTAATTTAATCTACAATAAATTGCTGGTGACATGTACATGAAGAAAGTTGCAACCAACTATACAACATCAAACCCAAAATGCATGATAAGTCTATTTTTAGAGTCTTTTTAATAGTTATTTTATTAAGTCTTTTTAGTATTTTAATTATATTTTTGATCTATTTTACTGCAAATGTTTACTTTTTGCCTTCAGGTTTTATTTTGAAGCAATTTCGACTGCTTATGTCTCAGCAGGTCAGAATTCGACTGGATCTCCCAGAATTCGACTGCATCTTCCAGATTTCGACTGCTTCTATCTCAGCAGGCCAGAATTCGACTGGATCTCCCAGAATTCGACTGGATCTCTCAGAATTCGACTGGATCTCCCAGAATTCGACTGCATCTTCCAGATTTCGACTGCTTCTATCTCAGCAGGCCAGAATTCGACTGGATCTCCCAGAATTCGACTGGATCTCTCAGAATTCGACTGGATCTCCCAGAATTCGACTGCATCTTCCAGATTTCGACTGCTTCTATCTCAGCAGGCCAGAATTCGACTGGATCTCCCAGAATTCGACTGCATCTTCCAGATTTCGACTGCTTCTATCTCAGCAGGCCAGAATTCGACTGGATCTCCCAGAAATCTGCTGCATCAGTCGAAATTACCTTGCCCACTTGTTGATGGATATTTTTGCCCACTTTTTGATGACCGTGTGCTTTGACCACTTGCTCATGTGCATTGTCCACTTGAGGATGGCTCTTTGATGACTACCTTGGCCAACTTGATTTGCCACTTTTTCCTCTTTTGGACCATTTTGCCCCTCATATTTTCCTATAAATAGAGGCTTGATCCTCACTTGTACCTAAGCTTGAATTTTGTTAGAAAATCAATGACAAAGGCTCTCTAATTATTCATGACTTCAATTTACTCTTCATGCTTTTTATGATTCTTGTTTATTTACTTTCTTGCCCTTTAAATTCTTGCTATTTATTTTCTTGCCCTTCTTCTTTCCAAGTCATTTACTTTCTTGCCCTTTAAATTCTTGCTCTTTACTTTCTCGCTCTTTACTTTTCACTCTTTACTTTTTCGCTCTTTTATTTTCCCTGCTATTTACTTTCTTGCCCTTTTATTTTCCAAGTCATTTACTTTCATTGCTATTTAATTTCTCGCTCTTTACTTTTTGCTCTTTACTTTTTCGCTCTTTTATTTTCCTTGTTATTTACTTTTTTGCCCTTTAAATTTCCAAGTCAAGTAAACTACTGGCAAGTCAAGTAAATTACTGGCAAGTCAAGTAAATTACTGGCAATTTACTTTTCAAGCAATTTACTTTCTTGTCATTTACAATTCCGCTATTTATGATTTTTGCACTTTACCGCTTTCTTTTATTTCTCGCTATTTAACTTTATGTCTTCTTCTTTTATTTTCTTTTCTCCTCTTTTGTCTACAATGATCATGAGTGAGTAGACTTTACTAAAATATTCCTTCTTTCCAAAAACACTTTCTTTTCAGTTAATCAACTTTGAAAAATTAGATTGGTATTCACCTAGGCTCTCCCTGTGGATCGATAACTCTTTTATTACGCGATACGACCCGTGCACTTGCGGGGCTATCAAGTTTTTGGCGCCGTTGCCGGGGAGGCAGTGATATTGATTAAGTTTTTCGAAACCGGTTAGACTGAAATTTTATTTTCTTTATTTTTACTTTTTCTTCTCTTGTCCCTCGAATGCGAAGAACCAGAAGTTTCGGTGAAACTGTTCAACAAATTCCCGAAATCGAAAGGTTCTTACATAGAAGGAGGAGAGAAATTCCCGATAACCAAATGGCGGCTAATGAAAATCGTGCTCTCAAAGAGTACGCAACACCTTCAGCAGAGCCATCGGCTGCCATTGTACATCCAAATGTGGAAGCAAATAATTTTGAACTCAACATCTCTGCTTTCGATGGTACAACAAAACCAATTTTCTGGTTCTCCCACGGAGGACCCAAATCTTCATATTTCAATTTTTCTTGAATACTGTGGAACTCTCAAATTAAACGGGGGTACCTCCGGATGCCATAAGACTAAAACTCTTCCCTTTTTCATTAAGGGATAGAGCTAGAGCATGGCTACATTCTTTGCCTTCGGAATCCATTACCAGCTGGGACCAGCTAAAACAAGCTTTTCTTGCTAAATTCTTTCCCCCAAGTAAGACAGCTCAAATGAGAAATCAAATTACTCGATTTTCTCAAAACGACGGGGAATCTCTTTATGATGCTTGGGAACGTTTCAAAGAAATGTTAAGGCTATGCCCCCATCATGGACTAGAGAAATGGCTTGTTGTTCACACTTTTTATAATGGATTACAATATGCAACAAGAATGACTATTGATGCAGCTGCAGGTGGAGCTTTAATGAACAAAAATTTTACCGAAGCTTATGCTCTCGTTGAAGATATGGCTCAAAACCATTGTCAGTGGACAAGTGAGCGAGCCATAACGAATAAACCAGCCGCATCAAAAGAGCCAGGTAAGTATGAAATATCTGTTGTTGATCATCTTACCTCAAAAGTGGACGCACTTTTTCAAAAATTTGAAAAATTAAATGTAAGTGCCGTCTCACAAACTTCTTCTCCTATTACTCCACCATGTGAATTATGTGGGGTTGTTGGCCATATTGGAGCTGAATGCCAGCTTGAGGCATCTAGTGCTGGAAACGAGCATATTAACTATGCTCAAAAGGAAGATCCGTTTTCAAATACTTATAATCCTGGGTGGAGGAATCATCCAAATTTTTCTTATAAAAATCCTCCACCCAATCCAGCACCTAGACCACCTCCTGTCTTTCAAAATCAAAGGGTTTTTAACAACCCACAAAACAACCCGCAAAAGTCGAACTTGGAATTTCTAATGGAAAAATTTGTGTCATCTCAAACAAAACAAAATGAAGAATTCAAAAATCAAACTGGTTATTTGAATGACACACTTATCAAATTAGTATCAAAAGTCGACTCTATTTCCACTCATAATAAAATGCTTGAAAATCAAATAACTCAAGTGGCAACACAGGTAGCTTCATCCTCTAAGACTTCAGGGGTATTTCCTGGGCAACCAGAACAAAATCCAAAAGGCCAAATAAATGCCGTCACCTTTAGAAGCGGAAAACAATTAGAGGAACCAAGAGCAAACCAAGAAAAAACAGTGAGTGAAAAACATAATTTACCAGGTGAGCTAGAAGAGAAAGAAAAAGGGAAAGAACCAGAAAAAGAAAGAGAAGAACCACACATCCCCCCTCCACCATACAAACCACCCATTCCTTTCCCCCAAAGATTTGCAAAAAACAAAATTGACGAGCAATTCAAAAGGTTCGTCGACTTGCTTAAAAAGCTTTACATCAACGTTCCTTTCACTGATGCATTGTCTCAAATGTCGTCTTATTCTAAATTTTTGAAAGAAATTTTATCCAAGAAAAGAAAAATAGACGACTATGAGACGATTGCATTAACAGAGGAATGTAGTGCAATTATCCAGAACAAGCTGCCACAAAAACTCAAAGATCCAGGTAGTTTTTCCATACCTTGTGTGATTGGAAGTGAAACTATAAACAGAGCGATGTGCGATCTAGGAGCCAGTGTAAGTTTGATGCCTCTTTCTCTTTGCAATAGACTAGGGATAGGCGAACTTAAACCCACAAAAATGACAATACAGTTGGCAGATCGTTCCGTTAAATACCCCACTGGAATCTTAGAGGATATCCCTATCAAGGTAAGGCAAACTTTTATACCGGTGGACTTTGTTGTAATGGAAATTGAAGAAGACTCCCAAATTCCTATTCTTCTGGGGAGGCCTTTTTTAGCTACTGCAGGGGCAATAATTGACGTTAAAAACGGTAAGTTGGTTTTTAATGTGGGGGATGAAAAGGTTGAGTTTGAAGTTTCAA
Organism: Astragalus membranaceus; assembly: GCA_039519185.1. Classification (NCBI taxonomy): domain Eukaryota; kingdom Viridiplantae; phylum Streptophyta; class Magnoliopsida; order Fabales; family Fabaceae; genus Astragalus; species Astragalus membranaceus. Next base: position 54,341,119 of record CM076851.1, read on the forward strand.
ACTTCATGAAAAGTCCATCTGTAAAAGACTCATGCTGCAGGATTGACATTGTAGACTATTGCGTGCGAGAGTGCTCTTTAGCATCATCTTCACAAGATAGTCTGGAAGATTGCCTTCTAGGCAACACAAATGCAAATGCAGCAGGGGAAACCCAATTCTACATAAAACTTTTGGATGAAAATCCACCATCAAAAGAATTGGGTACTGAAACTTTGGGTAAGGAGAAACCTCGACCTCTCCCAAAAGAAACACCAAAAATAGAACTGAAGCCCTTACCATCATCTCTCAGGTATGAGTTTCTTGGCCCTAATTCTACTTTTCCAGTAATTGTAAATGCAAATTTGAAACAAAATGAGACTGAAAAATTACTTAATGTTCTCAAGAAGTATCCCAAAGCCATAGGGTATACTATTGAAGACATTAAGGGAATAAATCCGTCAATATGCATACACAGAATACTACTGGAAGAGGACTATAAACCTTCTATTGAGCATCAAAGAAGATTAAACCCAAACATGAAAGAGGTTGTAAAAAAAGAAGTTTTAAAACTCCTTGATGCTGGGATAATATATCCTATTTCCGATAGCAAGTGGGTTAGTCCTGTTCAAGTAGTACCTAAGAAGGGAGGCTTAACAGTTATTAAAAATGAAAAGGATGAATGCATTTCCACAAGGACAATCACGGATGGAGAATGTGTATTGATTACAGAAAGCTTAACAAAGCTACCCGGCAAGATCACTTCCCTCTCCCGTTCATTGATCAAATGCTAGAAAGGTTAGCGCGGCACTCACATTTCTGCTATTTGGATGGTTATTCGGGATTTTTCCAAATTCCCATCCACCCTAGCGACCAAGAAAAAACAACTTTCACATGTCCTTTTGGCACTTATGCCTATAGAAGGATGCCCTTTGGTCTATGTAATGCTCCCGCTACCTTTCAAAGGTGTATGATGTCCATATTCTCAGACTTTGTTGAAAACATAATGGAAGTGTTTATGGATGATTTTTTCCGTCCATGGGTCAAATTTTGAAAACTGTTTAGCCAATCTGGAAAAAGTCTTAGAAAGGTGTGAGAAGGTGAACCTAGTTCTAAACTGGGAAAAAGTGTCATTTCATGGTTAATGAAGGAATTGTCCTAGGGCACTTAATTTCTCACAGAGGTATTGAGGTAGACCGTGCAAAAATTGAAGTGATTGAAAAAATGCTACCTCCCACTACAGTAAAAGAGGTGAGAAGCTTTTTAGGCCATGCGGGTTTCTACCGTCGGTTCATAAAAGACTTCTCAAAAATTTCAAAACCTATGACAAGTCTGCTCCTTAAGGATGCATCATTTATTTTTAACGATCTTTGTCTTGAAGCTTTTAACAGGTTGAAAAAGGCTTTAGTTACTGCCCCGATCATACAGCCACCAGACTGGAATCTTCCGTTTGAAATAATGTGCGATGCAAGCGACTATGCAGTTGGGGCAGTCTTGGGACAAAGAAAAGAAAAAAAATTGCATGCCATATACTATGCAAGCAGGACCTTAGACGAGGCACAAATGAATTACGCCACAACTGAAAAAGAATTATTGGCGGTAGTTTTTACCGTTGATAAGTTTCGATCATATCTGGTAGGTTCAAAAATCATCATTTTTACTGATCACTCGGCCATAAAATATTTGTTAAACAAAAAAGATGCCAAGCCGAGATTGATCCGTTGGGTTTTACTCCTACAAGAATTTGATCTTGAAATAAGGGATAAAAAAGGCGTTGAAAATGTTGTGGCTGATCATTTGTCCCGTCTACAAGGAACAAAAGAAGAAGAGTTGCCGCTTAATGATACATTTCTGGATGATCAACTCTTCTCATTGATCAAATCTGAAGCACCATGGTATGCAGATTTTGTAAACTACCTTGCAGCAGGAGTACTCCCCCCCGATTTAAATTATCAGCGGAAGAAGAAATTCTTCCATGATCTCAAACAGTATTACTGGGATGAGCCACTGCTTTTTAAAAGGGGAGCTGATGGGGTGTTCAGAAGATGCATTCCGGAAGAAGAGGTAAGTAACATTCTATACCATTGTCATTCTTCTTCCTATGGCGGCCATGCCAGTTCTTCAAAACTGCTACGAAAATTCTTCAATCTGGTTTTTATTGGCCGTCCCTTTTTAAAGACGCGCATCAATTCATTTCTAAATGCGACCAGTGTCAACGCACCGGAAATATTTCAAAAAGAAATGAAATGCCCTTAAATAATATCTTAGAGGTTGAAATTTTCGACGTCTGGGGTATCGATTTCATGGGACTGTTTCCTTCTTCTTTTGGAAACCAATATATTCTGGTAGCCGTTGACTATGTGTCAAAATGGATCGAAGCCATTGCTTCTCCTACAAACGATGCAAAGGTAGTCATAAAACTTTTCAAAAAAATAATTTTTCCAAGATTCGGGGTCCCTCGTGTTGTCATAAGCGACGGAGGATCCCATTTCATCTCAAAACATTTTGAAATGTTACTGCAAAAGTTTGGAGTAAGGCACAAAATTGCAACGCCTTATCACCCTCAAACAAGCGGTCAGGTTGAGGTATCGAACAGAGAAATTAAAAGTATTTTAGAAAAAACTGTTTCGACTTCAAGGAAAGACTGGTCGGTAAAGCTTGACGATGCTCTCTGGGCTTATCGGACTGCGTACAAGACTCCCATAGGAATGACTCCTTTCAAATTAATTTATGGGAAGTCTTGCCACCTTCCGGTAGAGCTAGAGCACAAAGCTTACTGGGCAATTAAACGCCTTAACCTGAACATGGAATTAGCCGGAGAAAAAAGAAAACTCCAACTAAACGAATTGGAAGAACTGCGAATGGATGCTTATGAGAATGCCAAACTTTACAAAGAAAGAATAAAAAATTGGCATGATAAGCGTATTATTCGTAGAGAATTCAAGGAGGGTGACCTGGTGTTATTGTTCAATTCCAGGCTAAAAATTTTTCTGGGAAAATTAAAGTCAAGATGGACCGGTCCTTTTGAAATCCGTAAGGTTTACCCCTTCGGATCTGTAGAGATCTGGAGCGAGAAAACTGGATCGTTTAAAGTCAATGGTCAAAGGTTGAAAAATTATTTAATTGGTGACCCAATTGAGAAAGGAACTAGTTTAGTTCTACACGATCCCAATTGAAAAATTCTTTTTGACCGTCAAGCTAGTGACGTTAAAAGAGCGCTGCGTGGGAGGCAACCCACGGCTTAATGTGTTTTTTTCGATTTGTTGAAAAATAAAATACCCCAGGGCCGAGTATCCTGAACGAGACAGCCAGGTGAGCTCTCCTAACCCTTTTTGTTTTATTTGAAAAATCATTGAGGACAATGCCTAGTCCAAGCATGGGGGGGTATTTTATTGCTTTTATTAGGAATGTCTTTATTGCTTTGCCAAGTTTTTATCTTTTTTTTTGTACTTTGAGTTGTATCTGCTCCCTCCATCACGAAACTTTGTGAACCCTAAGCATGTTTTAGATAAGCCATTTCTGGACAAAAATAATTTTTCAATTTTTCATTAGCAATCATCTAGGTGGACTGGTTGGGAACAACAAAAATTGTATCATGGTTCGATTTCTACTTCTAGGGCTTTTTCACACACACACTACTGAGACTGTTTTCAGTTGTTAATACAATTAGAAGGACTGAAAAGAAACTAGTAACCTGGTTCTCTTGGTGACATTTACTAGATGCGCGGTTACTGGAGAAAAACGTCTGAGTTGGGGTATTCAAAAAAAAAAAAAAAATGTATATATGCAAAACCAATTCAAAATGCAAAAGTTAGTGCATTTTAAATGTCAAAATAAATGGTTAGCATATAAAATCAAAAAGAAAAGAAAAATGCTTGAATACCCAACGTATAAAGACCCTCCTTTGAGACCCGGTCTTAGTAAATGGAGGACCCAACTTAAGAATGTTGGGGAACCGGTTCTATGATGACATGGATATCCTCTCTAATGTATTGATACTTTAAATTTGTCTCCCAATTCCACAAGAAGCCCAAAATAGTAGCTCTCAAACCAAAGTGTTAGAATTGCCCCACAGTTCACTTAAGGTTTCGATATGAAAATAATTTTCCTTCAGAATGGCCTAAAGATTTACACTGTTTTTGCTTGAGGACAAGCAAAGGTTCAAGCATAGGGGAGTTTGATAAGTCTATTTTTAGAGTCTTTTTAATAGTTATTTTATTAAGTCTTTTTAGTATTTTAATTATATTTTTGATCTATTTTACTGCAAATGTTTACTTTTTCTTCAGGTTTTATTTTGAAGCAATTTCGACTGCTTATGTCTCAGCAGGTCAGAATTCGACTGGATCTCCCAGAATTCGACTACATCTTCCTGATTTCGACTGCTTCTACTCAGCAGGCCAGAATTCGACTGGATCTCCCAGAATTCGACTGGATCTCCCAGAATTCGACTGCATCTTCCAGATTTCGACTGCTTCTATCTCAGCAGGCCAGAATTCGACTGGATCTCCCAGAATTCGACTGGATCTCTCAGAATTCGACTGGATCTCCTAGAATTCGACTGCATCTTCCAGATTTCGACTGCTTCTATCTCAGCAGGCCAGAATTCGACTGGATCTCCCAGAATTCGACTGCATCTTCCAGATTTCGACTGCTTCTATCTCAGCAGGCCAGAATTCGACTGGATCTCCCAGAAATCTGCTGCATCAGTCGAAATTACCTTGCCCACTTGTTGATGGATATTTTTGCCCACTTTTTGATGACCATGTGCTTTGACCACTTGCTCATGTGCATTGTCCACTTGAGGATGGCTCTTTGATGACTACCTTGGCCAACTTGATTTGCCACTTTTTCCTCTTTTGGACCATTTTGCCCCTCATATTTTCCTATAAATAGAGGCTTGATCCTCACTTGTACCTAAGCTTGAATTTTGTTAGAAAATCAATGACAAAGGCTCTCTAATTATTCATGACTTCAATTTACTCTTCATGCTTTTTATGATTCTTGTTTATTTACTTTCTTGCCCTTTAAATTCTTGCTATTTATTTTCTTGCCCTTCTTCTTTCCAAGTCATTTACTTTCTTGCCCTTTAAATTCTTGCTCTTTACTTTCTCGCTCTTTACTTTTCACTCTTTACTTTTTCGCTCTTTTATTTTCCCTGCTATTTACTTTCTTGCCCTTTTATTTTCCAAGTCATTTACTTTCATTGCTATTTAATTTCTCGCTCTTTACTTTTTGCTCTTTACTTTTTCGCTCTTTTATTTTCCTTGTTATTTACTTTTTTGCCCTTTAAATTTCCAAGTCAAGTAAACTACTGGCAAGTCAAGTAAATTACTGGCAAGTCAAGTAAATTACTGGCAATTTACTTTTCAAGCAATTTACTTTCTTGTCATTTACAATTCCGCTATTTATGATTTTTGCACTTTACCGCTTTCTTTTATTTCTCGCTATTTAACTTTATGTCTTCTTCTTTTATTTTCTTTTCTCCTCTTTTGTCTACAATGATCATGAGTGAGTAGACTTTACTAAAATATTCCTTCTTTCCAAAAACACTTTCTTTTCAGTTAATCAACTTTGAAAAATTAGATTGGTATTCACCTAGGCTCTCCCTGTGGATCGATAACTCTTTTATTACGCGATACGACCCGTGCACTTGCGGGGCTATCAATGCAACCGAACAAATTTATACAAACCAGTGCAGTAAACCAGTTTCAAAACGGTTCATATTAAGGAAACCGGTTCTAAAATGGGAACCGGTTTGAAACCGGTTTAGACCCGAACCTAATCCGGTTTGGGGGAAAACCGGTTTTTTTACAAAAGTGGTTTTGCGAACCGAACCAAATTGCATATATGGTTTAGTTTGGTGCGGTTCTTGCACCTTGCACACCCTAATTAACATACTTTGGAGCAAAAAGGTATTATGATAAGGGGGTCAGTAGGTAGTGACTCCCTTGAAGTACAATGTTCAACGTGACACTCATCTTTACTTATTAATTAAAATATTTTTTTTTGACAAAATTATTAATTAAAATATTAATTTAAATCTTCATAGCCAGTTATTGGGTCTCTTTGATTTATGATTGGGGTTTCCATTTTTGATCGTAGAGTCTCCACTACTTCTATCTCCACAACTCGTGATTCGGTACTGACAACAACTCTTAAGGATCATATTAGTTTTACTCTTTTTTTTAGTAAGGAAGAGGTAGGGGAGTCTCGTTAAAACCTTTTGATGCAAACCCTCCTAAGGGGAAAATCATCTAAAAGGAAAGAGTACTCCCCCCTATGATTATTATTGAAAAAAGGAAAAAAGAATGAGAGTAACAAGAGGCCAAGGGGACTAGACCAAGACCCTTGTGGAGGAACAAATGTCAGCGAAACCTGTAATATGGAAGACCTAACTTATTACGGGTAAATTCCTCTAAAGCAAAGTTGGGCAACAGCTCCCACCAATTAAAACCCTGACTAATAAACCCATAATTATCTAGCTTATATGCGCAAGAGTTTCCTTCTCTGTGGATATGAGAAATAAGAAAACTCATCCTCTTGGTTATAGCAATGCAATTACGTCATCTATTTCTAAGTCTCCATGGAACTAAACCAGAGGACTTATAAGAAGCCACTACGATGGCAGAATCACATTCCAACCAAAGCTTGTACCATCCTCTCTCAAAAGCAACTTCAATCGACTTCACAGCAGCCGAGATTTTAGCTTCAAAAGCGATAGCAATGCCTACAAAATCAGAGAAACAACCCATAATTGCCCCACTTGAGTCACAGAACAGTCCACTATAAACCGCGGGGCCAGGGTTACGACAAGAGGCCCCATCCGAGTTGCAGTTAACCCAACCGCACAAAGGCTTATGCCAAATGACTTCAGCAACAGACAGAGCCTTTGGAGGGTGGCCCGACACAGAGAAATGCTTAAGGAATCGAAACTCATCAATGGAGTTAGAATTCACACCTATAGAGATGTGACTGGTTAAAGAAACTGCAGCATAGATAAGATGAAGACATCTTTCAAAAGGAATAGAAACATTATTGAAGCGATCCTGATTCCTGCGATATCAAATGACCCAAATAATGTGAGCAATGGCCAAGAGAACCATGTCTAGTATCTGGGAGCTCCAAGAGTTGTTGCATATACTAAGCACGGTATGTATGCTACTAACATCTATGGATAGACGGAGAATATCCCCTAACCAGCGCAAAAATTTAGTAGCAAACTCACAATGCAAGAAAAGGTGATCAACAGTCTCACTAGATTTTCCACACATACTACACCCTGAGATAACTGTGCAACCTCGGGATCTTAGATTTTCATCAGTGGGCATCCTATTGTGAATGAGTCACCAAAGAAGAAAATACTTGGAGGGGGGAATGGCTTGACTCCAAATAAAGTTACCCCATCTTACCGAGGAGCCAGGAGGGTTGAGGTAGAGGTACGCATCTTTTAGACTCAGAGAACCATCAATAGAATTTTTCCAGACAAGGGCATTCTCTCTAGGATCAAAAGGGATGGTGGTCTGTTGAATATCAGTCATGATTGAGGGACAAGCTGCGATCAGTCTTCAAGGAATGTTCCAAGTGCGGTCAACAATAAAGTCTTTAACCGAGACTTTTAGAAGAGAAGACGAACTATCAGGAGATGCAATAACTCGGCCAAAGGACGAGAAAACCAACAACCCGTCCAAAAATTTATGTTACTACCATCTCCGAGGTTCCAACAACTACTATCAATATAGTTTTACTCTTTGTTAGTTGTTTCATATTAGTTCTCAATCAATTAGAAACAAAGGGTATATTTATATTTGTAACTTTAAAATACTTCTTTTGACTGAATTTATGAAATCCCAAACGACTAATTAAACATCTCGATACTTTTTGATGGAACGATGAGCTGAGTTTACTAATATTATTTTTTTTGGCAAAAAAAGGGGTTATATAGTCTCGGTAAAACCTTCTGATGCAAAACCCTCCTTAGGAAAAAAATATCAAGAAGGAAAAAGAGTACTCCCCCTAAATTTTATAAATAAAAAAGGGAAAATAAACAAAAAACATGGGGGACCAAACCAAAACCCATGAGCTAAGACAACCTACAGGCGAAAGGGAGTATAGCAGTCCTATAAAGGTATGCAAAAGCATTACTATAATGACTGTCATCCCAACCAGGTTGGCACCACAGCCATTAACAATCATTTGCAGCATACTAAAAATAGGAAGCCAAAGGGAAAACCAATCCATCACAAGGAAGAACACTAAAACCAAGGATAAAACTAGCAAAACCTATAGGCAGACAAACCTAACCTATTTCTGGAAAAATCCTCGAGTTTACTAATATTTGAATTGAATACTTTTCATATATAGGAACACGGACGAATCCAATTCAAGACTCGGCCAATTTAATTAAGTTTAAATATATGTTTCGTTCATGCAAATACCTAAATGATTTAGTTTCGTCCATGTAATTCAAAAAGTTTTAGTTTAGTCCCTGCGAAACTAAAATTAAGTGGGAAAGTTAGGAACAGAAGAGGGAAAAAAAATTGTAGATCTAAAAATTAGTGTGTTCACATTTCATACACATTTTCCATGGTTACATTATATCTATATCTAATTTCATTTAAACAGATATGGTGCTAATATGAAATGACACAATTGAGTAAACTTCATTTCAAAATTGGATTTTTGAAAATCCGTTCAAGAATTTTGAATTCCAATCCCATGTGATAGTCCTCCTTAATCGACAATAAGTATCATGAACCTAATAAATAACATATACCATACCCTCTAGACCTTGTTATCGAGACATATATGCATATGTGAAACTTTAATTTACTTTGTTGGTATGAAAATTGTGAGAACTAGAGAATACCTTGTTTTGTGGTAAGATAAAAAGAAAGAATAACTTGTTTTTTACTCTTTTTTTAAAAAAAAAAAAATTTAGGCGAGTTGGGTCCTAGGGGCTCATCAAGGTCAGAGAAGGGCTCAAGCTCTTTGATTGCTTACAGACGTACTTACATATTACTCATCAACAAGGTCCTCACATCGGCAAGTGGATTTTAACCCACGTTCTTGTAGGTTGTGAGCTAAATCCTGATCAACTGGACCAACATTTGTTGGTACCTTGTTTTTTTACTTGTAAATCATGACTGAGATCTCATTATTATTAAATTTTTATAGTAAAGCACTTATTTTTATAGTAATTAGGATAATTGATTATAGTTAACAAAAGTTTCTAATAAACATCAACTTAAGTACTTTTGCTGATATTGAGTCCAAATTAAGAGATACTATTTAGTAGTGATATACTACTTCGGACTTAAATATAAGCAAAAAAGTGTATGTTATCGCCTTTTTAATTTTACATTAAAAACTTGCATTTTTTTGGTAAACCAATATATCATCCACGGCGACGGTGGAGATTAGTCCTTCGAGGTATTGGAGATCCATTTGAGGGATTGATCTCTTCCAACAAATGTTTTTCCATATGCACCAGTTAGGGATCGAATCTAGGACAAAATAGTTAAGGGACCCAAATATCTACCACTTATGCCACATCATATCGGATACCGGATACGAGTAAAAACTTGTAGTTGATGTGAACTGATTTGTGAAGACAAGTAATCCTTAATTGAAGGAATATATGAGTACAATTAATATTGTGATTCGAATCTCAAAAAAAAGAAATTGGGATTCGGTGGTTATGGGTTGTTTTTGCAAATTGACCCTATGACTTTGACACCATAGAACTGCATTAAGAACGAACTGAAGATTTTGAGTTTGACACAATAGTTTCTTATATGACTAATGTGAATTTGCATAGCAACTACTACTAGTTTGCAATTTATCATGCATACATTAATTATCAGTTTTCCACCTGTGTGAGTAACGATTGGGAAAAAAATCTTATGAATCAATTTTACCTCGTATGTCACCATCGATTAGAACTCACTTTTTAATGTTCATTTTTAAATTTTGATGTATGCTACTAAATTTGTACTGAAAACCATGTGCGTCCTATCAAAAAATTAGCTGTGTATCTCTTTTTTAATTATTAAATTTAATTATTAAATTACCCTTTACATTCTCATTTTTTTCATCCTCTCTTCGTTGACTCTCATATATATATATACTATTCTTGCATCTCCATGTGCTGTGAAACATTCAATTTTTTTCTTTCATTTTTTTTGGTCACAAGAAAGTTTAGATTAGGGTTAGGACCGACCCCATGCAAGGCCAAGCCAACCAGCAACCTCATTGAGGGTTTCCACTGATAATTACGGCATCGCCTACCCAGCCCATAACGCAAGTCCGCTTTGGATAGGCTATAAATCCGTGGGGAAGCCGAGAATCGAACCCAAGACTTGCCTTGCAGTACCATTGAGCCGAACCAGCTCATCCACCCCACGTGGGTCAAATTTTTTCTTTCATAATTCCAAATGAAAAAATAAATAATTTTTTTTATATTACTCACATTGCCAATATAAAAATGATTTAAATTGCACACCCTTAGACAGTATCTCAATGCTAAAATGAACCCTAAAATCATACTAAACAATATATATTATTTTGGCTAAATTATAGTTTTAGTCCCCCCTATTTTCAAAAATTAAGACATTTGGTCCCCCTATTTTAAAACTCAGACATTTAGTCCCCCTATTTTAAAAAACTCAGAACATTTAGTCCAAATGAGGGTTTTTCTTTTTTTTTTTGCTAAATTGGCCCTCAAACAAAATTTTTTGCTGATGTGGCTCTCATTAAATGACGTGGCAGCTGACTCAGCTTGCACACATCATTTAATGAAGCCACATCAGCATTGCCACATCAGATTTATTATTTATAATAACTAAATAATTAATAAACTATATTTATAATAACTAATTAAATAATTAGTCAACAAACAGGAACCACTGCCAACCCCCCTCCCCTTCGCAACCACCGTAGCCAACCCCCCTCCCACGCCGCACCACCGTAGCCAACCCCCTCTCCCACGCCGCAACCACCGTAGCCAACCACAAAACAAACCCAGAAAAAGGGAGAAGAAGAAGATCTCAGATTGAAAAACCCAGATTGAAATCAAAACAAACCCAGATTGAACACAAAACCCAAATCGAGCCCAGATCGAACCTAAATCGAACTCAAATCGAACCCAGATCGAACCTAAATCGTTTCGTTCTTCTCCCTTTTTCTGGATTCGTTTCGTTTCTTCTTCTCCCTTTTCTGGGTTCGTGGTCGCGGAGGGTGTGACTGGGTAGTTTTGGAGAGAGGGACGTGGTGGTTGCAAAGGGGAGGGGGTTGGCTACGGTGGTGCGGTTTGAATGAAGATGATGGTTGCGATGGAGAAGAGGGAGAAGAGGGACGCGGTGGTTGCGAAGGGGAGGGGGGTTGGCTACGGTGGTGCGGTTTGAATGAAGATGATGGTTGCGATGGAGAAGAGGGAGAAGAGGGACGCGGTGGTTGCGAAGGGGAGGGGGGTTGGCTACGACGGTGGGGTGGTTGCGATGGAGAAGAGGGAGATGAATCTGGGTTTGAATGAAGATGATGGTTTCTGATTTTAGTAATAATAATAATAAATAATATAGTTATTTAATTATTTTAATAATTATAAATAATAAATCTGATGTGGCAATGCTGATGTGGCCTCATTAAATGATGTGTGCAAGCTGAGTCAGCTGCCACGTCATTTAATGAGAGCCACATCAGCAAAAAATTTTGTTTGAGGGCGAATTCAGCAAAAAAAAAAAAAAGAAAACCCCCATTTGGACTAAATGTTCTGAGTTTTTTAAAATAGGGGGACTAAATGTTTGAGTTTTAAAATAGGGGGACCAAATGTCTAAATTTTTGAAATAGGGGGACTAAAACTATAATTTAGCCTATTATTTTTTTGAAAAGCCACATCATATAGTATTTAACAGAATCTAACCAATTCAGTTAGAAGAGAAACGAACAGAGAACTGAGAAGAAGAATTGTTATTTCTCAATCTGAGTAATGAATGTTACAGAGAAGTGTTTTTATACAATTGACTATTGTAATCAAATGTAAAGTGGGCTTGGACCAGAGTCCAACAGAAAATATCCAGGGCCCAAGAAGCTCATATACTAATACACCTCCTATTCTGTTAGTATTAAACAAGCTATATATGTTTCGACGAAAAAAAAAAGCTATATATGTAGCTGACTGCATATGCTACTGGTATCTACTTTCTATATAATCAAAACATATGCTAGCACATTTACATTTTTAGACATCACCAAATTTTGACATTTGTCACAATTTAGGGGCAAAATAGACAATTCACCACATAAAGACAAAATGCTACAGTATCACTACAGTGCGCTACAGTGACATTTCTGACCCGCTACAGTACCGCTTATGTCACTCTACAATACGCTACAGTGACGTTTCTGACGCGCTACAATACCAATACAGTAGCGCGTCAGAAACGTCACTGTAGCGTATTGTAGAGTGACATAAGCGGTACTGAAGCGCGTCAGAAATGTCACTGTAGCGCACTGTAGTGATACTGTAGCATTTTGTCTTTATGTGGTGAATTGTCTATTTTGCCCCTAAATTGTGACAAATGTCAAAATTTGGTGATGTCTAAAAATGTAAATGTGCTAGCATATGTTTTGATTATATAGAAAGTAGATTCAAATTTTTAAAAAAAAAACTGATTTTTTTAAAAAAAAATTATACAGTGTTTTTTTTAATTTTTTTTAAAAACGATTGTCTAATATTTTTATAAAAAATAATTAGTCACTATAAATCAATTTTCAATATTTTTATAATCTACTCAAACTACTAAAATTAATAAAATAATTAGTCACAATAAATCAATTAGCCACTATCCATTGTCAAAAAAAGAATTGTAAAAAAACTTTAACCCCTACCAAAAATTACAAAATAACTACTAAAACTAATCAATTTAACTACTTTTGTTAAAATCAATCAATTTAACCACTATAAAAAATTACCAAATAACTATTTTATAATTACTAAAAAGTCGGGGACAAAAAACTGATTGAAAACTGCAATCAGAAGCTGCAACTGAAGCAGCAAAATGACAAAAAAACAGCAAATTTTAAAACCAACTTTTTTTCAGTTTTTTTTTCCAATTTTTTTTCAGTTTTTCTTTCCATAAAAAATCATTTTTTTGTCAGTTTTTTTACTAAAAACATAATTTTTTTAACTATTTCTATAATTTACTCAAACTACTAAAATTAATCAATTAAACAACTACCAATTGTTAAAAAAAAACCGTACATCTAACAATAGTTTCAAAATTATTTATTCCAAAAAATAAATTATTAAATTAATATCACACTCAATAATTAAATAATTTAAAATTTACTATTTACTATAATCTCTCTATTAAAACTACTAAAATCAATCAATTTTTCATGTAATAAATAAAATCAATCAATTTAACCACTAACAATCGGAATATTAAATCATATAGAAAAAAGGAGAAAACATGTGGCAACGGGAGAGGCAACGTGAGCGGCAACGAGGGACTGACAACGAGATCGGCAACGGGAGTGCCAACAAGAGAGGGAACGAGGGCGCCAACGAGAGCGCCAACAAGAGAGGGAACGAGAGCGATGAGACTGCATATTTTACCTTTTACTCCATTATTAATATTACAAGAAGATACCGATTTTGTTTCTTCATTTTTACTCCATCTAAAATTTATTATTTACTATAATCTCTCTTTTAAAACTATTAAAATCAATCAATTTAACCACTAAGAATTGTAAAAATACAACTTTAGCCACTACCAAACTTTAAAAAATAACTTACTTATAATTAAACGAATATGATTTAATTAGTATTAAATCATATAGAATAATATGAGTTAACATGTGGCAACGAGAGCGACAACGAGAGACTGGCAATGAGAGTTGCAACGGGAGTGACAACGAGAGAGGTAACGAGAGTGCAAACGGGAGGGTCAACGAGTATGCAAATGGGGGTGTCAACGGGGATGCATATTTTACCTCTAATGTCCAAATACATTATTATGGATCAATGTAATTCTGATTGTCAATCTCATTTATTTTCTTCGACTCAATATAATTTTGTATCTTATATGACATAATACCTATCTCTTTCCACTTTGAATTTCAAATCATACATTTTGGACATTGTTCACAACTTATGATTATCTTCCAAATTACTATTATGACTTCATGGCAATACACCGACCATACAGTATCTCCCGTGCGTATACACATGTAAATATATAGAACAAAAGATGCTATTCAGAATTTTTAGAAGACACACACAGAAAATTTGCAAGTGTTTTTCATTCTTTGTTAGAGCACAAACCACAAAGATGCAAGCACCTTTTTCATTCTTTGTTAAAGCACAAAGATGAAAGCACACTATTCCTTATCAGAAGTATATGCTGCAAAGGACTAAAATAATCCCAAACAGAACCGATTAACAGGAAACACTTACTTTGGCAAAACAGAATCTTGGTACAAAACAATGGTGATCTTAAACAGATAGAAACAGGTAAAGATAGCTCTGCTGTGGTATCTTGATTACCTTCCCATTTATACCAACTGCAGCTGCAGCTGAAAAGTGAAAATCAAATGTGGAGTTCAGAGGAATGGGAACACAAAATGCAAAGGGGAAAACAAAATGTAAATGACGTATGTTGATTACCTTGTCCAGTGGGCTCTCCATCACCACCCCATCACCTTCAACCATCACTACCCACAGCTCTGATGGGCTCTCCGGCGAACCACCACCGCACTCCGCCACATTCTCCATCACCAGCGGTTCCCTCCCCCTCTCGGTTTCTCTCTTACGACGCCTTGCCTCTTTTTCTCTCTCAGATATTGTGCTTCGCCTTCAACCCATCTCCCCCTCGGCCTTCTTCCTCAACCAATCTCCCCATCAGTTTCTCTCCTCTCTCACCTAGTAGGACACCCGTGCATACGCACAGGTGCTGTCGTGTTCTTTTTATGAATGAATTTAGACAGTATTTAAATAGTCTAAACATTACCCCGTGAAAATAAAGACAAATTTAAAGTAGATAAAAAATGAGTTTCAACTAAAAAATAGATAAATATTAAAATCTAAAAATATAAAAGTATCATTTAAAAACAATCTGTGCATTTATCCCGTGTTTTTTATATATCAGTGCAGTGTTTTTTATATATCAGTGTTGTTATCTGTGCAGCTATCCCGTGTTGTTATCCCGTGTTTTTTATATATCAGTGCAGTTATCCCGTGGTTTCATATATATCATTTGTAACACCCCGATATTTCTACATAGAGAAAATACCAATATATACTTTCATAGCATACATCAGAGTGTTATTCCTGTTTTATGGACATTGAACAATACTAAAACTTTGACTAAACATGTCAAATCACCACTCACATTTTAAAACTTCAAAAAGAAGTACATAGATATCTTAAGTTTCATAGTTAGACGTCTTCACCTCAAACCTAAAGTTCAATATCCAAATACAGAAATAAAGCGGAAACCGATATACAACTTTAAGTACGAGTACAAGTCATATATTCGAAGTACTTAAAACAAGAAATAACATAAGCAGCTAGCTAGTCTTCAACATCATCATGCGGAACATCGTCTAGCCATGCTTCACTGCTTTCGAATTTCCCTGTTTCTCTGAAAAGCAACAACATTAAAGGGTGAGATAAACATTATCTCAGTGAGTCCTATCGAGACCCCTCACTAACGCTAGCGGTTCATTATGCATTTTTCATTCGTAGCCCGAGTCTGGATAGCTACGTGTAACAACATGTCATACTAACACAACACCGAAGACCTGCAGTTTCAGTTCCCCAGTGAACCCAATCCACTAATCCTTTCATTAGTGGGCAAACATAGAACGAGCCTAGGTTATGGGCTCATGACTTCCCTCCCCTAGTGTGCTATCATAGAGGTCGTCACCCCAATTAATGTCTTTTACATTAATTATCATATCTTGGATTATATCAAGTAATTCATTATCATCTCATTATTTAACATACCTTGATGCAATATCAAGTCATTACATTGGTTACCAAAAAAAAAACCTCAATGAACATTTAGTTTTTTGCATTAACATAAGTTTGTGTTTCGCACTCGGGAACCCTATTCGGTTATCATCATTTAACATACTTGGGGAGTTCCCAATATTTCATCATCCCTATGCTTAATTAAGCGAATTACGGTTATTTTATCAAATCATAGGGTTGGGGAAGGGATTAGAATGGACTTCGAATCAATTGGAATGACTTAAAACATGTTTGGGGCTACCATTCACAAGAACCGACATGGAGCTATTGCACACACAAGATTTTATCCACGAAATCCATCGTTGGCGGAAACCCATACGCTGTAACATGTAGACCAAGAAGCCCCAAGAGATCGAGTCATAAGCTTTCTCAAAATCTACCTTAAACAACAAGCACTCTCCCTTACCCTTCTTTGCAAAATCCACCACTTCATTAACAATAGCGACCCCGTCAAGGATTTGTCTTCCCCTTATGAAAGCTGATTGGTGGTTGGAGATTATGCTAGGCACCACTTTCTTAAGACGGTTTGCCAATACTTTGGCCAAAATTTTATAGAGACAACCAATCAAGCAAATAGGCCTAAACTCACCTAAACCTTGAGGATTGTCCGTCTTTGGAACCAAGGCTATGAAAGACGCCGAGATGGCTTTGGGAAGATAAGCATTAGCAAAAAATTCATTAAAGTAACTCACCAACTCCTCCTTCAAGATATTCCAACAAGCTTTGATGAAATTGAAATTGAAACCATCCGGCCCCGGACTCTTGTCACCGTCACAATCCCACACACCCATCCTTATTTCTTCCTCGTAAAATGGCTGAGTTAAAGTATCCGACTCGGAAGCCGATAGCTGATTGAAGGTAAGACCATCAAGAGAAGGACGGTCATAATTTGGTTCAACAAAACACTGTTGAAAATGATTTTTAACCCGCCTCTTCACTTCCTCAACATCCTCCACTAAAGTGCCATTCTCCCCGACAATCGAAACGTTGCATCTTCTTCTTTTATAACGCAACAGTGAGTGAAAAAATCTCGAGTTCATATCCCCTTCCTGTATCCACCTTACTCTAGACTTTTGAGCAAGAAGAGATTCCTTTACCTGGATTTCTTTCCAAAGGGAAGCAGAGACTTCTTTTCTATGCATCACAGCACCACTGTCCCATCTTTCACCAAGGATATCATCTAGAGAGCTCAAGTCCCGAACAAGAGAATCAATAGTGAGATCCACCTTTTTCGAACACCTCTTTATTCCATCCCCTTAGTCTTCCCTTGAGCAATTTCAGTTTCTCCTTCAGAGCATAAGTCTTGTAAGAACAAAAGGCAAGAAATCTGCATGTTCCAACCATGCATTAAAAAAGCGGAACGGTTTTGGGCCCCAATCTTTCGTTGCTTTGAGGAGCCAAATGGGCGCATGATCTGAAATATCTCGACTATCAATCCACTGACCGGAAATCCCCAATCAGATATTAGCCCCTCAGAGATCAGAAACCTATCCAGTCTACTCATAGAGACACCGTCTGAACAAAAGTAAGAAAATTTCTTACCCGAAACCGGCAAGTCAACAAGATCCATGTCCACAATGAAGCTATTGAAATCATCCATCTCGGTGACTGTAGAATTCCTATTCCTCCCTTTTCTCTCGGAATCACAAGTTACCGCATTCAAATCACCCACTAAGCACCACTCCCCACCACTAATTCTCTGTTTCACAGCCACTAGTTCAGCCCAAACTCTTCTCTTTCCTGCAGTTGAACAAGGAGCATATATGTTGACAACGTGGACCACTGTATCCCGGACAATAGTGGAGACGCCAATAAATCCACAACCGGAGAAATGCGATGTGACCGTACAAGCGCCCTCAAGCCACGAGCAAAGAATGCCCCCCGACGCCCCCTAGATGGTTGTTGGATCCACTGATAAGGCCGATTGCCCCAGAGAAAACCAACCTCTCCCTCTGACAACTCCTCCCTCTTCGTTTCTTGAATGCAAATAAAATCAAAAGACCCAGAAATAATAGACGAAACCAACTGGCGACGCTTCCCGCGATCGCCCAACCCTCTTATGTTTAACGATAAGATATTCATGAAGACCGAATATCGTTTGCACTCCTACTACACTCTGCTTCATCGCGTCTTTCGCCTTGCTCAATCAAGTCAACATAAGTATCATCAGGCAAATTACCTTGGACTCCCAAACGCTTAGCATTTTCCCAAACCTTTCTTGCTACGGCCTTATTTTGAAGAGCCCAAAATTTGTTATTGCACAACCCAATATCTCCACTTGAGATGGAACCCCCACAAAGAACCGTACCGGCAGTGAAAAGAGACGATTGATTCCTATCAACCTCCTGTGAATCGCGTTGATCAATAGGGACCTGAACTGATCCAATCGAAACCTCCTTGAGTTTTCTTACTGCCAACGGCAATTTACCCGCCCGTGGCTTTATTCGCTCGCCAACCTTTAACAACTTTCTCTGTTTCTTCTTCCTCGCTTGACCCACAACAGCAGTGGGCTTGTTTTGGATTGAAGGAAGATTTAACCCCTGAGCATTCTGGCATGGAGTTACTGGACGTTGCACAGGAGGGGGGATTGAATCCACAACAAAGCTTTCCTCTGACTGAATTGGTGTTCCTCCCACTGGGGGGGATTCGCCCCCCTCCCCACCAAATCATCAGAATCGTTGACAAAGGAGTTCAAGTTATTATCCATAAGTTGCGGATCAACGTTACCAGAGATCTTTACTGCATTAAGTAGGTCATTCAATTCTTCTTCACCCACCTCGACATCATCATTAAAGTCACCAGTGTTGAACCAAGGACAAACGCTCTTTGTTTTGTATGAAAACAAATTACATCTTGTCTACTAATGGTTGCATTTGAATGAAAGTACAGGGACAAAATCAAAGAAAAGGGATTAAATCAAAGAGCAGGGACAAAAGTGCAATGGCTTGCAGAAGAAGCAACAATGAAGTTGAAGACCTAATTGTTTATCTGCTTTTGATAGGACTCAAATGTAAGATCCTATCCCTTCAGTGTTATGACTTTTAGTAGAAGAGAGATGATGTTTTTAAAAATATTTTTAAAAATAAAATTGTTGTGTTGAAAGCCTTGAAAAATATTTTAGTCAAATGCATGCATGCATAGGGTGGCACCTAAACTTGAAAACAATTTTGTGAAAGCTTGAAATCGATTCCTATCATTTTCTAAAGCATGAAATCGATTTCATGCTTGCTTTACAATGTTCATAATCGATTTTGCCTTAGTTGGTTGAAGCACATAATCGATTTGGTGCTTTCTTATTTGAAATAAAACAATCGATCACTTACTTCCTTATTAAGACAATCGATTTAGGAAGGACATGATCGATTATTGGCTATCTCTTGAAAGGAAATAATCGATTTCTTCTTGAGTATGTGAAGCAAAGAATCCATTTTAACATCCTCTATTTTGAAGCAAAGAGTCGATTTTAACATCCTCCACTTTCAGGCAAAGAATCGATTATGCCACTTACACCTTCAGAGCACATAATCGATTCTTGTTTCATTTGTTTTTTTCCAATGGTCAATTTTTTTACATTTTCTATAAATAGGGACCTTGGATCTCAAAATGAAACACACCACTACACTTCTCTTCTACATATATTTTCAAATCACAAGAAAAGAGAAAAAGAGCTTTCATTGTCAAATCTTTTGTCAAAGTTCTTCATTTCATAACCAATCATCCCTCTCTACTATATTGTTATTCTGCCGGAGTGATTGGTTCATAGTTTCTATATTGTATTGATCTGTATTCGTGGTGGCTTAGAAATCCTGGGACGTGTTCTTGGGTTTCTCAATCTGGGAGATTGAGTTGGGTTAAAATCTTGGGAAGTGTTCTTGGGTCTCTCAATCTGGGAGATTGAGTTGGTTTGAAATCCTGGGAGGTGATCGTGGGTCGTTCAATCGGGGAAATTGAAGCGGTTATTGTGAAATCCTGGGAAGCATTCTTGGGTCGTTCAATCAGGGAGATTGAAGCGGTTGTGAAATCCTTAGCGGGGAGCTCGGGTTCTCAATTTGGGTAAATTGAGATTTGCTATTTGAAGTTGCTTGTTTTTAAAACATTCTTCATCATATAGTGGTTGTCAGCAAGTCCAAAGGTTGCAAAGCCTGAGGCCGAGGACGTAGGGCTTTTATCCCAAACCTCGTAAAAATCCTGGTGTATCCAGGGAAGGATCCACTTGGTGTTAATTGGGGGCATTTGCCCCTACTTGAAAAATTATTTTGGTTGGGAATATATATAACAAATTTATTTTGCCCCCATAAAAAAATAAAGGTTGCCCCCATAAGATAAATTAAATGTAGAAATTCACAAGACATAAATAAAAAGGAACGTAAATTGGTACTAATTTTATCTTTTTAGCTATGTATTTATAGAAATTTAGGTATTATAAGGTTTCTTTGTAATGAAATTATGTTCTTTGGAAAGTTTATAATAATTTTTTTAAGAAAATTGTATAGGCTATTTTTTTTGCCCCCACTAGTGAAAATTTCTGGATCCGTCACTGGGTGTATCTCTATCCCTCTCTCTTTACTTTCTTTATCGCTTATACTAGTCTATTATTGATATCATTACGCTGCTTATAAATATCTGGTTATTGTGAATATCGATAATAGAAGCATTAGAGTAATATTGCACTGTGCCTGATCTGCCTGCTTAGTTAATGCATATAGTTTAAATCTTAGTTTCCGCATCTGATTTAAACAAGCATTGTAAAAGTTTTTGAAAACCGAAAAGAATTCAAGTTTTGCACATAACCTTATTCACCCCCCCTCTAAGGTTATCCTATAGTCCAACAACCAGTGCCAGAATACATACCGTCGGATAAATCATCATCAGCACTTGAATCAACATCCTCATCCCCTGCTTTATTAACATCCTTATAACTCCGACAGACACCTCCACCCCATTCCTCCACCACACTAATGGAGAAAGGTAAACCATTAATAACTACCTTAACCGCCTGATTAACCATGTTGAGCTCTTGAGTCCGGATCCTTAACCTTGCTACATCAAAAGATTTTTTCCGTTCAGTGTCTTCGTCTACACATATGAACTCTCCCACTCTCCCTGCCAACTTAGAGAAGAAGGCCGAATTCCAAGCGTGAACCGGAATTCCATAGCATTGTAACCAGATAGATCTCTCCAGGTCAACATAAGATGGCTTCCATGGACGAATCCACTTGAACCACTGGTCCAACCATTCACGAGCGTCTTCAATGCATTCGGAAAAATCACCATCTTCCTTATCCCCTTCCAAGAGGACCATATTGGATCCCATTGGAGTAGCTTTAATCGCGAAAACTCCCATCTGAGCCAGCTCGTCTTGAATGTAGTAAGCTTTCCCGGGTAATATGACTTTGCCTACCATGGCCAGGGCTAACCGAGGGTCCGTGTCAACGTTGCATGACCATGTCCCTTCCTTATGCTTACCCGTTGAGCTATCAATGGATTGGCAGTCATACTTCTTCACCCACACCTGATTGACTTGCTTTTGAAAATTCGCTCCATACTTCGCTGACTGGCCCCGGGCGTGCGACGCTACCCTCTGAAAGCGAGGGATGTTAACATGAGTCTTCATTCCCTCAATAAACATATTATCGAGAATGGTTGCAAGGCGATCCGGTTCTTTAACATCTAAGAAACGAACGAAGCCGAATCTTCTTCCTTGTGCATTCCTACGCCTCGGAATCACGACCTCTTGAACTCTGCCTTGTTGATCGAAGAAGCGAACCAAATCACGCGCTCTCCAACTATCCGGAAACGAGGTGAAATAGAAAGAGGAGACCTCGCCTCCTCCTGATTTCCGTGGTCCTGGAGCAACATCCACGGATCGTGCACCTTTGTGACCATAAACCCTCCTTTCGATATTGCCTCTAACACGATGCCACCCGTCCTTGTCCGTCGAAGCATCCCTCCGATTTCCACCCCCTGTCATACTCAGCCTTCACGACACAAGAGGTGTAAGAGGTGATCAACCTCCCCAGTAGAGCCGACTTCCTGCAGGGACCGGAATACTGAGGGTAGTCGAACCACCCGCCCACACCAAGCTTGATTTGGAAGGAGGAGAGATAGGGAGTAGAACAGCTAATATATAATCACTTGTATTGCAGTTCGGCAGACTGAGAACTTATTGAACAATTAGAAGATGATCGCAGAAACAATTTAATCAAACATCAAGTTCTTCAAACTATAAAAATGTTTCACAGGCATTTTATCAAACACCTTATGACTTACCTTGCACCTGCAATGAACTAGCCCGATTTGAGTTTGGGTGGCAAAACACACCTTGTTTTTCTTCTTCTGCTCAACAATGGTCGTCCGAGCAGTGAATACCTTGACACCTGCCCACCAATCAACAAGCCATATGACTTACCTTGCACCTGCTTGCGTGCCTAGTGATAGCACGGGATAAAACCGGAAGTCTGCGTCCCAAAACGTTGGTACCGTTTGTGCAATCTATTATTTTTTTTTAAAATTTTTTTTTTAAAAAACGCTCAATTACTAGTTTTAAATTTTGATATGTGCTACTAATTTTGTACTGAAATCCATGTGCGTCCTATCCAAAAATAGCTTTATGTATCTCTTTTTATTATTATTATTATTATTAAATTACCCTTTACATTCTCATTTTTTTCATCCTCTCTTCATTGACTCTCGCATATATATATATATATATATATATATATATATATATTATATATATATATATATATATATATATATACTTGCATCTCCATGAGTTGTGAAACATTCAATTTTTTTCTTTCTTAATTCCAAATCAAAAAATTAATAAATTTCTCTTATATTACTCACATTGCCAATATTAAAATGATTTAAATTACAAATTTCTCTTATGATGTTGATTTTGTTGTTTTGTTACTCAATGTAACTGTTGTTATGTATATATGTTGAGTTTTTATTTGTATTTTTTTATTAGACCGAAGGGAGTGTCCCAAATACATTGGTGATTGCCAATTGTGAGGTTGTGAAGCCTAGGGTTGCAGCTGCAGAGCACATTTCTAAGGGCTCTGTTCTCTTGCCTTGACTGCAATGATTCGTGATCTAAAATACAGAGGATTAAAGAAGAGCACAGCCATGTCTTTATTTGAGCTCGGTAAACACACAACATAAGTGTAAAAAAGCAATCACCAGTTAAGTTAAACTCCTAATCCCTGAATTAAACAGTTGTATGAGTATATGTTACTTGTGTTATATCTCATCTTGAAATTTCAGAGGATTCCCATTTTTTTTGAACAAATGAGTTCTCTGAAATTAGTAACTACTGGTTATTTAGAGTTACTATTTTTAGGTACGTGACTTTGAATTGTGCTTATGATATTTACTATTGTTGTTGTCATAATGACAATTATTTATTTATTTATTTACATGAAATGAAAAGAGCAAGTTGGCTATTCCCCTCACACTACCCCAAAAAACAATAATAATAATAAATAATTATCTGCAAGAAAAAGGGCATTCAGTCCACGAAGTTATAAATTCATTGTCAGTAACTCAAATCTCACCTTCACAGTTTACACTCGCTCTTTGTATTGTACTATTGCATAATATTGTACCACTGTCTGTTTTTTATTATATTATTATATGTGTTTTGGTTTTCTCACCCGTGTCTGATTTGTTTTGTGCTGTCCTTTACCTCTTATTCTGATAGAGTGAGTGACAAAGCTATCCAAGCAATCTAACAATGGTGGTGAAGAAACCACGGATTGTGATAATTGGAGCTGGAATGGCAGGTCTAGCAGCAGCCAACAAGCTCTACACTGCAACTGCCTCAAAGGACTTATTTGAGCTATGTATTGTAGAAGGTGGAACAAGAATCGGTGGCAGAATCAACACCTCAGAGTTTGGTGGTGACAGAATTGAGATGGGTGCTACTTGGATCCATGGAATTGGAGGCAGCCCAATTCACAAAATTGCTCAAGAAATTCATTCACTTAACTCTAACCAACCTTGGGAGTGCATGGATGGTAATAACACTGATGAACCCATCACCATGGCTGAAGGTGGCTACCAACTACACCCTTCCATTGTTGATCCTGTCACAAAGCTTTTCAATAACCTCATGGATTACTCTCAAGGGAAGCTCACTGAAAAAGGTGAACTTGATAACAGTTACTATAATAATCTGGCTGCTAAAGCTTCCAAATCTGGAAACCTTAGTATTGGTTCTTTTCTCAGAGAAGGCCTTGATGCTTACTGAGAATCAGTGAAACATCAAGAGGAGCTCAAAGGGTATGGAGAGTGGAGAAGGAAGTTACTTGAAGAAGCAATCTTTGAAATGCATGAGAATACACAAAGGACTTATACATCAGCTGGTGATTTGGAGAGTCTAGACTATGAAGCAGAAAGTGAGTACATAATGTTTCCTGGTGAGGAAATCACAATTGCTAAAGGGTACTTGAGTGTAATTGAGCATTTAGCTTCTGTTTTACCACCTGGTTTAGTTCAGTTAGGTAGAAAAGTTACAAGAATTGAATGGCAGGCAAAGAGAGATGGTGTGGAAAATGGTTGTTGTTCTAGGCCTGTCAAGTTACATTTCTGTGATGGTTCCTTTATGTCTGCTGATCATGTCATTGTCACTGTTTCACTTGGAATGTTAAAAGCTATTATTCATGATGATTCGGGTATGTTCTATCCTCCTCTTCCACCTTCCAAAATTGAAGCAATTTCAAGGCTTGGTTTTGGTGTTGTTAACAAGTTATTTATGCAATTAAGTCCAACATATGAACACCCCAAAGGGCTCCCTTTCCTGCAAATGGTTTCTCATTCACCTCAATCTGATGAGATAAGGCCAAGGCACAAGAAAATACCTTGGTGGATAAGGAGAACAGCTACCCTTTTTCCCATCTACAACAATTCTAGTGTCCTTTTATCATGGTTTTTTAGGGAAGAAGCATTGGCACTTGAGTCACTCAATGATGAAGAGATAATTATTGGATTCACAGTGTCAACAAAAGGATTCTTCAAGCTCAGAGAAACTGTGCAATGGGGGTATGGGCCAGGGTTTTAAATTGCGATTGCTACTGCGGATGCGGTTGCGGCTATTGCGGTCGCTGCGATGCGTATTGCGGCTAATGCGGTGCGAATTTGATTTCAAATTCGCACCAAACTTAAAAAAAATCTATAATTATCATAATTCTTCGTACTCAAAATTTTACCTTATGAGTAAAATAACGTTATAATAAATAACTTTTTTTTAAATATATCATTTAAGCACCAAATTAATATGAAACTAACAATGAAATAAGAAATTTAAAAATATACAAATTTTAATCATTAATATAAATAATAATTTAACATATAATTGCTATTGACAACAAAATCTAGATTCATTTTTTTGACAATAAATCTAGATTCATTTATTAACTTTTATTTTACTTAATACATAAAATATTAAAAAAATAAAATTGACTAGATAACTGGCTTAATGGTGATATTATTATAACAAAAGAAATGAAAACAAAGACCAAATTATTATTATTATTATTATTATTATTATTATTATTATTATGACTGACATTTACAAGTCTTCCCAGCTTCACACACATGTCCCTCACCCTAAAATTTATGTGACGATCCCTTCCCAGCTTCACACACATGGTCCTCTTCTGGTGAAAGACCAAAAAATGTTAAAAAGTCAAGGTCTTCTCTACAACAATTTGTTTCTACTTTCTAGACTCTTCCATAGTTTCATTTCTTTATTCATTCAACACATTATTTATGCTATCAAAAAGTTTACTTTATCAATTCTTTCTGATTAGTTCTGGACTCTTGCACACCATTATATTGCCTTTTTGTTTAATAAAAAAATGTTTCATTTTACTCATCCCATCAAGTGGCTACCAAATTTCAATTTGCATCTTCCATCAACAAAGCTCGTCCCCCATCTAGTATCAAAAGAGAATAACTCGTCTCCCTCTCTTCATCTCATCTCCCTCAATCTGCTTTAAGAATATGCCTCTGCAAAAAACTTCTCGAGTCATTGGCCACTCTTATCTCTCAAGTCTCTCACTAAACTTTGTGGTCACTCAAGTCTCCCTCAATCAATGACATATCTCACAGATTTTTGAATCCTTCACAAGCAGCAACAATGGTGGTCCGACAGAGCAACGGTGGTAGATCGGCGCCAGATCTCGCTGACGGTGGTCTTGGATGGCGTTTCTTTTCTTCTTCTTTGCTATTGTTTTAGTTTTTCTTTGTCAAGCACTTCAGTGCAGTGGATCTCTCACAGATTTTTGAATCCTTCACAAGCAGCAACAATGGTGGTCCGGCAGAGCAACGGTAGATCGGCGCCAGATCTCGCTGACGGTGGTCTTGGATGGTGTTTCTTTTCTTCTTTGCTATTGTTTTAGTTTTTCTTTGTCAAGCACAACCAGTGTAAGAAAGGTAATATGTTGTTCTTAAGCTTATGTTTCTGTATATTTTGTGCTGTTCTTAAGAGAATTTATTATGCTAAGGACTCAGCTTCTTTAGATTCAAGAATTAAGTTTTGAAGTTCTTCTTCTTCTTTAAGATACCAAAAAACAGTATCAAGATATATATAAAGCAATACCAACCAGGTACAGAAATTTAAGCTGAAAAGTCTTCCTTCAAACCATGTACCAAAACCAACCAAAAAGAAAACCAGAACGACTAAGAGAAACTAGCACAGTTGAATCACAAAAGACTTCCTTCATTTCTTATCATCCTTTTCAAGCTCTGTAATTTTATTTTCAATTTTTTCCCATAACAACCCATCACGCGATCTCTTCGGGAAGTAATAAAAACTTAAACAATCTTCCCATAACAACCCATCACTCGCAAAAGGTCTTTTGCCATGGTATCCTCTGCAAAGTGTGAAATACAAAAGGATGTGATTTGTTCATTAACCCCCATCTCCTTAATATTAGACTTCGCAATATCAGGTGGTTGATATACCGCCCTAGGCGCCCCGTTCCTCCTTCGCCTCCCTTGGACCATCGCCACCCTCCACGGCGTTCTTATGATTGTCTTCCAAAAATCCCCCTTCATGCTTATACCTTTCCTCCGCCTGTATATGACGATCCCCTACCGTCGTGTTCTCGCCTCCATCCCACTCCCTCTCGCGTCCATACCTGCGCCCTCCCACTCACGCCGCCACTCATTCTTTCAAAACCCTAGCAGAGCCGCCACTGTTGTTCCAAAACTGCAGCTTCAGTGCAAATCCAATATCTCTCTCCTTAGACTTTGTTTCCACGATCCAAATGGTGAAAGTATAGAAATATATCTCACAAACCTGCTGTGCAAATTTAAAGCCGTTTTACCACAACAGGTCTGAGAAAAATAGGAATTGTGGCACTGTCTCTTGTAATTGTTCAATAAATACATCATTTGAATGACGTGACATGCTGACATGGATTTTATTTTATTTTTTTGGTGTGTCAATTTGGTCCCTGACATTTGCCACGCTGGCACTTAACTGCCACGTCAACTCTGTAACTAATAGTGCTTGACGGAAGGATTAAATTGGCACAATTTTGTAAAAATTAGGGACTAAATAGACATATGTGAAAAGTCACGGACCAAATTGAACTTTTTTTGAAAAATGAGGGACTAAATAGGGTATATCATCTAGGGGTGAGCGTAGGACGAGTTGGGACGAGTTATAATCAACCCTAATCCGGCCCTAAATCTTGACCAGGCCAATATTGAAGCCCTAAAAAAAATTCAACCGATTGGGAATTAGCGAGGGAAATTGGATGCGTGGTTGTCATAATTTGGCCACGTGGCTATCATTATTAGCGAGGGAATATGAATCCCTCGCTAATTAGCGAGGGAATTAGCGAGAGAATTTGAATCATTCGCTAATTAGCGAGGGATTCAAATTCCCTCGCTAATTCCCTTAGCGGCGAGCAATTTAGCGAGGGAACCAATCCCTCGCTAATTCCCTAGCAAATTGGCATTAGCGACGAATTTGGGGCAATTAGCGAGGGAAAAATCACTCGCTAATGATCAATTTTTTTGTAGTGATTGGGTTGGGCACAACTGCCATTCCATTAGGTCTTCCATTTCAGCGGGTGAGGTTAGGGTATTTTGTGAAGAAGCAGAGTAGGATGTTGGAGAAGTAGCAGGGAAAACTGAAACCCTATTTATAATAGGTGTTGGTGAAGGGGCACTATGAATAAAAAGCAAAGACCAATAATTTAGTCATAAGAATCCAGAAATTCATTTGGTCGTTCGCATCCACAACTAGCTTCCCTAAGATTTTTCCTTTCAGTTGTATTTTCTTCTGTGTTTTATTCAATAAATTATTGGCGTGCTACAGATGATTGGTACAATTTGTGGTGCCGATCAAGTTGGGATTACTCTCTTTACAATGATCCTTTGTACGTCCATTTTTTACCTTAAAAAAAGCCATTCAATAACCTAGGGAAATAACATCTGTTTTTATTTTATCATAGACTTTGCAAAGGAATGATTTGCTAAGAAGTTCTACTAAAATTTTCTTTTGGTCAAGATTGCAGGCCTAAATCAATACAATCAACAAACTAGCCCACGGGAAAGACGAAACTAATAAAGGGATACAATGATCAAATTAAAAGTCATGAAGAGTTCAACCTGGAGAAAGCAGCTTAGGAGGTCCAAAAACAAAATGTTGCTAGTCGGGTCAACCTGCGAAGCGATCCAATAGCTGGTGGTTGGACTCATTAATGCCAAAAGCTACTTCGGTCACAGACAGATAGAAATAGATATGCTATATCCCAAAATGGTAGAATGAGAAACCCTAGGTCTTCCATGAAAAAAACCAGAAAAAGCAACAAGAGAAGAGTGGAATACACCCCCTTAATAGAGGATGTGATCTTTCAATTTGGCAGGAAGCCTCTTGGATCGAACTGGCTGTGACTGAGCAGCGGGCCCAGCCATGTCCCAACTTACTGCAGTTGTGATAGTAACCAACTGAACTTCTGCTGTTGGATCCGAAAGCGATGCAGCATTGAAAGGTGGGATTTGCCGGCTCTATACTGCCTCAGAAGTTACCCATGGAAATCCATTAAGGAGTTTAGGAAATGACATGTGTAAAAGAAACAGGATTGCTAAAAACAGCTTACTATCTATATTAATTATTATCACTGTCTGCAATCATTGTATTATTGTATTATAGGGATTCGTTTGAAATTTCTTAAACCAAATTGCAATGATGAGCACAGATCCTATTGCCAACGGTATTTCTCCACCAATTATAAAAACTATTCATTCATGATTCAAACTCAGTTTCTTTATAATTCTGCTAGAAATGTGTTTATGAGGAAGATGGGGTGACTATAGTTCTCATGCAAAGGAATTGTCAAGAGAGGAGAGTTGTCATCCAGGGAGTGGACAACTCTCCTCCCTTGACAATTACTTTGCATGAGAACTATAATCGCCCTCATCTTCCTCATAAACACATTTCTAGCAGAATTATGAAGAAACTGAGTTTGAATCATAAAAGAATAGCTTTTATGATTGGTGGAGGAATACACTGGCAATATGATCTGCCCTCATCATTGCAATCTGATTTAAAAAATTTCAAACGAATCCCTATAATAGAACGATTGCAGGCAGTGGATATAGATACTGAGGTGCTTTTAGTCAATCATGTTTATTTTACACATGTCATTTCCTAAACTCTTTAATGGATTTCCAGGGGTAACTTCTGAGGCAGTAGAGAGCCGGCAAATCCCACGTTGCATCGCTTTCGGATCCAACAGCAGAAGTTCAGTTGGTTACTATCACAACTGCAGTAAGTTGGGACATGGCTGGGCCTGCTGCTCAGTCACAGGCAATTCGCTCCAAGAGGCTTCCTGCCAAATTGAAAGATCTCATCATCTATTAAGGGGGTGTATTCCACTCTTCCCTTGTTGCTGTTTTTGATTTTTTTTCATGGAAGACCTAGAGTTTCTCTTTCTACCACTTTGGGATATAGCATATCTACTTCTATCTGTCCGTGACCGAAGTAGCTTTTGGCATTAATGGGTCCAACCACCATCTCTTGGATCGCTTCGCAAGTTGACCCGACTAGCGACATTTTGTTTTTGGACCTCCTACGCTGCTTTCTCCGGGTCGAACTCTTCATGACTTTTAATTTGATCATTGTATCCCTTTATTAGCTTCGTCTTTCCTGTGGGCTAGTCAGTTTGCTATGGAACCCCATCCCTGGTGCATGTCCCCCATCAGAATCTCTTCCCCTGTGTGTGGAAGTGGCATGGTCCGGAGCGCATCCGCCTTCTTCTCTGGAAAGCTATGCACGAAAGACTTATGACCAACCTCGAACGATTTCGAAGACACATTGCAAGTTCCTCAACTTGCCCGATCTGTGGTATGTATGAAGAGAGCCTCTTCGACTGTTTTAGGGACTGTCAACGTGCTGCCACAATATGGTTTGAGCTCCTACAAGGGAACCAGACTCCATTTTTCTCAAACACAAATTGGTTCTCTTGGCTAGCTGCGAATATTACAGGGAGGGTTAGAGGTCTTACCACACCAAACTGGAGTCTCCTCTTCGGCGTTACTCTTGACGTGATTTGGAACGCCAGGAACGACGTCGTCTTCAACGGAAACATCGACCCATCTCAGCCTTTGATCCGCCGTATTCACGGCTATATGGACGTTGTTCTGGAAGCAGCCAAAAGGAAGTGAATTGTTAGTAACAGCATCACTCAAATTCCCACACAACAAGCCCTGTTCTGGGTGAAGCCTCCTCCTGATTTTGTCAAACTAAATTGTGACGGCGCTGTAACCAGATCAGCCACTCTTGCTGGTTGTGGTGGTCTTGCTCGTGACACCAATGGCTTCCTGGTGTGGGCGTTTTCTCTGAAATTGAACACCTGCACATCAGTTGAAGAAGAACACAGATCAATCTACCAAGGGGTTGAGTTAGCTCAGAAAAATGGTATTCTTAACCTGATTGTGGAGAATGACAACGCATCTGCCATCCAAATGATCGTTGAAGGCGTCGCTCCGTCGCATGTCTTCGCTCCTTTGATCAATGATATCCGTTCGCTGACCGGAACTCCGTCGCACGTTCGGTGGTCTCTTGTCCCACGTGAAGCTAACAGCGCCGCTGATGCTCTGGCGAAATTCTCTCTCACCCAGTCTAGGGTTTTTGCTTTTTATGATGTTGCTCTGATTTGTATTCGCTCCATCCTGGAGTTAGATAGGTCTTACTTGACCGTGTTTGTTTTGTTTGGGCCTCTGGCTCGCTTTTGGGCTTTTAGCCCATCCTTGTCACAAAAAAAAAGTGGAAATTACTGATCTTAAGATATTTTTCTATCAACCCTAATAAAATATCTACACCCTGTCTGAAATCTCCTTTTGGAACTATCAGATAACATGTAAACTCGTGAATCTTGACCACATATTAAGTGCAAGTCTGCCTAGTTGGATCTTGTAGTTATTTTCTTGTAAGACCATAGATGTTTATACTGTTTCGTTGCATCTCCCTCAACAGTATAAGAGATATTGCAAGGGAAGGTGTTTAATTTTACACTTTTCTTAGCACTTTAAGAAGTACTCTAGGTCAGCAATTATAGGTGATAAGGCCATCTGATTCATTGTCTATCTTATAAGCTAGTACTAGCAGTATACCCGTGCCTACGCACGGGTGTTGTTTTTTTTTTTATGTATGAACTCAGTCAAAATTTAATCAGTCCGAACATTACCACGTGAAAATTTTGACAAATTTAAAATAAACAACTTAATTAGTCCGAACATTACCCCGTGTAAAAAAACAGAATATTAAAATTTTATCAAAATTTGACAATTTTTAAAATAGTAAAAAAGAAAAAAGAAGGAGGCATGTAGATGAAATTAAAGTAGATATATCGTGAAAGATAGAGAAGTGAAAGAGTTAGCCGAAGATAGAGGAGAAGATAGTAAAAAAGTTTGAAAAGGTGTGTGAGATGAAAAAGTTTTAAAAAAGTGAAAAAAATGAAATTACTTAAATAAACTCCAATTGCTAAGTTGGGAAAATGATAAGATTGGTACTTTGATAGTGGGTAATGTATGAACTCAGACAAAATTTAATTAGTCAGAACATTATCCTGTGAAAATCAAGACAATTTTAAAGTTGACCGATTTAATTAGCCTAAATATTACCCCGTGTAAATAAATGGATATTTAAATTTTGTCAAAACTTGAATTTTTTTGAAATAGTAAAGAGCAAAAATGAATGTGACATATAGATGAAATTAAAGTAGGTATATTGTGAAAATAGAGAAATGGGAGAATTAGAGGAACAAAGAGAAGAAGAGGGTGAAAAAATGTGAGAGAGAGTGAAAAAGTGAAGAAATGTGAAAAATGAAAATACCTAAATATACTCCAATTATTTAGTTGGGAAAAACATAAAATTGATATTTTGGTAGTAGGTAAATGGTAAGTTTGAAAAAGTGTGTGTGAGAGAGTGAAAAAGTGTGTGAGAGAGAGTGAAAAAAGTATGAAAAATAGAGAAATGAGATTTGGAAGAAGAAAGAGGAGAAGAGAGTAAAAAGTGTGAGAGAGAGTGAAAAAGTGTGAGGGAATGAAAAAGTTGGAAAAGTGAAATTACCTAAATATCCTCCAATTATTTAGTTAGGAAAATGATAAGATTGGTATTTTGGTAGTGGGTAAATGGTATAGATAGATAGTATATGATTTGAAATTCAAAGTGGAAAGAGATATGTATTATGTCATATAAGATACAAATGAAAATTATATTGAGTCGAAGAAAATAAATGAGAATGACAATCAGAATTACATTGATCCATAATAATGTATTTGGACATTAGAGGTAAAATATGCATTCCCATTGACACTCCCGTTTGCATACTCGTTGACCCTCCCGTTGGGACTCCCGTTAGCGCTCTCGTTACCTCTCTCGTTGGCGCTCTCGTTACCTCTCTCGTTGTCACTCCCGTTGCAGCTTCTATTGCCAGTCTCTCGTTGCCACATGTTAACTCATATTATTCTATATGATTTAATATTAATTAAATCATATTCGTTTAATTATAAGTAAGTTATTTTGTAAAGTTTGGTAGTGACTAATTGTTTTTATAAAAATAATGATAACCGTTTTTTAAAAAAAATTAAAAAAAGTGTATAAATTTTTTTAAAAAAAATAAGTTTTTTTTTCAAAAAAAACTGTATTGGTATTGTAGCGCGCCAGAAACGTCACTGTAGCGTACTGTAGAGTGACATAAGCGGCACTGTAGCGCACTGTAGTGATACTGTAGCATTTTGTCTTTATGTGGTGAATTGTCTATTTTGCCCCTAAATTGTGACAAATGTCAAAATTTGGTGATGTCTAAAAATGTAAATGTGCTAGCATATGTTTTGATTATATAGAAAGTAGACTATACTCGTGCATCCGCACGGGCTGATCGCGTTACGTGACACGATTACCTCAAATAGAAACGTTAATTTGAAATCTCATTAATCTAAAATCAATTGTAAAATATAGATGATGACTTGCATAATGCACATGTGCTGTTGTGTTATTTTTATGATTGAATTTAGACAGTATTTAAATAGTCTGAACATTACCCCGTGAAAATAAAGAAAAATTTAAAGTAGATAAAAAATGAGTTTCAAATAAAAAATTGATAAATATTAAAACTAAAAATGTAAAAGTATCATTTAAAAACAATATGTACATTTATCTCGTGTGTTTTTATATATTAGTGAAGTGTTTTTTTATACATCAGTGTTGTTATCCCATGTTTTTTTTATATATCAATGCAACTATCCCGTGTTTTTATATATATCATTGTAGTTCTCCCCGTATTTTTTTATATATCAATGCAGTTGTCCAGTGTTTTTTTATGTATCAGTGCAGTTGTCTCATAGTTTCAATTGATTATTTGAGTTGATTAGTAGATTATTGTAGTTAGTAAAAGATAGATAGTAGATTATCAATAACAAATATTTATCCCATATTTTTTTATATATCAATGACAATTATTTGTCCTTTTTAGGTATTAGTGACAAATATTTGTCACGTGTGTTTTAAATATTAATCAGTTTAAATTGTCATTAAGTTTTCTGGTTTTTTTTAGATAGTAGGTTTATAGTAGTCTTCAAAAATTATAATTATCAATGGCAAATATTAATCTCATGTTTTTTTATATATCACTGTAGTTATCCCGTGTTTTTTTATATATCAATGCAGTTATCTCGTAGTTTCAATTGATAATTTTAGTTGATTAGTAAATTATAGTAGATCGTAAAGGTTAGATAGTAGATTATCAATAAGAAATATTTGCTTTAAATATTAATTAGTAGTTTAAATAGTTATTAAGTCTTCTTGTTTTTTAGATAGTAGGTTTGTAGTAGTAGTCTTCAAAAAGTTTAATTATCAATGAGAAATATTAATCTCGTGTTTTTTTTATATATCATTCCAGTTATCCTGTGTTTTTTATATATCAGTGCAGTTATCTCGTAGTTTCAATTGATTATTTTAGTTGATTAGTAGATTATAGTAGATAGTAAAAGAGAGATAGTAGATTATCAATAAAAAATATTTATTTTAAATATTAATAAGTAGTTTAAATAGTCATTTAATATTCTTATTTTTTAGATAGTAGGTTTATAATAGTCTTAAAAAAATTTAATTATCAATGACAAATATTAATCCTGTGTTTTTTTATATATTTGGTGTAGTTATCCCGTGTGTTTTTATATATCATTG
The DNA here is from genome assembly GCA_039519185.1 of Astragalus membranaceus. Lineage (NCBI taxonomy): Eukaryota > Viridiplantae > Streptophyta > Magnoliopsida > Fabales > Fabaceae > Astragalus > Astragalus membranaceus. The sequence goes on from CM076851.1 coordinate 54,375,840, forward strand.
TAGTTATCTCATAGATTCAATTGATTATTTGAGTTGATTAGTAGATTATAGTAGATTATTGCAGTTATCCCGTGTTTTTTTAGATAGTAGGTTTATAGTAGTTTTCCAAAATTATAACTAATAATGGTAAATATTAATTATAAGTTGTCAAAAAAAATTATAAATAACAATGGTAAATATTAATCCCGTGTTTTTTTTTTATATATCACTGCAGTTATCCCGTGTTTTTTATTTATCAGTGCAATTATCTCGTAGTTTCAATTGATTATTTTAGTTGATTAGTAGATTATAGTAGATAGTAAAAGTTAGATATTAGATTATCAATAAGAAATATTTGTTTTAAATATTAATTACTAATTTAAGTAGTCAGTGAGTCTTCTTGTTTTTTAGATAGTAGGTTTATAGTAGTAGTCTTCAAAAATTTTAATTATCAATGACAAATATTAATCTCATGTTTTTTTTATATATCAGTGCAGTTATCCAGTGTTTTTTATATATCAGTGCAGTTATTTCATAATTTCAGTTGATTATTTTAGTTGATTAGTAGATTATCAATAAGAAATATTTGTTTTAAATATTAATCAGTATTTTAAATAGTCATTAAATCTTATAGTTTTTTAGATACTTGGTTTATAGTAGTCTTTAAAAATTTTAATTATCAATGACAAATATTAATTAAGGTGATAACGTTTTCAAAAAAGCTGATTGTTTTTTTCTTCTTTTTTTGTGTGACTCGTTTACATTTTTATAGGTAATTTTAATAGAGTAGTGTTTGTATAAATTTAGAAATTTAGTTAAAAGATTTAAAGTGAAGTGATAAGAGACAGAGAATAATTATTTATGGGAAAAGTAAAGTAAAAAGAAAAAAGAAAGAAAGAACGTGTAAAAGAAAAGTGAAAAGGAGGAAAGAGAGTGTAAGAAGAAAGAGAAAAAAAAGAAGAAAGAGAGTGTAAGAGAAAAGTGAAAAGTAAGAAAGAAATTGTAAGAATAAAGAGAAAAAAGAAGAAGAAATAGAGTGTAATGACATTTTTACCCTAACAAATTTGAGGTGTCTTTTAGTACTGGTAAAATTATATGTGGTGAATTGGTATAAATTTATAGTAGACTTATTGTACTATAAACTCTGCCTTTATTATAGTTCATTCAGTGACAGAATACTAGTTCTGAAACTCGCAAAAACAACACAATTACATAACAAGGTCATTATTGGGAAACAAACAAACTTCTCAAAACACAAAGGCATTGCCTAATGCAAGCAGAGAGTGTAACACCCCGATATTTACTAACTTGTAGAAACATCGAAATGCACCACTTGGCATACATCAGAGTTACTTTCTGTCTCAGATATTGAACAAAAAATTTTCGATAATAAATTATCGAACGCGCTTACATAACTTAACATAATCTGAAATACGTGTCTTACTACTGCTCATGCCTACTGTTCAATACCAAAAATAGAAAGTTGCAGAAGCGATTTAAAACTTGTAACAATAATAAGTCGTACAATCGAAGATACAAGTCAGATAGTAGAAAATACAAAGCACATAAACTAAACATCGGCATCTCCTCTAGGTTGCTCCGTAACCGCCTTATCGCCTTTAACTTTCCCTGAAAACCACAAATCATAAAGGGTGAGATAACATTATCTCAGTGAGTTCTATCGAGACCCCTTACTAACTCTCTCGGTTCATTATGCTTGATTCATAAAGCCGTAGTCCCTAAAGTTGACTACATGGAAACCTGAACGTGTAACTCGCAGCCCTCCTAAGCGACATACGAGAAACACACATAACAATGATTCTTAGCATATCACCGGCAACTTTATTTGAAAGCTACCGGCAAACCCATTCCCTAACCATTCTCTATCAGGGACAAACGATGACGGGGCCTAGGTTTTGGGGCCCATGACTTCCCCTCCCACTAGTACGCTAATCTCCACCCGCATTGGGCCGTCTACCCGCATTGGGCCGTCAACAATCAATAACATGAACATAAAATAACATCATTATTATTACCATTATAACCTTAGTGATCTCACTCGTGACTACTAAGCTTGTTATCCTGACTTATAGACATCTACAGTTAAACCACCTACATTCATGTATCTCAAACACAATCAACACTACCCGCATTGGGTCGTCACATAAACAATATACCCGCATTGGGCCGTCTACCCGCATTGGGCCGTCAACAAACAATGTACCCGCATTGGGCCGTCCCATAAACAATATACCCGCATTGGACCGTCTACCCGCATTGGCCGTCAACAAACAATGTACCCGCATTGGGCCGTCAACAAACAATGTACCCACATTGGGCCGTCAAATAAACAATGAACAATTCATTGAAAACATAATCCGCTAAAGAAGCAACAATTCAAACATTCTAATTCAGCAAACGTACCTAAACTTTGAAAATTTATTTAACCTATCAAACGGCCACGGAATATAGCAAACGACCCCTCTACGGAAAGCTAAGGACGTCTAGTTTTTGACTATGTTTTTAGAATTGTGGAATGCGGGTCAATAAATACAGTTTTATCAAATAACACAGTATGTTCAGAAAACGGGACTGCGACTGTGACCTAAATTGCGATCCTTCTAAAATGACCAAAACCCACTCAATTAACCTGGAACCTGAGCCTAACAGTAGATAATTAAGTCTAGTTTCCAAAGAAATAGAAATCATTCGAAAAGGAGTTCAATTAAAACCACCATGCCCAAAACACTGACCCTATGTCCAGATTGTTCCCAGAATTTTACCCTAACCTGTGGAGCCTATAACTTGAGTTACACAATTCCAAATTCAAGCAAATCAGGCCAAATTAACGAGCATTCAGTCTAGTTTCTAAAATGATAGACCACATGATTTTCTAGTCAGTAATTCGTTCCCAGTAACTGAAGTACTAAACCTACTCCAGAACAATAGAACATCCAAAATCAGTGAAATTAGCAATACAATTAACACCAAGCAAGCACCAAATTAATCCAACACATGTTTCAGTCACAGCAAACATCATAAACAATCCATAACCAACACTTTCATACAATCAATCACATCAAACATGCATAATCTCGAATAATAAATCGCATAAATCCTTGTCCAAAGTACACTTTTTCGCAAAACGGTTTTTAACATACAATTTCACAAATAAAAGGACAGAACCAACATACATGACCATTATTTTGAAATTAAATCCCTAGTGAGTATAGAACTCACCTTTGGCGATGAAAATCGCATAACTAACGAAACTCCGAGAGCTCGAACGAACCGAAACACGCGAACTCTTCCGAATCCGCTCCAACGAACACGAAATCGACCCCGGGAGAATCCTCAAACTTGACCAGTTACTGAAGTATCCCTGAATGCATCTCGAATCAACCCAAACTACTTCGAACCGCTTTCCAACTTTGAACTCAACTACCCGAAATGCTCCTGCTGTTTCCAGCAACAAAGTGCCATTTTGCAACGGACACAACTCAGTCAATTCTCAACCAAACTTAGCAAAACAGGTGTCTATTGTGAAGGGAATTTTATCTAGTTTCTGAGGGTTCAGGTTTCACACACATGCAACCAGTATCCAGAGAGTTATAAGGGAAACAATGGAACTGGGTCAAAACTGAGGCTGATTCAGAAACGAAACTTGAGAACATGATATCTCCCTCCATACCTAATGAAATCGGACGATTCTTGTGGCTATGTTGAAGCATTTTGAGTCTAGTTTCCAAATAAATAAAAACGAACTTAATCGGAGGTCAGTACAGGGAGTTACGAAGACAATACTGAAGGGTGCCAAAGCGGGTTTCTG